>CM035164.1:14416501-15016501 GCA_020205615.1 Panax quinquefolius
CAACCTAAATCGATGACAAAAGTCGTAGCTTTCTCGGTTTAAATTTGGTTATTATCGGAGATTAGTGGAAGGATTTTCTCGAATCGCTACTCCATTAGCTCGGTGACTCGGAAAGATCTGAAGTTCGGTTGGAAGCGAAGAATGTGAGAAGAGTTTTCAAGAACTTCGAGAGGAGACTCATTTATTTTGCTTTGACAATACCATCTGGCTCGGAGGGATTTGTCATCTACAGTGATGCTTCGGGCAAAGGGTTGGGATGTGTTCTCATGCAATATGGAAAAGTCATAGCCTATGACTTAAGACAATTCAAAGAATATGAGAGGAATTATCCTACTCATGATCTAGAGTTGGTAGTTGTTATCTTTGCACTAAAGATTTGGGGGCATTACTTGTATGCGAAGAAGGTGGAGATCTTTACGGATCATAAAAGCCTCAAATTTTTCTTTACTCAAAAGGAACTCAACATGCGACAACGACGTTGGCTTGAACTGTTGAAAGATTATGATCGTACCATCCATACCATCTGGAAAAGCGAGCGTGGTAGGCGACACATTGAGTAGAAGATCGTATCTGCAATCTGAGTGCGATATTGTCAACCTATGAGGCCCATTTGTGTGACTTACAAAGGATGGAGATAGAGTTAAAGACTCTAGGGACCCATGTGATGATGGCGAATATCTGAGTAGAACCAAACTTTAATCGATAAAGTTAAAATTTGCTTTCGAGTGGACACGGGCGGCGATGCGTATGAGGAAGAAAGTCAAGAAGGTGCTATCTTAGGAAGCGAGAATCGATGAAGAAGAATACTTGAGTCAACTCCGGACTTTGTGTTCTAACAACCACGATTTAAAGTATAAAATCATGATGGAGCGCACAACACACCGCGCAGTTTGCAATCCATCTGGGAGTACCAAAATGTATCGTGATATTAAATATACATTTTGGTGGAGCAATATGAAGAGAGAGATAGCGTTGTTTATCTCGAGGTTTCTAACTTGTCAGCGAGTTAAAGCGGACATCAAGTACCACCATTGCAACCACTTGAAATTCGAATGGAAGTAGGAGCACATTACCATGGATTTCAATTCTGGGTCTTCCTAAGGTTTCTCAAGGCGTAGATGCGATTTGGGTCATTGTTGATAGATTGACCAAGTCTGCTCATTTCTTCTGCCGTCTGAGAAACTTATACACTTGAACGTCTTACTCAGTATGTACATAAACGAGATTGTAAGGCGCATGGTATCTTGGTATCCATAGTTTCCGATCGAGACCCAAGATTCACTTCACGATTTTGGGTTGGTTTGCAAAAAGCTATGAGCACAGACTTACGATTTAGCTTTCGGCATATCATCCTCGAGACGGACGAGACGATCGGAGAGGACTATTCAAACTCTTGAAGATCTATTAAGACTACGTGTCCTTGATTTCAAGGGAAGTTGGGACAAGTTCTTACCATTGGTGGAGTTTTCCTACAACAACGATTATCAAACAAGTATTGGCATGGCTCCATTCGAGCGTTGTATGGAAGAAAGTGTCGTTCTCGGTATCTTTGAGATGAGGTGGGTGAAGCAACGTTGTTGGGACCGGGAGTTGAATACGTATGACTATGAAAAAGATTCAAACGATCCGACAACGTATAAAAACCTCACAAGATCAACAAAAGAGTTATACTGATCTTCATCGAAAGGACGTGGAATTCGATATAGGAGATCATGTGTTGTTGCGTGTTGCTCCATGGAAAGGTGTTACGAGATTTGGAAAGAGAGGAAAACTCAATCCTCGATTCATCGGCCCATTTTTAATCCTAGATAGAGTAGGAACTATGGCTATAGACTAAACTTTCTGCTTGAAGTATGTCTCGTGTTCATAACGTTTTTCACATATCCATATTACGTAAATATGTGAAAGACCGAACCACATTATTGAGTTAGAACTAGGCGAAATATAGCGGAAGATTTGATGTATGAAGAGGTTCTGTTCAAATCTTGGATAAGAAGGAACATATTCTACGCTCGAGGTTATACCTCAAGTCGAAAGTTTGTGGAGAAACCACGATGTTGAGGAAATGACTTGGGAGTTAGTCTCTGAAATGAAATCAAGGTATCCTTACCTCTTCGACATACCAGGTACGTACCCTAATTTCAAGGGCAAAATTTCATAAGAAGGGGAGGTTGTAAGACCCCAACTTTTATAAATAAAGATGAATTTTCTACAAATATTATTTTTGAATATTATGGACTAAATTTGATATAATGTTATAGTTGTGGGTAATATTAATAAATTTTTCAAAGTAAGTAAGTTGTTATAAAATATTCGTTTGGTCGAGGAATATTCTTTTTGTCGGGGAATATTAAATGCGGCGACAATCATTAATGGACCCCATGGCGGAATTATTATCGGATTGAAAAAGCGACAAACATGCTTTATGAAAATAACTTGGCGGAGGTGTTACCGTTAAAACTGTTGAACTACCCGGTAGTAAAAGTACAGTAATAAGCGTGGTTGCATAGTAGCACACGGTATTGATTATTGATGCTTACGTGAGAAGTCACTCAGCTATACTCAATAATTGTTGCATCATATCTCTTATTTTATTGATTCAATTATTATCACAGTATCATCTGTATAATATGTTATATTATTAAATCAATAATTAAGACGACAAGTTATAAATGATTAATAATTGTTGAAAGATTAAATATGTGTTGATTAAAAATAAAATGATTTGTGGTAATATTTATTAAATCCTTGATGTATATAAAGAGTACATTATGAGGCGTTTGTGGTAAGTTTGGTTATTTTTATGGGGGCCCATATGTCATCATCTAAGAGTCTCTTCGTCGATAGTAATTACCTTCGTCGATAGTAATTACCTTACCTTCAATAATAATTTTCTTCGTCGATAGTAACTACCTTTACTTAGACATCAAACCACTTGCCGTTTCATATTACAAAGGTCCGAACCAATTGTCGTTTCACATTACGACGTCGAACCCACTTTTCTTTTCACATCACCGATCGTCGAAGCCACTTGCCTTTTCACATTTCAAGTGCTAAGCTAGAAATCTTCTATAAATAGAGGCCTAGTGATTCATTATTTTTCACGAATTCATTGAAGCTATAGAGAGAAAGTATAGAGAGAATAAGAGAGAGAAGAAGAAGAGATTACATTCTACACTACTGCGATATTCAATCTACTACTACTAATGTAAGGGGTGTTATTCTTTCTTATTCATGAAGAGAACTGTTGTTATTCCATTGCTTATTATTACATTGGAATATTGGAATAACTTTTGTGTCTACGATTTACCTATACTTGGTGACATTCTTCTATTATTTTGTTGAACATCACATGCGTGTGTTTTTACAGGACTGTTAAATCAAATTTTGCACGACCTAGTTAAGATTATTATTATTACATTGGAATAACTTTCTATGCATCAAGTACCGTGCATGGTGATTTATTTTGTTATTCCATTCTTTATTATACTCGGTTGGTTAAAGTTTTAACTTCTACACTTCATGAAATTAGTAGAATATCCTTAATATTTGCGCTTCATCCAGTATCTTTTCGTGGAAATATTCTTCTGATCATTCTTGAATTTTACTCTTGAAGCGATGTCATGTTGACAATTTGGACATTATTAGTTCTGGATAAATTAATTCTTGAACTTGTTTTATTGAATTCTTATATCATTATCATCATCCTCATGTTTATATTATGTTGAAAGTCATCTGTGGCACATGTGTGCATAGATGGACTTGGTATGATTATGACGAGGATTATTGATTGTAATTATGGTAGTAATATTATAAATGATGTGGTAAAAGTTATCATTGGCCCGTAGTGCATTGATGGACGATTGTTGGCATGATCATGACCATTAATGAATACACGAATGTCCTTGGTCAGAGTGGTCATGGATAATTTGTGGTCGTGATACTAAAGAATATCCTTGGTAGTAGTCGTGGGTGATTCGATGATGTGGATTATTTATTAAGATGAGTCCCAATGATAAAAGTCATGAAAAACCTTTTAAATCATAAAAGATAGTAGATTTTATTCTCTACTTGACTCTTTTAATGGATTGCTTGTTCATTGCGATTAAACTTGATGTTATTATATTTTATCGGTTTAACAACAACTGAAGGCTAACGATAATTTATTACGCATTATCTTAGTCATAATATTTCTTCTTGGGCTAGTTGAGCTCACCCTTTCTTTCACTTTGTTCTTTTGAGAAATGAGAACATAACATGGACTAGTCGGGGAGCGGAGTGACGGTCCGGAAGGATAGCATTAGTAGTCCTCACTATTACATGAAATAGTGTGTTAATAATTGTAATGAGGTGAGTTTGTATAATCTCTAGTAGACAATAATTGTATTCAAACTCACAGTTATGTTTTGTCATTATTATACGTAGCGATTGTATTAGTAAGTTGTATTTGAATTTTGTACCATGTATCTGACGACCCAAGATGGGTGATGTATACCTAATTTTGGGGGCGTCACATCATGTCTAAGGAAGTTCTGTCTAAGAAAAGGGGTTTGATCATCTAATTAGGCGTCAGTAAGGAGAAATCCTTATTGGAAAGCCCCATCTTTTTCCTGGGAACGACTTGGTTGTCAGTATTTGTGATTCTGTAATATTATTTCTGAATAATTAATTATTGATTTATATGATAAGGAAATATTTATTTTATGTGGATATAAATAGAGGAATTAATGATGAGATATTTTATCAGTATTTTATCAAAATGGGGGTGTTTTATCAGTATTTTGTCAGAATAGAGGTATTAAAAATCATTCGTATGTGGATTTAGGACATTTTCTGTTTTTAATTTGGAAAAACTTTCTTCTAAAAAGTTGTAACTCCCCATAACTTTTCAGTTAGATATTTCATTTTTGAAGAGTAGACGTTTAAATGACGTGGCTTTGACCGTTGACCTTTTGATTCGTAGAGTAACATGGTAAGGCAGCTGTGGACTCTACGTTTTCCTTTATTGATTCAACGATCAACTTTTGAGAGATGTTGTAGTGGATGGCTTTGACTTTTTTCCTTACTTTGATGCAGCATAGTTTGATTACTGATATGTTCAAACTTATCTCCTCATTTTGAATGGTTGAGCAATTGTCTTATTTTCCAAGCTCCTTCTGAACTGGAGTACCCTTTGGTAGGACTACGATCGTCGAGTTGTCTTCTACGATCGTTGAGGTTCAGACCGCGATCGTGGAGTTCTCTTGACCTCGACTCTCTACGATCGTTGGCTGACTTGGTCCTTGAGATGAATCTGATCAAGCAATTCTTCTGGGTTAAGGTAGCTCAGGAAGGGCCAACCTCTTAGAGTGAGCTAAGGGTCAGGTTTGTCCCTCAGTTTTGGACAATTGCATTTGCTATAATCGTGGTGTCCTCCTGCTTCTACACTGCGATCAGATGTTTGATCGTAGGCACTCCACGATTTTGAGTTGGGTGGCTGAAAGGGTTATCAATAGTACTTTTTGAGACGTTCCTACTGACTATGGATCTTCATTTGGTTCATCAGCCACAAAGTTTTGGGACTCTGTAGCTGGTACATTTCTTCATAGTAAAACTCAGTGCTGTTATTTCTCAACAGATCACTGCTCCCCATGGTTGATGCTGCTTTCTCAGCTGTGATTCCCTTTTCCACATATGTATTAGAAGGTATCCTTGCAAATCTCCTTCTGACTGGAATCACCATTATCACTTAGATCTCCTTGTATCGTAGGCATAAATATTTTCATGACTTATCACTCTACGATCCTTTGACAGCACTACGAACGTAGTCTCCTTTGATAGTCTTGTGCATGTGAAGTTCTGCTTCTGTAATGAAGTCCTCTTGACTTATGCTCGATGATCCTCTGTTATAAGCTCCCTTGAGGATTCTTCTCATATAGCATGCTTTGCTTGATTTGAGCATATAGGACTCTTTTCACCTTTGGTTGAATGGCCTGCTTCCATATATAGATTAACAGCCATGTGAGCTCCATTCTGGTTAGCTCAGAGGGTCTTCAAGGACAGGCTTGGACATATAGAATTTTTATCAGAATCACTTCTGAACAGTCCTTAGCCTTCTGATGGTTGAGTCTTTTTGACTGAAGTCTCCTGCTTCAGCATTCTTTAGTGTGGTCAGACAGACCAAGTACCTGCAGGTTTAAATATATTTCTATTTTTGTTACCCATAATTAAATGGGTCTTGCTAGGTTAGTTTTCTAAACCCATGTTCCTCTTATTTGGATAATCATCACATTTATCACCAACATCATATTCATGCATAAGACTAATTTTAGATAATACATTTTGATATGCATGAAGGTGAGTGTGTGTAAGATTTGACATTTAATAACACACTCTTTATCTTTGATGGTTTCATCATTTTCTGGATCATGTTCACAATGTTTAAGTGTTCACAGAGTGAGAATCAACTCTACGATTTAGGAATATCTAGTTGATTCATGGAGTTGATCAGTTTCTACACATCATCAAGATACTCTTTTAGAACTGATCATACTCTGTGTGTTATCAAACACTTAGAACAAGGATTTGTACATACATACTAACCCACCAGTAAAGATTACTTCACATAGAATTAATTTGACCTGTGATGCTCTTATGACCCATTTTAGATTTCCTTCAAGATGTCATCTTCATCCTAAACCTTGGATGGAGAGAAATTTTATAGACGTTTGAGTTTCCATCCTCAGGGTACTTTCTTTCTTCACCTTTTTAGGTAGATTATGACTTCTTGATAGAATACTGTTATGGTTCATAAGAAGGTGCTATTATGATGAACACATGTAATCGTGAGGAACCGTACCTTTTTACTGTCAGTCTCTTAACATTCATTTATCTTAGATATACTGAGTTTAGGCATTGATGTGCATAGCTTCAACTTTTGCTCCCGACAGCTTGTTGCTCTTGTTGGCCTTTAATCAATCAGTCGTGGTCTTGAAGATGCAGGCTAGGAGACTCTCAACATCTTTAGTTCTTCGACATCTTTCAGTTCATAGAGTTCGTACCCAGCTGTTGGTTGGCCAGACACACGTTTGAGAAGATTTTCTTTCTTCTTTGGATAAACATTTCTTAACATGTATGGCCTTTTCATCTTTTCAGGCTGGAGGATGCTTGACTCTTTGTCGTTGATGTCTCTTGAGCTTTCTCGTTTGGTCTTCAGACTACAAGATTGACTGCAGGAAAGGATTGGTCTTTTTGATGTAGCATTCGAGAACATGGACCAATCTGAGCAGCTTCAGGTGTATATACACATTTAACCTATACACAATATTTCCAACGTGTGAGCTCATCTGCATATAACAAGTTACTTACTACTAAACTAAGTTTAGAACAATGTTTGTGCCTGGGATCAGACTCAAAGCGATTAGCTTTTAAATATAGCATGAGAACCTGCTCTGATACCAATTGTTAGTTCCCAGTAAGCACAATAGATCTAATGGGGGGGGGGGGTTGAATAGATCCTTTTTAATTTCAAATACTTTTCTAGTTTATTGTGTATTACTCATACATTAGCATATGACACACATAAGAATCTTTTCAAGCACAGCGGAATAAGTAAAAGATCCCCTTCATTGATATATTCATAATCATACATACATTGTTCGTTGAGTTAGTTCAGTTGTAAGCAGTTAAAATATACATAGCAGTTATAGCAGTTAATAAACATAATGTAAATGACATAATGTAAATGACACAAGGGGTTTTAATTGGTTTATAGACTTAAGCTCCTAATCCACTCTTTTGCTTTCAACTAGCAGGATTTCTACTAAGGAAGGGCAACACCCTGAATCACTAAGATTCCTTGAGGCCAATGACCTTGGGACTTCATTCACTAAGAACTCTTGAGGCCAACGACCTTGGAACTCCTCTAGTTCCCTAGAACTCTTGAAGCCAAAGAGCTTGGAACATCGTTTAGTCCCTCCTGACAAGGACCCTCGAGTACTCGGCTTCATTTAGTCCCTTGGACAGGACCCTCGGGCCACAGCTTCGCTGAGTTGTTTGTTTGTTGGAGTTGGTCTTTGAGTTTGCTAAGATGTCTTCATACTCTGCGACATCTTCTTTACTTAGCGACTTGGCGTGATCATCCTTGAAGTGCAGTTGAGTGTTGCATGATGCTTAGCTTCTTCAGTTACTCAACCACTTCGGATGACCTCTTGATGATTGCCTTGAAGATCGTTCCTCTTGATACATGATGGCTGCAAATGATAGGTTTCTAAGATGTCTGTAAGCTTTTCTGCTAGGTACTTAGAAACTTTCTCATGCTTTCCACCATGATGACGTTTGTGATCTCCCTTCTTGATACTTGATGTCTTCTCATGATGGACTTGCTAAGATAACTGTAAGCTCTTCTCTATGGTACTTAGAGTCTTCCCATGATGGACACCAAGATGACATGATGCACTTCTTTCTCTCGGTAGTTCAGAACACTCTTCTTGTAGTAGAACTCTCACTTCTACATAGTAGAACTCTCACTTCTACTTCTTCCTTTGAATGTATCTGAGTGTTCTTGGTGGATCGTCGAGTGAGCCTTCGGACTCACTATTTCACATGGTTAAGAATAGTCCACCGTTACTCCAAACTCGACAACTCTAGTAACCCTAGATCTTTGAAGCTTTTCCTGATTTATACTCCTTCCCAATCCTTTCGTTGAAAAGTAGCCGTTGAAGGCTATTCAAATATTTTCACAGATCTCGAGTTGACAGAGGTAGACTGCTGATGTGACATGTCATACTTTATCTGACATTGCAGTCTACTGTTTCACCTACCCATCAGAGATGTCACTTTAATGTCTTGGGCAGGTTGAAGACTTTATTTCCTCCTTCTGATTTCTCGATCAGAGGTTGTCCTTTTGCATCGATGCTCTCAATAAGCACTTGTCCGAATATTACCCTTCAGATTGAACCACCGCGCGATGCTTGATCTTGATTATTCGAACTCTACAATTCGATGCATGTCTTGAGGACTGATCTTAGTGTCTTATTGAGTGTTGCTCATTGACTGGTAGAGTTAACACTACGATCTGGAAGAGTGTTGATTGGATCTCCAATGTAGAACAACTCTTCCTTCTATTGTGCAGTGCTTCAACACTACTATTTGCTTCGACTGTTCTAAGAGACTGATGGCCTAACTCCTTGCTCTGGTCCCCTATGAATAGCTCTCTTATCATTAATGGACTGACCCTACGCTTAATCACTTTAGCCTTTTCTTCAGAGGCTAACCAAAGATTATCCGCAGTTCACTTTCCATCAGTTCTTTCTTTGTTTGTCAAACACTACGATCTCGGTTGGGTTGCTTCCAAGATCGTTGTCTTACATTCTCTTGGCACAACATCGCACTACGACTTTCCTTGGTCGATTCTTCAAGTCTTCTTATGATCATCGTGTGGAAGACTTCATCTCGAATGGCTTCACAACTCAATCTTGATGCTGATTGAGTTGGTGCTTAGATCTTCTATTAGCTTGCATGCCATTCGTTGAGTGCTCTCTGGTTCCCTTCAGGTGAGATGTATCTTTGCAGTGCCAACTAGAGGCTTTGTTCCTTTGGATATTCTGGGAGTGCTCATTTATTGAGAATCGTATTTGCTCTACTATTCTGCCTTGGCATTGTGAGCACATCTGTTGAGGTCGTAGTTCTGCACTCTACGATTCAGCTTTGGCTTTGCAGATACTACGATCCTAGATCAGATCTTGACACTCTACGATTCCTGCCTTGCTTGTTGTCTTTATTTGATCTTGATTGACTACGATCTCTGCATGTAATCAACAGACTCTACGAACTCAGAGTGTGATCTACGATCCTTGACTTGGCTTCTGGCATCGATGAGACTACTATGACTCGAGTGTAGTCTACGTTCGACTTGGCTTGGCGGAGGTTCGATCGACTTATGGCGAGCTATCTCAACGATTACGAATATGACTTCCTCGGTGAGACTTGGCTCTGAGGAAGTTCTACTCGACACACCTGATCCTTCCTCGTCTCTCCTCAAGGCGATCTCACGAACTCCGAGATCTACTATCTTGCGATTCTACGATTACGCCTCGGCGGCTCTCGAGTTCTCCTCGACTCTCTGGCGAGACTCGATTTACAGTGCGATGCTCGACGATCAGATAAGCCTATCTATTACATCATAAGATCAACCTAACATGCTTGATCTTTCTATATTTATAGTCCTTGTACATCATTTCTTTTTAAGGACTTTACAAAGCTGTTTTGCTTATGTAGGATCAACCTAACATAATTGATCACTTCATTCTAAGTCCTTGTACACATGTTTCTATTATCTATCAAAGGACTTTACAGCTTTTCTTAATGCAAGCATACTTGCATATTATTCATTTATATATATATCATAATCAAATCATATGTAAATGGGAATATCATTTCATGCTTATTCCTGACAGATGTCTTTACTCGGACTCTTATCATTCAGAATCAGTAAAGGCATGAACATGTAGGGATCTTTTATGCACTTCGAAGGCGGGAGGTTATACACAATAATAATCACTGGCCAAGTTGAGTAGGGCTTGGTGTAAGGCCCATTAAACGGATTAAACCCATCTGTAGCAAGTCCAAGCCTAACATTGCGAACCTCTTCAGCAAACGAGGGGTGATTTTAATCAAAATTTTTCCACTCAAAGTCATCTGCCGGGTGCGTTAGTTGACCTTCGACTATGTCCCGTGTAGAGTGCCATCTCATATACTCGGCGATATGTGTTGACATGAACAACTGCTGAAGCCTCGGGGTAATGGAAAAGTAACATAAGATCTTTCTCGGTACGTCTTTTCCCATTTTCTTGCGCTGTTCACAGTATCTACTTGTACCACAAATATCACATGACCTCTTATCTTTATTAACATCACCGTAATACAACATACAGTCATTCTCACAAGCATCAATCTTCTTATACCCTAGATTGAGCCTTTTGACCATTTTCTTCATATCATAGTACAACTTCGGTAATTTATTGCCTGCAGGTAAGCACTCCTTCACAATGCTTAACAGTTCATTAAAACCTCTCTCGCTACAGTCATGCTAGTTCTTTAATTGTAAAAACTTAGTCACGGCGAGATAAGGCGGTGTGCTTTTCGCGTGCAGTCAAATACGATGGCGTCATTTGCTTCATCTGATAACTCATAGAAACCCTTAGCCCGTCATTCGGCTCTTGCTCGATCTTACTTGCAATCCACATACAGTATTCCACTGGAAGTATGAACCAGCAGCTTCGACTATCATATTAGTACAGTTAAAGGTTTCGTCACCTCTGGATTCCGGTTCTGATTCATGTTCATCCAACCAGGTTTCCCCATGATAGATCCATGTCATATAACCCTGCTTGAACCCATACGCAAATAAGTCGCACATGACATCACTCATTTTCTTCCATACTTCATTCACACACCTCTTACAAGGACATCTGATCTCATCGCCACTGACTTACTCAAACGCAAAGTTGAGAAACTGTTCAACCCCACTACGATACTCAGAGCCCACTCTTATCAGTGGCTACCCTACGTTCCATCCAACTTCGATTAATAGACATCTCGAACAACTGTCTGCTATATAAATTGAAAGTTAGACAAACACAATCAAATCTCCAAGTTAATGTATATGCAAGCTTATAAGCTTCCCCATTCCCGGATGTGTCGCCTCACTGATGCCAACAACTTGAACACATCTTTAAAATTTTCAAAAATTTCGGCAGCACCTCCCCATGGTCTTCAAGTATACGAAATAGACTAACACATCATAGTCTAAATATGCACCCGAAGAACATCAAGAGATATATACTGACCGAAAATTCAAAAAATATAAAGACGTGCTCAAGTCGTTAACATCGACCTAAGTGAGATCGAAACATACAAGAACAGTCCCAAAACGGGGACTATTTGAGATTCACTCATACTAAGTGAATCTCAAACGGGTTTCTAAGCTTCCTAAACTATATGAAAATATATGTGCATGTGAAATTAGATTCTTTTCCTAGAACAAAAAGAACTACTAGCAAAAATCTTTCATGTTTTCTTCGATGAAATTGTTCAAATACTTTCATGTAACAACAAAAAAATAACTAAAAAAATAACTTATCAACATACTTTTAATAGAAGAAAACTTATCAAATACAACAACGAAAAACACACCAATATTATCCATATGACTAGATTATCTAGTAATTTGATATATACTCACGTAGAATATTACTTTTAGAACTAGTGAGGAGTCATATTCCCTTAAAAAAGAAGTATCATGCAGAAGACACAAATAAAATTGAACAAAGTATCAAACTTGAGATGCCTTTTAATATAATTATATAAACTGCCTAGCTAGTTCCTGGAGGTACACATTAAGATTAGAAAGTTGTTTAATAGATTCCTCTAAAGTTCAACACCCCCAACACGCACAAAATCTAAGGTAAGAGTAACTACATTCTAAACTGATTTGACCACATGTCAAAGGTAAGTTATGTATAAATATTATAAATATAAAAACATCATGTCAAAGTGTTCACTGATATTCATAAAACTCAAGGGTTTAAAGAAACTCAATATATCTATCAAATATATGTTGCCTAAAAGCAAATTGATGTTATCCTGCATCAAAGAACAAAAACATATGTAAAATGAAAAAAGCAAGGGACTTATCTATGGAAAAAAGTCTCTAACACTGTTCAACATAAAAACAATGTGCACACGAACTACTCTTTATCCATTCTGTGCCAAAAATGAATATTTGGAAGCATCATTTAATTCTTAATCATCCATATTCATAATCAGATCATGTTCACTAACCTTCCTATTTGACTGTTCAAAGTCAAATCATAACTCGTAAGTGTGAAGGATCATACTTTTAAAACTTCTTTCATTCAGTTAACATGTCAAAAGTTAAAGAATTGAACTTATTCCATTTCATGTTTTGGAGGGGTCCAAATGGTTATTGAACTACTAATATAGAGATGTCTAAATATATCCACCCCAGTGCCATCTCAATTCTACAGATGAAAATCTGATTAATAAATTTAGGATGCAAGCACAATGATTTTTGTTTTACTTTTCCTACTTATACCTTTACTATTTGTAAGTCAGACAACATATATTTTCGAACCCAAGAATATGAAAGAATAAAAACATATAACATAAAAGGGATTTCTCCTACTGTCATAAATTTACAACATTAATCGTGCCTAATAAGTTTCACGAAGATGCTTAGAAAAATCATACCTGCTGATGATTGAAGGATATATTGAAGAACAGTTGCCAAAAAAAGAGGAAAAAACCTTCACCAAATCAGATTTATACCACGATCGCCCCGAATCGATAGCTAGTCAAGACTCGAAGCCTTAATTACCAACCTTCACCACTTGAATCGCCTCATTAGCTTGGCCACACGCGGCAGCTACTATAGTCACCGTAAGTTAAATAAATCGAGGGAAGGATCGAAGGAGAGGGAGTACTGTAGCTTTTGGCGCTGAAAATTTGGGTAAGAAATTTTGATTCGTTGCCGTCGAGGTAGGGCTTAAAATTATAAAGTCATTCTCAACGGGCAAGTCGTCGATAATAACCCCAGTCAAGAAAGACTCATTAACGACGTCAGTGTCGTCGTTTAAAACATTTTACTTCCGTCGCCACTGAGTTTCCCTCCCTCGCGAGATTATGGCGCCAAACTAATGTCATTAGCGACGACAATATATCTATTCTCGACGGAATGCCGTCGACCACTATGTTGGATTTGGAGGGAAATTGTCATTGCCGACGGCACACATTAGTGACGGCTACCCCGTCGTATAAATGATCTCATTAGCGACGGTAGTAAAGCCGTCACTAATGCCCCCGTCGCCAATGGCCATTATTTTTGTAGTGATAAGTATTTATACAAATTTTATACGAATTATGTACTTGATGTAATAAATTGTGAATTTGGTGGTACTTGATGTAACATAAGTGTTATTAGCTCGTATTGTATACGGTATCTGGCCGGAAAATTAGGCATTCCAACTAATTTTAGTCGGATTCTGAAATTGGGGGCTAAATTGTATAAAATTAGACACTTGATGTAGTAAAGTGTAAGTCCAAATTCTTTGAGGGCCTAATCATGAATATGATAGTACTTCATGTAGTAAACTGTATTTAGGCCTTATAAGAATGTCTTACTTATTACTTATTTTTTTAAACTAATACTTGTTCACATAATAAAAAAATTAACGTAAATATTTATAATATAAATAAATTATTTATTATTAAAGACACTTAACTATCCATAAAATTGATCCGCTTTAAAAGGTTGATTCTACCTCATTGCTTGTATTACTAGATTAGTTTTCGATCCTATTAAATGACAGCTTTTACTCTTATAATTTGATACACACACAATTTTACATTTCTATATTTTACTCTTATAATTTGATACACACATAAATTTGTTTATGTTTTCCTCCGTCAGATATTAAATGTTCTAATTTTCTTTTTTAAGTTAATTACTCTACAAATATAAGTAATTAGTATCGTGTTTTTTTAAAATTTTTTTTGAAAAACTAAAATAATTGAATAATTCTAGGGGGACATTTTTTTGCTGACATTCTAGCGACATTCTGGTACATATAAGAAACAGAGTTGTACAGACCGTACAAACTCTGTTTTTTGTATTTATCCAAATTACACCTAAAACACTGTTTTTTACAAAAAATTTCAGTTGGAATAAATACTATACATTTTTTGAGAGATACTACAAAAAAATAAAATCAAAAAAAATAAAATAAAAAAATAATGTCGCTAGAATGTCAGCAAAAAAATGTCCCCCTTAGAAGGACTCAAAATAATTAGGAGGAGTTGGAAACACCTTGATATCTGGGCCAAGATTTCTTTGGTATATGGATAGTGGCCCATCTTAAAATGCAAATTGTTTACGGATCAGGGAATATGCCACGATGATGAGTAGTTCTCGATCAATTATAGTTGATGAATTATTCATCATGAAGGCCAGGCCAGGCCTGGCAATGGACCGGTTTAGGCTGGCTTATGTACTTCCTTGGCATCCAAACAAAGGATGCTGCAGAACATTTGCAGTACAACAAAAGTACCAGTACAACATATATGTGCATGCTTCTTACGTACCAACTGCCAACTGCCAACTGCCAACTGCTTTCCTTTACGTAAACGACCTGATATGATAATCATACTACACCAACCAATCATTTTAATCATCGTCTTTATTCATATATCAACTAATAATTTATCATCACTAGTTTTTTATAATACCCCATCAGTCCCTGCCTCCCTCCCTCCCTCCCTCCCTCCCTCCCAATACATGTAAAAGTCGATTTTAAGAATTTTTTTAATATTTTTTTTCAGATTTAACCCCAACATAGTAGTGCTAACAAGATCCTAATTAATGGCATGTTAATCAGGAATTTCATGACACCATAACTAAAAAATAGAGACCAAAATTAATTACATCTCTAATTTTGAAACATAATTAAGAAGACGTAAATACTAATCTATTTCATGAAACATATCCAAAAAATGACCAAGTCTCTAGAGCTTCTAAGTTCCAACCATGGTCCTTATTTGATTGCTGCCCCCATGTATGTATGGTATACTGCCTAATTCACATAACAAACCTATCTAATACTCCATCTAATACTCTATCCGTTCCATGATAAAAGTTTTTATTATTATTTTGAGTAGTCCCATGTTAAATGTCCAATTTCCTTTAATAACCAAACTTTTACACATTTTTTCCTATTATGCCCGTAGCATTAAATATCTCATACTTTTCTTATTCTAATTCTCTCTCCATATTTAATAAGTATGAAGAAAGAGTATTTTGAAATGAATAGCTAAAAAGTCACTCTCTCACCTACATTGAAAATAATTAATGACATATTATTATAAGTAATTTTGTCATTTCATTCATCTTCTTAATATGCGTGAAAAATCTACCAGAACTTTTATCTTGGGATAAATGGAGTATTAATTAAGGAGTTGTTACATATATAATTTTGTTGATCCTAGCTACAGTACGATATATAACGTACAGATGGAAAATGCTTAGTCTTAAAGCAAAACAAAAAATAGCTTCCATTTTTTCAAAATTAATTTGTTCCTAGATCTACTTGAGTAAATAAATCTACATGCCTAGACTTATTGTTTAATAAAAATACACACACACACACACTATATATATACACTTCATTCTTCAACGAGAACTTCATCATCTCTCTCTCTCAAACTTGTAGCTAGGTCTTCTCTCTTATACATTAATCATTACTACTGTTTATCAAAGATCGATAAATAAATACATGGCTAGCGTTTTTTCTCTGTTCCAACGTCTATTTTTCTTCTATATATTAATCGCTGCGTTCCCGCTTTCAAAAGCAGTACTTGATGAACATTATTATGATCATAATTGTCCCCAAGCAGACCAAATTATCTTACAAACCATACGTAATGCTTCCATTTATGACCCTAAGGTGCCGGCTCGTATCCTCAGGATGTTCTTCCATGACTGTTTCGTAAGGGTATATATATATATATAATTTATCTCTCTTTTTTTTCTCTCTCTCTCTCTCTCTATATATATATATCATCGCTTAGGGTAAATTCAGGACTATTAATTAATTATTTTGTTTAATTAAAGTTGTTAATGAATACTCAGGGATGCGATGCATCGGTATTGCTGGACTCAACTCCAGGAAACCAAGCGGAAAAAGATGGACCTCCCAATATCTCTCTTCGATCATTCTATGTTATTGACGATGCCAAAGCTAAGCTCGAAATGACGTGCCCACATACAGTTTCTTGTGCCGATATACTTTCAGTTGCAGCAAGAGATGTAGTAGCTATGGTAATTTCCTACTCTACAACTCATAATTACTACTAAATAATTTGCTAGATAAAAGATCCAACTATATATATTGCATTTATTTATGATAATACAGTTGTGATCGTGATGACATGATAATACAGTTGTGATCGTGACATACTAGTTGCTAGATAAAAGATCCAACTCATACACTAGTGATGACATGATAATACAATTATGATCATGACATTTTATACTACCCTTACAATAATTAATGAGACACTTAATTTCATTATCTGAACAAAAAAATATTAACAAAGTATACCCTTTGTGTGAGACGGAATGAGTGACTGTATACATGTCATTCATTTTAATTACTCTTATGTGATAAATAAGAATGCAATAAGTATTTTTATTTTTATGATATTGATAACGGAGGAACTCGCGGTCATGCACTACCATCCGGCTACTTCAATTCTGTTAACATGAATAATCATTACACTTGAACTAACTTTTAGGTGATGATCAAGGCATGTTTAATATTTAATTTTTTTCAGTCTGGAGGTCCATATTGGAGCGTAATCAAAGGAAGGAAAGACGGGAGAGTTTCAAAAGCAAATGAAACCATTAACCTACCAGCTCCATCTTTTAATACAACACAACTTATTCAGAGCTTTGCCAAAAGAGGTTTGGGAATCAAAGATTTGGTTGCTCTTTCTGGAGGCCACACGCTAGGGTTTTCACACTGTTCTTCATTCGGATCCCGTCTACGTAATTTTAGCGCGGTGCATGAAGTTGATCCCAGCATGAACACTGAGTTTGCTCAAACCCTAAAAAATAAGTGCCCTAAACCAAACCAAGATCACAATGCAGGAGAGTTTTTGGACTCTACTTCGTCGACGTTTGATAATGACTACTACAAACGAGTTGCTGCAGGAAAGGGCATATTTGGATCAGACCAAGCTTTATATGGTGATTACAGGACCAGATGGATTGTCGAGTTATTTGCTAAAGATGAAAAGTTGTTCTTTAGAGAGTTTGCAGCTTCAATGGTGAAACTTGGAAATGTTGGTGTTATTGAAAATGGAGAAGTGAGAAGGAAATGCCAAGTTGTGAACTGATGAGAGACCCACAGAGAGAGGGAGAGAGATAATTTCACACGAGTCATTGCTTTGACTTTTTCGATCCTTTCTGCAATATCAAATATATTTGTTCATAATTACGAGAGAAAATAATGTAAAACTTTATGTATTCACCTTAATTTCAATTTCTCAAGCATAACAATTTGAAAATTAAAGATACATTTTTATTAAATTTAAGATTAGCTATAAAGTGAGACCATATTTTTAAATAATTTGTCATTATTTTTTTTACTATATATCATTTTAATATCAAACCACTAAATGTAAATTCCTGATTAATACTGAGGCTAGGTATAGTTGTTGAGAACATAGAATTATCTATCTGGAACGGAACAAAAGGGGTATATATTTATTCAATTTATGGGTGCTTGATCCATGAAGGATTTTTTTTTTGAATTGAATTTTATCAAGATGGAATTGAATTTATATACAGCGCGGCTTAGTATTAAATATTTATTAAGTTAGAACTTCTAATATAAGAACCAACTTAATTAATTTCTTGGACGACCTTGAACAATATAAAACTCCATTATCGACTAATAATCTTCTTTTAGCAGGTTAATTAAAGAAACTGATAGTGTCGCGGAAGAGATGATTAACACGAGTGTGTATATATCTATACACACACACACACCGATTTAATAACGGAACAATGGAATGAATTAAAAAAATAATAATATTTTAAATCCCTAGCCGCTATATGGTGTAGCGGTTCTCTTTTTTTTATAACAACAAGTGACTTAATAATGAGACAACAGAAGGAATTTTAAAAAAAATATTTATAACCCCAAGCCACTACATGGTGTCGCGGTTTTTGTTTTTTAAACAACAATTGAGCAAATGACTTAATTATGGGACAATGTAATGATTTTTTTTTAAAAATTAATATTTTAAACCCCAAGCCACTACATGGTGTAGTATGTGGTTCCTTTTTTATTTTAACACAAAATGACTTAATAATGGGACAATGGAAGAAATGTAAAAAAAAATATTTTAAACCCCAAGCCACTACATGGGGTAGCGGTTCTCTTTTTTTTTTACACCAAGCGAGCAAGTGACTTAATAATGGGACAATGCAAGGAATTTAAAAAAAAATAAATTTAAATCCCAAGCCGCTACATGGTGTAGCAATTCTTTTTTCTTTTTTTAACACCAAGTGAGCAAGTGACTTAATAATGGGACAATGGAAGGAATGTAAAAAAAAATAATATTTTAAACCCTAAGTCGCTACATGATGTAGCGATTATCTTTTTTTAATATAAAAGATTACAAAGTAGGACCTATTTATACATGTGTTTGACCAGTTAGGGTCCACTTATTAAATTAGAAGTCGGATCAATATGTAGTGGCTAAGTAGAAAATTGTTTCAATCTCAACCTTTTATTAAATTGATCTACGGTTGACAAGTTGATTGCCATAGTGTTTTGACAATAGGTTCTTTATAGATTGAATATATATATATATATATATATATATATATATATATATATATATATATAGAGAGAGAGAGAGAGAGAGAGAGAGAGAGAGAGAGAGAGAGAGAGCTAGCTCTTTTCTTGTTAATCTTGGATAGTATAGTTTGTTTCTATATATATCAACAATGTTAATTAATTAGCTAGGTGAAGCCCCCAAAGAAGTCTTAATTAACAGATATGCACAGGCTAGATGGAGTTAATTACAAACAAATATTTACACCAAAACCAAAGAGGAGTCTGTAGTATATAATTATCTCCCGTCACTTACACATGTTTGTCAACAAGAGCATTCTTATATATTTATCAACACATTATTAACCTTACAATTAGTCCTAATTAATAACTCCATGGCCAATAGATCGTTTAATTATTATTATTATTATTATTATTATTATTATTATTATTATTTCCTCTATCTCTTATGTCTTGCTGCAGTTTTTGTGCTGAATTGTCATTGCCATGAAGATAGATAAGAAGGTTATTATTATTAATACTCAGAATTAAGTAAGTTTTTAATGCTGAGTGATGATTGAGTGTACATGTAGGTTCATATTGTGTACATGGGAGATCTTCCAAAAGGAGTTGTATCTCATGTCAAACCAGTGCATCACAATATCCTAGCACAAGTCCTTGGCAGGTTCATATATAATAATAAAAGTAAAATACACTGACACCCCCTGTAGATAATCATAATAATACTCATCACCCTTCTAATTTTTCAAGTAACAGTCAGTATGTAACATTCACTACTCCTAGTGTGGTTGACCAACTAATATTTAAAAATATTTTTAATATAATGTCTAATACACCTTTCAAGTTATAATGTTTAATTTATCCACTAAATATAAATTTGTATAGCATAATTTTTACTTTACTTGATCTAATTAATTAAATTATGAAATTGTGCAATAAATAACATAAAAGTCAAAAAATAATAAATATTCATTTTATCGGAAAATAAAATCATACAATTTTGACTAATTAAATTTCTCAAATATTAAAATTTACGTGATATATATTCAAATATATATTTTTGTAATTAAAAAGTATAATGTTAATACCCATAAAATTACAAATTAACATAATAAAAAATAATAATTATTTTTTAAATATTAAAATTTAAGTAAAACAAGCTTATTATTACAATTTAAACAAATCTTATTACTCATATAAAAAAAATTATTAAAAATTATATTAATTATTTTTCTCATATATTAAACTAAACATAAGTCACACTTAAACATAATTATTTACAGTAAAAATGATAAATGTCGTTACTCAAAAAAAAAAAAAAAATATATTAGAAGAATTTTCTTTTACAAGATAGAGGCGAGAATAAATATAATTATATTTTTTATTTAACATTGCATAAAAACAACGTCAATGTATATACTAAAAAAATGTAATCCAAATCATAAACATCCCAATTTTTATATATACTCAATAAAATTTAACATATAAAAAATTATAATATGAAACTAAAAATTCAAATAATATTTTTTGTTGTTAAGAACCAAAAACTAAACTATCAATATACTCAATCACTCTAATTAGAATAGCTTCATTAATAATTTTGTAAGACCCCGAATTTTATGAAATAAAAGTATTCAATTTTTCTTATAATTACAATTCAGTAAATGATTAAATTGATAAAAGTTAAAAGTTAAGGGTGAGATATGAATTTTTTTTCAAAATACACAAGTGGTTATAAAATATTCATTGTTGTCAGGGAATATTCGTTTGGTCGTGGAATATTCTTTCTGTCGGAGAATATTCGTACAACGACGGAGTCATTTGTGGGCCCCATAACGAATAACCTCGCTTGGATGAAGAAAATGACAAAAAATGAGTTTTATAAATAATCAGGCGTAGTTATTCTGAATTAACATTTGTTGGAATACCCGGTGGTTAAAATACGATGTCTGCGTTATTACACAAGAGCACACACCAGATTGCGCGGTGTATTTTAAATTATTGATTCTTACGTGAAGACACTTACTCGATAATTGTTACGGTAATTCTTGTTCAATATTTTATTTTATTGATTCAATAATTCTTTGCGTTGATATATTATATTATTGTTGTTTCATAATTGTCAATTTGCATAAATATCTCCATTATCGGATCAATAATTCATATTATTTGAATAATATTATTAGATAGCATTATTGGCGATGTACAGAAAGTTACATCGAGGAGGGTTTGGTCACCTAATTGCGTGCGATGAAGGAGAAATTCTTATTGGAAAGTCCCTCTTTCCTCAGGAGCGGCACAGGTTGTCATAATTGTGATTACGTAATATTATTTGGGAATAATTAATTATTGATTTATATGATAAGAAATATTTATTTTATGTGGATATAAATGATGGATTTATTTATGTGGTTATAAATGAAGGAATTAATGTTGAGGTATTTTATCGATATTTTGTCCGGATTGGAGGTATTAAAAGATCAAATCGATTGTTCTTACGACTTTATTGTGTGAGTTATAATATTTAATCCCGATAGTTGGATCGTTGTAATTTTTGGATATATTATACATATATAAGTTGAGTATGTGTCCATAATTTTTGAATCTTTAAAATGAGCGTATAATTTGTTATGAATTTTAAGAGGTAAATGATTCTTGAATTAGGTTTTGGTGGAAAATTCTAGAATTGAGTGGGCCCCACTCTTGGTTGTTGGGGAGATGGTGATTTTGGTGGGTGAAATAGTAGCGAGGTAAAGCCATCGAATGGCAGTCAAGTCTGCTTGACGTCTTAACATTTTTCCTATAAATAGAGGCTAAGTTAGAATTGAAAATCACACCGTAATTCATAAGTTTTCTCTCTTTTCTCTAGATTATTATTGAGTGTATTTTGTGAGTATTTAGATACTTGGTGAGTTGATATTCATCGGTCAAGAAGTTTCCTTGATGTCGTATTCGATATCCAAATGGAAGTCTTTGCTTTTTTTGAGGTAAGGGATAGTAAGGGATTTTAAGGGTTGTTATGTTCTTTCTTGAGCTAGTTATCTTTACCCTTTTGCTTCACAATTCCTTTCGGTAATAAGAGTGTAAATTTGGGTCGACCCAGAATGTGAATAGAAAGCGGTGGTCATCATTTAATAGTTATATTTGGTGAATCAACTAGGGTGAAAGCGAACCCAACGTTGGAAGGGTGTTTTGCCACTATCATACAATATGTCTAATGACATACTGACCTCGTGTCATCATAAGATATAATTGTGCTCATCCACTTTGCGAGTATATTCTGAGCACTACCTATATAATCTTGGTGTTTGTTTGAAGTATAATTCTCAATTAGAGGCAGTGGAATAATGATATATTAAGAGAAGACTCACCATTGGGAAGAATATGATAGTAATCTTCTCGTTTTTCTTTAGAGGGTCTATTAGATTGACCAATGATAATTACGTGGCCATATGATATCTATCATAACCTGTAAACATGACCTCCCATGTACGAAGGTTTCCTTGAGCACTTCCCAAAGATTTTAATTTCTAAAGCAATTTTTAATCTAGAAGCATGGCCTCCCATGTACGAACGTTTTTTAAGAAATTATTAAAGAAATTAATTAAATATTTCTTAAATTGAACTAATTAGTTTAAGATTTTTTTTTTTAAACTGAACTAATTTTTAAAAAAACGTTAACTATTTTTTTTAAACTGAACTAATTTTTTAAAAAGAAATTATGTTAAAATTTTTATGTTTTTTAAAATTCTATTTTTTTTAAAAAGTCTGTTTTATTGTGAAATTATTATTATTATTTTGTAATAATAATTTAAAATAACAAAAACATAATAACGTAATTTTTTAATTTTAAAAAAGCGTTAATTTTTTTTTTAAACGCTACTTTTTATAAAAAACAAATTTTTAATTTTTTAAAAAAGCGTTAATTTTTTAAACTGAACTAATATTTTTTTAAAACTGAACTAATTTTTAAAAATGTTAACTAAACGTTATTTAATAATAATAAATAAAATACTACTACTAATAATAAAATACTACTAATAATAATAATTTTAAAATTTAAATTTTTTATAAAAATTATATAAATTATAAAAATATTTTTATATGAATAATTATAAATAATAAAGTATTATTATAAATAAATAAAATTATAAAATATTTATTTTTCGTATTCAATTATTATTATTGTATGTGAAAACTGAAAATGGAAATAATGATAGATATGGGTCAAAGGTCAAAGAAAGCCGTCCACATCAGCAAAACTAACCCATTTATGCTTTAATCGACTTTTCCGTCCAGTTTTTCTGGATGACGAAATTGAAAATAATGACCATTTTGTAATATATGAGAGTACAGTTATTCAATTGTAACAAAAAAAGTTTTGGTAACCAAAATGAAAACCTAATAAAGATACATGATGACCAAAACGTTATTTATCCCTGCTCAATATATAAATTGAGAGGAAATCATTAATTCATTCAAAAACACCAACTGATTCCAATTATATATGTCCAACACAATATTTATTAAACAGAATATATATATATATATATATATATATATATATATATATATATATATATATATATATATTATTTGCATTGGGACAACTTCTAATTTTATATTTAGAGTATGAAGTAGTACTAGCTAGCTAGGAAATGAAACTTTGAAATTGATTGAGTGCAGCCCTTCTTTGGCAAAAGAATCACTAGTACGTACGCAGTTATGGAAGGAGTTTTAATGGGTTTGTGGCCAAACTCTCGGATGAAAAGGTAGCAAAGATCCAAGGTAATCTAATAAGATGCATGGTACTACTTATAATTAGTAATAATAATTCACTCACTCACACAATTAGTGCGTGATCATCATATCAATTTGGGTGTTAATTTAGCTATGGAGGGTGTGGTTTCCGTATTTCCAAACACCAATGTCTCGCTTCACACTACAAGATCATGGGATTTCATGGGTTTTCCTCAATCCCATCCCATAAAGGCCACTGAAGGAGATGTTATTATCGGAATGCTAGACACAGGTAACACCAAATTAACAAACCCAATTTGAATGCATTGCTTATATATATTTGATAAGAACAACATAATTTTGAGTGAAAACTTGTTAGCTGCATTATCTTTTAATCCTTTTCGCAGGAATTTGGCCTGAAAGTAAGAGTTTTAACGACAAAGGATACGGACCTCCTCCAGCAAAATGGAAGGGAACTTGCCAGACAGCAAATAACTTCACCTGCAACAAGTGATTTCTCTCTCTATAGATCTCAATCACTAACGCACACACTTGTTGACAAATAAACTGTTATATATATATATATATATATATATATATATATATATATATATATATATATAAGCTAATGAAATTATAATGTTCAAAATGAAGCAAGGTGATTGGAGCACGATTCTACGACTCTGCTAACAGCTCTGACCCTGACTATGACATACAATCACCAAGGGACACATGGGGGCATGGATCTCACACTGTTTCAACCGCAGCAGGGGAAGTAGTGCAGAACGTAAGCTACCATGGGATAGCTGAAGGTGTTGCAAGAGGTGCAGTTCCAAATGCAAGGATTGCAGTGTACAAAATTTGTTGGACAAATGGTTGCGCTGCTGCAGATATCTTAGCTGCTTTCGATGATGCCATAGCCGATGGGGTTGACCTTTTATCGGTTTCACTGGGATCTATCTTCCCATATCCATATCATAAGGAACCAATCTCTATTGGTTCTTTCCATGCCATGAAAAACGGCATCTTAACCTCTTGTGCATCCGGAAATAATGGTCCATACCGGAGAGAGATCTCAAACTTCTTCCCGTGGGCATTGACTGTGGCTACTAGCACCATTGACAGGAGTTTTTTTTACCAAAGTGGTTCTTGGAAATGGAAAAGTCTTTCTAGTATGCCTTCTTTCGGTTCTAATTTTGAACTTTCTATAAAATTAATATATATTCGTTTTTAACTTCTTTGAAAAAATCAGGGAACTTCACTTAATAGTTTCAATCTTGGCAAAACTACATACCCCTTGGTGTACTCTGGAGACGCAGGCAATGTCACATTTGGCATTGATTCTAATATCGCTAGGCTCTGCCATGCTGGAACTCTTAATACAGCCATTACTAAGGGAGGAATTCTTCTATGTGATCTTCCTGATGATGAATCGGTAGTTATATCGAGTGAAGCCGTGGGTCTAATTATGCCTTTGTCGGATGATGAAGTATCATTAGCATTCCCAGTACCAGCAGTAACTATCAACCCAGAAGATTACCAAGAGATAATTGACTACTTCAGAACAACAGAGTAAAATATCTCCGTACCCATTTGCTACTCTTATGATTCTAAAATGTGCAATACACAGCTTGAAATTTTAGGGACTATAATGAATAAAACATTTCTTTGTAGAACACCAACTGCCACTATTCTTCCTACCGAGATAGACAAAGATGTGATGGCTCCTACTGTTGTCTCTTTTTCAGGAAGAGGGCCAAACCCCATCAGTCCCGATATTCCCAAGGTAATAATATCTATAAAATAGAATATTATCAATTCTCTTGCTTTCTCAAGCTTCAATGTTGTTTCCTACAATTAACTCAATCTTTTAACTTTGCAAATTCTGACAGCCCGATCTAACTGCGTCTGGTGCAAACATCCTTGCGGCCTGGTCACCCCTTGCATTCCCTTCAGTAGACGTGGATGATCCACGACAAGAAGATTACTACATCATTTCAGGCACATCCATGTCCTGTCCTCATGCTACTGGTGCTGCTGCGTATGTTAAGGCTTCCCACCCATCATGGTCTCCCGCTGCTATCAAGTCCGCCCTCATGACTACAGGTAAGATTGCAGTGCAATGCCCTGTCGCTTAGTTATGGACCATAATGTTCACTTGCCTTATCTTTTTGTTAGCAACCATTATGGACCCAAGGAAGAATGACGATGGAGAATTTGCTTATGGCTCTGGGCACATCAACCCGTTGAAGGCAGTTGACCCTGGCCTAATATTTGATGCATCAGAAGCAGATTTGTGAATTTCCTGTGTGCAGAGGGTTATAACAACACTCTAATAGGACTCATCTCGGGTGATTCCAGCACTTGTCCCACCGACAAACCTGGAAAAACCTGGGACCTAAACTACCCATCTTTTGCACTCTCATTGCTAGATGGAGAGCAAATAGATGCCACTTACCCAAGGACTTTCACCAATGTGGGCTATCCCAATTCCACTTACTACTCCAAAGTTTCAATGCCCCCACAGTTCACCGTGGTCATAGATCCCCCGGTTCTAACATTTTCAAAGGTTGGAGAGAAAAAATCATTTACAGTGAAGGTGAACGGATCACCTTTAATCCAAGTACCACTTGTCTCAGGATCCTTGGAGTGGACAGATGGTACTCACATTGGTAGAACTCCAATTGCAGTTTTCAACAACATGCCGACTATTTGGGCGTCTCTGGATAACGCCGTTGGCGGTGCAGGCAATTAGACTCTGTTCCAGCAGCCAAGACTGGCATGTTAGGCCAACAAGATTTATAAACTGAATGGGTTTGGATCCAAATAATAAAACTCTCTATATGTGATACAAGTAAAGTGATACATCTGCTTCCAGTGAAGAAATCAGAGTCCCCCCCTCTTCAATAAGCATATATATATGCATCCTCATTTCATCCATCTTTCAGGAAAATGAATTCCACTGCACATTCCAAATGTAATCTTTCTACTCTTAGAATAAGAATTATAATTCTTGTTGCTAGTTGCCTAAGCCACTTATATTGCGATCATCAAGAAAAAAAAATAAAAAATAGTACAAAATCTTTGGTCCATGAAGTGGAGACCTCTGTAATCTATTCTCTAGTGACCAAAGTCAAAGTAAAGGATCTCTGCATATAACTATACGGTTCATACGGACACTAACTGAGCCTGTAGCATAAGCCATAAATAAAATCAATGGATATCTTGATCCCCACAAGTACAAAACAGTGATGTGAATCTAGCTTTTTCCAGTTCTTGTTGCTCATGTTAAAGATTCTCTCATCTCTGTGGATCAAATAATTTTGTAACTATCTAAATCTTGTTGGACCTAAAATCCTTCCACCTCAGTTCTGACATTTTCAGAAAGTTAGAGAGAAGTATGCATCTATAGTGAAGGTGAACGGTTCGCCCATAGTGCAAGTACCAATTGCCAAAGGATAGCTCGTGTGGGAAGACGGGAATCACATTGTTAGAAGTGATCTTATATATTTGAATGGTGAGAGTATATAGTTTTAAAATATTCTTCTTTTATATAGAAAAGAAGATTTTATTAGCATATAGAGAATACAAAATGATACTGGGGGCCATCTAAAAATTTGGTAAAAGAGCAAATTGCACCAGAATTTTCACCTAGGATTAGTAGAGATGAAATGAAACCACAATCAGTGATGGATGCCAATTTATTTTCAAAAGAGTATGGCAAAAAGAAGAGGAAACTTTGAGAATTTAATTTTAAGGTGAATGACAAAGCCATGCTCTTTCTGAGTAGGAATTCGAGTCCAGAATGCATAAGTCTTTCAAAATCAGGAACTCTATATATTACTTGTCACAAAATGCACTTGACCATAATTCTTTATATATCATGGGTTGCTACCACTTGTTATAAACTATGTCTAGTGATAAATGAAGAAGTTGTGTATAATATTCTTGGCGATACAAATATTTTGTTGATCTATGAAACAGAAATGCTAGCAACAATTACATACCAGGATTTTTTCAGCATGCGAACACTCATCAAGCAAAAGCTACATCTGACCGTAAGACATACTTAACACCCTTTGTGACATTCCTTGCTTTCATGCAGCATACACATGGCCCCGTGAATGTGAAACGTAACAGAGCCATCCCTTCAGTAGGAGCCACCTATAGAATTCGAACCATTTGCATCAGTGAACGGTTCTTCATCCACTACGCCACTTACGTAAGTAAACAAATAACAATGAAGAACTATGAGAGAGAGAGATGAGAGCAAGCGAGAGAGAGGAAATCATATGGCTAGAAGCGTAGTAGAAAATAAGATAAAAGCGAAAGAGAGAATAATACAACTTGTAACATCCTAGAAATGGAAATACAAGATCAAACGTAACGGCAATATGATTGAAAGGGTAAGACAAAAATGAAGCAATGAAAGAGCTGAGGAGAGTGAGGAGGAAGAATTTACCTCAGCCACAAGATTATTTCTTGGACCATAGAAAACAGTCACTCCTCCAACTAGTTCTTCAGAGAAAGAGTCTGAGTGCTTTTAATCGTTTTTAGATTTGGATTTGGAACCAGCAGCACTAAGATATATTAAAAAAGTATAATGTGTTTTCTTTCCATCTCTAAGAATAACACTTTCATCAATGTGCTGTCCAAATCGCTGACCATTAACATTGCACCTGAAGTAATACCCTTATTTCAGTCACACTAGAGAAGCAAATTAACTCAAGATTTGCACAATACATTCCAGAGGAAAGCAGTAAAAGAAAAGATGAGAACTTTCAATGACCTATAAAATCTAATATTTGGATTTAACCCAACAACGATACACATATTATACCACAACAAGCTAAGGTTCAAGCAAATACAGGTGTTCAGGAACAAAGTGTTTAATGCCTTGACAGTCGCAGTTAATAACTAGGATGTATGGACTTGACTATATTGCCTTGGTCATTTTAGTTTACCTACTGTGTACCTACTTTCGTAGAAATAAGGAGTGACACGGATTGATAGTATGTATATATAAATTTAGGTAATGCTGTAATATAGAACATCGGAAACTAATAGTATTCGGTTAATGTCTTCATCTCTTGTTCTTCATTTCATCTTCTACTCTCAGTTTCAATGTTGAATAAACCTAACATGGTATTAGAGCAGATCATAATCTATTCATGTTGTTTCCCCAAGACTAATACATAAGATTCAAATATTTTTAATCAAATTTTTACTTTCTGTATCAGAATTCCTGGTCAGATTTTTTTTAATTCCCTGTTCAGATCTGGTTAAAGATCTAGTTTCATTAATTTTTACTATGGTGAATTTGATCTATGCAAATATGGTTCAGTCAAACATTCCAGCTAGTCAACATCATGGACAAGGTTCGAGCAGCAACACTCGAACAGAAACAGGTCATGATGTTAATTATGTTTCAATAGATTCGAATACTCATCCTTTGTTCTTATACAACAATGATCATCCAACACTAGTTTTGATATCTAAAAGGCTCACAGGAGCAGATAATTTTGCTTCTTGGAAATGATTCATGCAAATAGCTTTAAGTGCTAGGAATAAATTTGTTCTGGTTAATGGAAGTTATCCAAAATCTGTTGCGGATTCTCCTTTGTTTGCTCAATGGGAGAGTAAATGATATCGATAATAACCTAGATTTTGAATACTGTGAATGATGATATTAGTGATGGCATGAACTTTTTGAACTCAGCTTATGAGGTTTGGAATGAACTCAGTGAAAGGTTTTCAGGACTTAATGGTCATAGAATTTACTAAATTCTAAAGGATACTCATATTTTAGAACAAGAAGATAAATCTGTTGAAATCTATTATCACAAACTTAAGAAGTTATGGGATGAGTATACAGTCTTAGAGCTTACTGTTGATTGTGTTTGTGCATAAGGTGCAAGAAGAAAGGGAGCAGAGAAGGAAATTGCTATAGTTTTTAATGGGATTGCATGGAAGTTTCTCTACTATTAGAGGACAAATTTTTATAATGTCTCCTTTGCCTACTTATATCTCAGCCTTATGCCTTTATTAAGCAAGATGAAAAGGCTAGGCAAGGATATGTGAATCCTACTGAAAGTATTGGCCTGTTTACTAGTACAAATTGTTAGTATATATACTTTGTGGTTTTAATGATGACAATGTTTATATGGGCTTAATTGATTTGATATTGGTTTATAATCTGATTGGGCTATGTTAATCAAATGTTTTTATACCTGTTAAATATGTGATGGATTGCATGACAGGTATATGTGTGTATTATGGACTAATTGGGATGATCCGTATAACTAATTTGTTAATTTCAGCAGGTTGGATATTGTATCTAATATATAATTGCCAAATAAGCTTTTGTATTATAGAAGTCTTCTTTAAATAGAAGTCTGTTAGGCATCTTTTATGGAATCTAAGTTTGCTGGATTTTATATTTTAATATATGTGTTGATATATATTAGATTATATATGAGTTAAAGGTCAAATCAAATCTGCATGGGAGTATTTGAAGGAGATTGTAAAAGGTAAACAGGTTGATTTCTTCTTTATCATTAATATTATATCTGTTATATCTTTCTAATACATATATATATGTTATCTGTTACACACACACACACACACACACACACACACACACACACACACACACACACACATATATATATATATATATATATATATATATATATACCAATTGTTACGTGACTTGGAGATTTTTTAGGAGTTGGTATAATTAAGGATTCCTATTCATAGTTGATAGAGCATTTGTGTTTTTGAAGGAATCATGCTAACAGATTTGGACTTTATCAAAAATAGAAACTAGTCGTTGCTTGGATTGAAAGGTTGCATGTTCTAGCCGTTTCCCTTCTCTCCTTTATATATACTATTTTGCTCGGCTAATTGGAAGTACAAGACTGCAGAACAGAAACTCATCAAGAAAACTATCTGAGAAATATAGTACAAGTCTCTATCACTCTTTAAGTCTCAGTTTATAGTGTTGTTCTTGTTTTCATTCTTTCAATATCTATTGTAAACATAGTACAAGTCTATGTTGGCTTGAGGGTTTTATTTTAGTAATATTAAGTCTGTTCAGCGAAGCTATCAAAGTCTCAAAGGTGAGAGGTGTTGCAGAAGTACAAAGGGGGCAAAGGTGTCCAATCGATCGTCGTTGTAACACGGAGTTTTATTTTCTTTGTAATTGTTGAATATTATAATAATAAAGTGAGTCTCCAATACCATTTGGTATTGGATGTGGATTAGGCTACTAGACTAGAAGATAGGGGCTGAACCACATAAAAATCTTGGCATGATTTACTGTTCTTTTGCTTTTGTTATATGCTTTAAAAATATGCAGATTTTGGTTTAAGTCGCAAAATTTTTATACTAATATAGACAGGTATTAGTTGTCCGTTTATAACAGACGAAGAACATAACTAATACGGACAGGGTTAGACCGTTCGATTATAGCCTGCAATAGTAAACTTTAAAAATTGACCATTGTAGATCAATTTTGAGTATTTACAACTATTCACCCTCCTCTAGGTGTGCTTAATTACAGAATTACACAAATCATGATAATCTTACAGTTCTAGTTGCTCATAATGCAGAAAATTTTTCTGGTACTACTCTGTTTTCTGCATTAACGTGTGAGTCATGGAAATCAAGGAGCATTTGCTAAACAACCTCTTAAATATACTTATTGTAATGGAGATAATCATGTCAAAGAAACTTGTTTCCTCCAAAGAAGAAGAAAGGGAAATTTAATGGTAATAATGGCTAGAATTTTAGGCCTTTTCCCAAAGGAAAATAATATACAAGAAGTGCAAACATGACATCCACATCCAATTTTCAACCAAACTTTCAAACTTTTCAGTCTAACATGGGTCCTCATTTTGGATTTAGCATGAGTCCTCATTATAGATTTCCTTTTCAAGCTAACATAGGTACTATACCAGGAGCTTATGTGATGTCTGGTCATCAGTCTATGGATACTCATATGTCAATGGAGCAGATACTCATATGTCATGTGTGACGCCCCCAAAATTAGGTATACATCACCCATCTTGGGTCGCCAGATACATGGTACAGATTTCAAATACAACTTACTAATACCACTGTCGTGTACAATACGACAAAACATAAACTGTGAGTTTGAATACAAATATTATCTACTAGAGATTATACAAACTCAAAAGGAGTCCTCATTACAATTATTATCACACTATTTCACAGAATAGTGAGGACTACTAATGTTATCCTCTGTACCATCACTCCGCTTCACGACTCGTCCCAAATTATATTCTCATTTCCGAAGAGAACGGTGAAGAAAGGGTGAGCTCGACTAGCACAAGATGAAAATATTATGACTAAGATAATGCGAATAAATTATCATTAGCCTCAACATTGTTAAACGATAAAATACTGATAGACATCAAGTTTAATGCGGGTGAACAAGTAATCCATTAAAAGAGTCAAGTAGAGAATAGAATCTACTATCTTTTATGATTTAAAAGGTTTTTCATCACTTTTATCGTTGAGACTCAGCTCAATAAATAATCTACATCAGTAAATCATCCCTGCACTACAGGCCAAGGATATTCTTTAGTGAGTGACTTCTCACATAAATATCAATAATCAATAATTAAACAAAACTGAGTGACTTCTCACATAAATATCAATAATTAATACCGCATTACTACTACGCAACAACGTATCTTGTACTTTTTAATACTGAAGTAGTTCAACAATGATCAACGGTAAAACTTCCGCCATTATTTTCAATAAAATATTTTTGTCGTTTTCTCGATCCGACACTAATTCCGTTAATAGGGGTCCACTAATGATTGTGCCATCGTCACGAATATTTTCTATTTAAAGCGAATATTCCCAGAACCAATCGAATATAATATGACAACTTGCATACTTTGCAAAATTTATAAATATTACCCACAACTATAACATTATCTCAAATTCACACCATAATATAAAAAATTATTTCGAGAAAATTAATTCTTTATTCATAAAATCTGGGTTTCACAATCTCCCTCCTTATGGAATTTAAGCCTCGAAATTTACGTGCGATACACAGTATCTTAGAAACGGTGAGGATACCTTGACTTCATTTCATTCTAACTCTTTGAGGTATAACCCTTGAGTGTTGGATACGATTCTTCTTATCCAAGATTTTAACACGAGATCTCATACGTTAAATCATCCGCTATCTCGTCCGATTCTAAATTAATAATGTGGTTGGTCATCCACATATATTTACGTAACATTGATCACGTTAAAAAGCGTTATGAGCACGCCACATACTTTGGCGGTAAAATGAGTTTAAAAGCCACGGTTCCTACTCAATCGAGGATTTCAAATGGGCGATTAAATCGAGGTTGAGATTTCCTCTCTTCAAGACTCTCGCTTCTAGAATAACGCCCCCTTGAACCTTCTTCTTCACATTCATCGATTCGGTATGTAGCTTGGCGTCTTTAACTTTATCGATTAAAGTCGATTTTACTCGTATATTCGTTATCTTCACGTGGGTCCCTAGAGTCTTTAACTCTATCTTCATCATTTGCAAGTTATCTGAAATGAGTCTTTGTGTTAACAACATCACACTTATAATACGCATACGATCTTCTACTCACCACGTCGGCTACCACGTTATTTCTTCCACGATGATATTGAATAAATGCGATCGTAATCTTCAACACTCGAGTCGACTTCTTTGGCGCGTATTACGTTCATTTTAGTTGAAGAAATATTTTGAGGGTTTAAGAAATGGGTTTTGTCTTGGTGTCGATCTGAAATTCGATTTCACGATTAGGGGTAGGCTAAGAAGTCTTGAGAATACGTCGAAGAGATTTATTAATGATAGAAATATCATTCAAAATCATTACTCTCTCGTCCAAGACTTGGATAATCGTCACATTGATATCTATCGACTTGCCATCTTCATTCACGTCGTCGCTTCTGAAAGTCCGGCTTTGGTGCATTCCACACAAGGAAGTCAACAACGAAAGGACCGGGCTCTTTACTTATGGCTTGATATATGATGATTGACTTTAGCGGTTTGGTTTCTTGAATTCGCATAACAGGTTGGTTAGAATATGAAAGCCAAACAACTTTACTGGCGTGATGTGTAGTTAACGATCGATTCCTAAAATCGCATTAAAGGAAAGTATTTTCAAAGAGACAAGATCGACACGTAACGTGAAAGTGTTGATTTGAACAAGATTTATAAATAGTGGAGGTAACGAAGGTTTCTCCGAACTGAGTTTAAACAGATATATCAAAGTCTAACTTCTCCGGAGTTAACTTCAAACATTGAACACAACTCGGTGAAATAAAAGAGTGAGTAGAACCGGTATCTAACACGGTATAGACTTCATAAGAGCTTATGATTAACTTACCCGTGATAATTTTATTAAGGTTCCTTGTCACGAAAAAAATGCTCTTTCTTAAACTACCGGCTTTAGCTTGTCTGGGACATCCTTTGGCATCACTATCCCAGTTGGACTTGACTTCACCATACGATAAAATCGAGCTAGGTGACATTCTCTTCCGCAATTAAAACACGCTTTGGATTGTTGCGTACAGTTTGGACGGATGTGTCCCTCTTGTCTGCATTTGAAATATACGACCGATGGGCGTTCTTCTTCCTTTGAAACGGGTCTTTGGTCTTGGAGTGTTTTACGTCGTTGTTGAACCTTCTCTTCTTGAAATGTCCATTCTTATTGTTTTGGCCATGATTACTACCGCGATGGTTACCATTTACGGCATGTTGATTCCTCCACGCTTATTATTACCACCGCTTTGATGACTATTATCACTTTGGTATTATCATTTTGTCGTTTTCTCTCTTTTGGTTTGGTTAACTCATTATCGCGCTCGATAATCGAGCCCTATTAACAACATCCCGAATACAAACGCAGCTTTATAAGAAATAAGATATTGACGTATCTCGGGTTTGAAACCTCTTAAAAACATCCGCGTCATTCTCTCTTCATTATCAACCAAGTGGGGCCGAATCGGGACAACTCGCGAAGCTTGGCCCGTCTTCAGCGATCTGATCGTGTTGTTTTGCTCGACTTGATAAATTCCACCTCCTTCGTGTGACGAATGCTTTGGGAAAGTACTTGTCATTGAGCGACTCTTGAACTTCTCCTAAGACATCTTGAGTCGTCGGTGTAGTGCGTTTCTGATTCCCACCAGTGATCCGCCTCTTCACGCATGACATAAAGGTGGCAAAAGTAACCTTTGCTCCTCGGAGCATCCCAGACATCAAATATCTTGGTGATGCTGCTTTAACCACGTCTCACTTAAGTGGTTACGGCTTTCCCAAAAACTCCGGTGGTCCCAACTCCTTGAATTGCGTAGCGATGACCCACTGTTGTGGGTTGCCATTGTTTCCTCTGCATTATGAGCGGGGCGCCACCGCTGATGTTGCATGAATTTTAAAAATCTCTTAAATGTCTGCGTCGTTAAATCGATTGATCGGTGTTGTTGTTTATAGGAGGATTATCGCCATCCTGTTGCACATTGTCACGATTATTGATCCGTGGAGAATCAATAGTCTCCTGTGCTCCATTCTTATTCTCAATATTCTCGGATGCCATTTTCAAACACCTGCAAAAAACAAGGGTTAATTGACGTGCAACATATTATCACTATACTCGTGAGCCAATCAAATACCAAATAAACTTAGGTAGGTCATACTAGCGAAGAAATTCCCCGTCTCTCCCCTCCTGAGTTCTAGTCTCACATCTTAGCCAGGGATCATATCCCTAAGCTTTGATACCAACCGTGATGCCCCCAAAAATTAGGTATCGTCTCCCATCTTGGGTCGCCACTTATACGGTACATAAATCCAAATACAATCTTAAATACACAACAACCGCGGTATGCAATACGACAAAACATAAACCGTGAGTTTGAATACAAATATTATCTACTAGAGATTATACAAACTCAAAAGGAGTCTTCATTACAATTATTATCACACTATTTCACGTAATAGTGAAGACTACTAATGCTATCCTCTGGGACCATCACTCCGTTCCCAGGCTCATCCCAACTATATTCTCATTTCACGAAGAGAATAAAGAAGAAAGGGTGAGCTCAACTAGCCCGATGAAAAATATTATGACTAAGATAATGCGAGAATAAATTATCATTAGCCTCCAACAATGTTAAAGCGATAAAATACAATGATAGACATCAAGTTTAAGCTGCGGTGAAACAAGCGATCCATTAAAAGAGTCAGTAGAGAATAGAATCTACTATCTTTTATGATTTAAAAGGTTTTTCATCACTTTTATCGGCGAGACTCATTTCGATAAATAATCCATATCATTAAATCATCCACCACTTTCTGAGCCGAGGATATTCTTTAAGTATCACGACCACGAATTATCCATGCACTACGAGCCAAAGATAATCGTGTTTTCATCAACGGTCCCGATCATGCCATAAAACAATTCATCTTTGCTCCCTTGGCCGAAGAGAATCCATAGCCATAATCATACCAAAAACTGTCCATCAATGCACTACGGGCCAATCAGGACTTTTAATTTTCACATCATTTGTAACATTACGGTCATGATTATACCGAATAATCCCCGGTCATAATCATATCAAGTCTATCCATGCACTACAGGCCACAGATGACTTTTAACATAACATAAACATGAGGATGATGACAATGATATAAGAATTTAATAAAACAAGTTCAAGAATTAATTTATCCAGGAACTAATAACGTCCAAATTATCAACATGATACTTCTTTGTAGAGTAAAATTCAAGAATGCTCAGAAGAATATTTCCATGAAAAGATACTGGATGAAGCGCAAATATCAAGGATATTCCACTAATTTCATGGAGTATAGAAGTAAAAGTTTTAAACAACTGAATATAATACCGAATCTGATAACAAAAGATATCACCATAACGCGGTACTTGCGTAGGCGGTTATTCCAATAGAATAATAATAACGGAACGGTCGGTGAAATTCACAAAGGCAGGATGTTCCAATGAGAATAATAAATGCGAATAATAAATGATGGAACCAATCCCACATATAACAGACATGATATTCGACGAATAATAAAGACGGAATAATAAAAATAGAACCGTGTCCGGCAGATATAGCAGATGAAGATGTGATATTCCGGCCGAATAATAAAGACAGAATAATAGAAGAATGTCACCAAGTATAGGGTAGCCCGCATATACAGGTTATTCCAACAAAACAATAAAAAAATGAAATAACAGAAGTTCTCTTCTTGAATACAAAAGAATAATATCCCTTACCGTAAAATAATACTTGATATAAGAGTAGTGAAGTAGCGAGAAAACTTTTCTTATCTCTCTATAGTCTCTCTCTATAGTTCAATGAAATTAAGTAAGAAAATAATGAAGGAATGAGCTTATTTATTTATGAAAATGGAATGCATGCAATAACTAATCCATGAACGGTCCAGATTGATTTACTTTAATCGAAGGTCCATATTTAAAGAAAAATCTTTTAAATAAAATATAATATATTCTATTTATATAAAAAGATTTTTACTATCACAAACACTATCTGGGCACTATCAAAACACTATGCGTAATAAAATATAATATTCTATTTATAGAATAACTTTAATAAAGTATTACATTTTATATAAAAAGATTTTACTATGCAAAATACTATGCGTAATAGAATATAATATATTCTATTTATAGAATAACTTTAATAAAGTATTCTATTTTATATAAAAGATGTTTCTATTTTATTACGTTAATAATGCGAATAAAACAAAACTTCTAAATCAACAATAATTGAATCAAATAATGTGAGATACTTGTCTGTAACTATTGTAGCAATAATTGAACAAAACCGAGTGACTTCTCACATAAATATCAATAATCAATACCGGTACTACTACTTGCAACAACGCCAGACATCATTCTTTCTTACTTTTACTCTTAGTAGTTCAACAAGATCAACGGTAAAACTTCCGCCGTTATTTTCAATAAAATATTTTTGTCATTTTCTCAATCGACAATAATTTCGTTGTTGTAGGTCCACTAATGATTGTGCCGTCGTCTTTAATATTTCTGTTTAAAACGAATATTCCCCACCAATCGAATATAATATGACAACTTGCATACTTTGCAAAATTTATAAATATTACCCACAACTATAACATTATCTCAAATTCACACCATAATATAAAAAAATTATTTCGAGAAAATTAATTCTTTATTCATAAAATCTGGGGTTTCACATCATGTGATGTCTGGTCATCAGTCTATGGATACTCATATGATGAATATGCTTAAGATAAATAAAGGTGATAAATCACTAGAAGATCATGTTGCAGGTATCGTTTATTCCATGTTTTCTTTCAGCACATACAACAAATTTTCTTGGATTATTGATACAGGGGCAATAGTGCACAGTTAGAAATTATGCATGATGTAAAAACCTTATTACAACCAATTCACACTGCCTTGCCAAATGGTAATACTATTCCTTTGAACAAGATTGACATTGTTATTTTGACACCTCTATAAACCTTACACAATGTTTTTTTTGTTCCAAATTTCAACTATAACTTGTTGTCTGTAACCAAGTTAACAAAAGATTCAAGTTTATTAATTCTATTCCATTCACATTAGTGCCTTTTTCATGCCTAGAACTAGATGACTATTCTGGCCATTGGTAAGGAGCATGATGATTTATATCATCTACATATTTCTCAATCTACTGTGACCGCTGATGAAATTGATAGTTCTACTTTTGTTCATTTTTTTGTTCAGCCTTCTATTAATTCTAGTCTCATAAATAAAGTCAGTGCATTGTGGCACATGAGGCTTGGGCATGCCTCTAATATAGTTCTTCATAAAATTCCATGTATCGTATCTTTTGTGTCTGAAACTTGTAACAAGACCTGTCATATATGTCCTATTTACAAGCAATGTAAATTTTCATTTCCTAAATCTAGTACAAGTCATGCTACTTCAGTTTTTTAGTTGTTACATATTGATATTTGGGGACTATATGCTTTTGAGACAACAAGAGGTTGTAAATATTTCCTCACTATAGTAGATGATCATTCTAGGGCCACATGGACTTTTCTAATGACCACAAAACAACATGTGTTTCAGATTCTTTTTGATTTCTTTTCTTATGTTAAGAATCAATTTCATACCATAGTTAAAATCATCAGAACTACTAATGGAAGTGAGTTTTTAATAAGCATCTCTCACCTTTTCTGGCATCTCATGGTGTTATTCATCAAAGTACTTGTGTTGATAATCCTCAACAAAATGGAAGAATGAAAAGAAAACACAAACAACTTTTAGAGATAGCTAGAACTTTGAGGTTTCATGTTGGTCTACCTATCCAGTATTGGGGGGAGTGTTTACTCATCGCGACTTATATCTTAAACAGATTTCCCACACCTGTGTTAAAGTATAAAACCCATCATGAAACCATGTTTCTTAAACCACCCAATTATGATCATTTTTGGATGTTTATATTTTGCCTCAGTTCATTCTGGAAATAAATTTGCACCCAGAGCCATTAGGTGTGTTTTTCTTGGGTATCCACATGGTCAAAAGGGTTATAAGGCTTTAAATCTTCAAGTTAAACAAATTTTTGTCTCTAGAAGTGTAGTTTTCCATGAAACTACATTTCCATTTTTAGAACAAATATCTCATAATTCTCAGGATTCTTACCATTTTTACCTTAGTTTCGTCATAATCATTATGAACAAAATTGTTCTTCGCAGGACCAATCTGATCCTATTTTAGTTTCTGATGCTAGTTGTCTTGATCCTAATTCCTCAGTTTTCTATCATACATCTTTTGTTTCTAATCATAAAGAGAATGACAATAGTAACATTGAAGTTCATTCATTTGCTAAGCATTTGCCAATTGTTTCTAATCAACTAATAATCTGACAATCTTCTAGAACTTTTAATTCTGTAAATAATCACACCTAGAGAAGGGGTGAATAGGTTTTCAAACCCACAAGTGATTAACAGTGGACAACTTTAAAAGTTTACAACTACAGACTATAATCGGACAGGTAACCCCTGTCTGTTTTAGTATATGTTATTCGTCAATTATAATCGGACAGGTAAACCCTATCTGTTTTAGTATATATTCTTCGTCGGTTATAATAGGACAACTAATACCTGCCGGTTTTATATAGTGGATCTTCAAGAACGCGGGTTAGAACTAAATATGCAGAATAAAGTGTAGATTATGAAGAAAAACAAAGTAGAAATCACACCAAGATTTTTACGTGATTTATCCCTTATCCTCTAATCTAGTGACCTAATCCACATCCAATACAAACTAGTATTTGAGACATTTTTTTTTATTAAAACTTAATATTTAAAAGATAACAGAAAACTCCATGTACAACGAAGATCGATTCTGACTTGGACACTTCTGCCCCCTTTGCACCTCTGTAACTTCTTTTACCTCTGAGACCTTGATGCTTCCGTTGTACAGACAAAATATTATATGATTACCCAAGCCAACCTAGACTTATACTCGGTTTACAAAAGATGAATAAAAGAATTTCCAGTTACAAACGATTCAGAATATTATAAATAATTACTGGAATTAGACTTTAGAAGAACTCTCAGGATGTATTCAATAATGATATTCAGCTTCAAGTCTCGTATCCTTATTTGCCGTGCAGACTGCGTATATATATATATATATATATATATATATATATATATATATATATATATATAATAGGATGGCAACAGCTAGTTCCAATTTGTTAGCAAGAAAGCTCAATGAAGGATCACAAGTATTAGTAATCTGTTATAACGAATATATTATTTCTTATAAAAAAGCATGATTAAAGATATGAATATATGATATGCTAATTTAAAGGAGTCAAAAAAATATTCAAAAAATAAAGCTGTTAGAGTCCAACTCTAAAACAACTTTGATCAGTACGGAAAGAATTCATGATAGACTTCAATTTGAATAAGAACAGATTTCATACCAATTCAGTATTTTAAACAAAATACTTTCTAGCTATATTATTTCCCTTAAAGGTTGACAATTTAAAATTCAAACAGATTTCTAAGAATAGGTAAGTTTCTTAATATGCTCCAATTGATAAAGTCTATAAATTATACCTGCCATATTCTTTTAACCCGAAATAAAATCAATCCAGACCATTAATATAACTTCACACTTAATCATATCCAATATATTAATATCAGATCAACCCAAAACATATCCTATGCAATCCATTAAATAACCAATATGCATAAACATATTGAATCGTCATAAACCAAACTGATTATAAATTATTTTCAACAAACCATTTCAAAAATAATTCAGCCAATTTAATAACTTATATTCACAAGCATATTGTCATCATTAAAATCACAAACCAACATTCCCCCCCTTTTTGATGATGATAATTCATAATGCTATTTATTTTATATGATCCCCCTAAATTTATGCATATAAATGACATATATATAAAAGACCATGACATATAATGAACATTATCATAACCAATATTATCCAAACCAATATAAACACATATCATAACCATTAAATCATCTCAACCAAATTAAATCCCAAAATATCTCTCCCCCTTTGTCATTATCAAAAAGTGATAATTGAAACCATGCATATTAATCATTAAGCACAAGTGAATTATAACATAATCATTACACATATATCTCTCCCCTATTGTCATCAACAAAAAATAAGTCATATCAATTTCGTTGAATTTAGTTATCTCACCCCATTTGTTAACATTAAAGGAAATAAGAACAAGGATAAAGAATGACATTGGAGCAAGCTTACAACAAAATCACATATAAAAAGTAAATAATATGATCATACCTTTGTGATTTGTTACCTATATATATCAATATTGTTGTTATCAGAGTAAGCTTGATAGTTGAGCTCCGTAATGTAATTTTGGATTTTATATTTTCAAAATCAAATCTCTTCAATAGCACTTCTTTTGATCATCCCAAAGTGGAGGTCTTTAAAACTTAAGTTAGGAAGATGATTTTTAACTGTTCTTGATGATTTAGGAAGCTTGATAGTAGTCATTTGCTCATCAGATTCAGCCTCGAGAATATCAATTTTTGCATCAAAATATTCATCTGATTTGCCATCTAAAATAGACGGATTGAGCTGTCTGGATTTAGGTATCTGCATGTCTGAGTTTTCTTCTAAAATAAACGGCTCAGGCTGTCTGATTTCACTTGTCTATTTCATTGATTCACCTGATTGTTCTACTGAAGCAAACGACTTATGCTGTCTGTATTTAGCTTTTTGAGTTCCACGATTCAGATTGTATTTTTTTGCAGAAACCTCATTTTCTTCCTTTTACAAATTATGGTTAAGTTTATTAAAAATAATATTCACCAATTCCTTATCAAGATTGTCATTTGTATTAAATAAGAAGCATTTAGCACAATAAAAACTTTAGAATAAATAATATTATGAACCCTTGAGTTACAAAATTCAGATATTAAAACTCTATTTAGAAAACAACATGAGGTACTTACATATTTTGCCAAATTTATAGGTAACTTACTCTCGCTAAGTAAAGTATTATCCGTCTCCATTTTGACCTTGAGTCATATACAAAATGAAAAAATAGTCTCTACCTTTTTGGTACCCAAATTTTCTTCGGTCCTTTTGGGTTAGTAGCATATAAATCACATTTTAAATTTGTTTTATTCTAATTTTATTACAATTATAATCAAAATGACCTTTAAAATCATATTTTTTACAAGTAATAAATGGTGAACAATAAAGTGGTTTATGCATTGGTTTCCTATTAATCATTCTAATATTATTATTAGTCTTATTTTTCATATTTTGAATAGGATTATACCCAATCCCTTGTTTATCAAGACTAGACCTTTGTGCCCATAACATAACATTTAAGTTCTCTTCTCCTTGCACAAATTTAGCAAAATCATTTTTTAAAGATGTTATTTAAAAGTTGACAGTAGTGCCTTCAATTACTACATTTGTACTAAAGTTGTCGAAGACGGTTGGGATAGTCCTGAATGACAATAATAGTATCAAAATTTGAATATTTTAATAAAAACATAATTCTATTGTGACGACCCCAAAATAGGTCCATTCCATCTAACCCATTCTGAGTCGCCAAATACATGGTACAAAAAACAACTACAACTTTATTACAACAATTGTCGTGCAAAATACAACAACTCATGTGTTGTGAGTTTTGATACAAATATATATATCAATTGTGACTCTTGACACCAACTTGGGTAAAGACGTCACCATGACATCTTACATAAAGGTATAGTCAAAAACCTGCTTTTAGAAATTAAAATCTTTGGGAAGTGCTCAAGGAAACCTTCGTATACGGGGAGGCCGTGCGTCTAGGTTATGATAGGTATCATATGTCCACGTAATTATCCTCGGTTGATTGAATAGACCCCAAAGAAAAATGAGAAGATTACTATCATGTTCTTTCCAATGGTGAGTCTTCTCTTGACATATAACTATCTCCACTGTTACCCCCACTCGACCCAGCTACACTCTTATTACCTGAAAGGAATTGTGAAGCAAAATGGTGTACACAACTAGCTCAGTAAAGAATATCATGACTAAAGATAATTAAATTATCAATAGCCTTCATCAGTAATAAATCAGAGATTTAGAACATATGGTAGATGATAAAACTTTTCAACCATAGTTGTAGCGGAACGAGCAATCCATTAGAAGAGTCAAATAGACCATAAAGTCTATTATCTTCTCCACATTAAAAGTCTACCAATAATGTTTTATCCCTATAACATTAATCAACAGTTCCTTTTCACAATTATATATATAACTCATAATCATAATTGTAATTCTAAATTCGTCTTCGCATCTAGGGCGAAGATAATTTTCATCACATGTCTTTACCTGAAACATCAAAGATCATGGTTATACCAAATCACAGTTCCAGTTCATAATCATTCTAATAAATTCATCTTTGCACTACGGGCCAAAGATATTCATCAACAGTTCATCTTTGCACTACTGGCCAAAGATATTCAACAACAGGTCATCTTTGCACTACGAGCCAAAGATATTCATCAACAATTCATCTTTGCACTACATGCCAAAGATATTCCTCAACAGCTCATATTTCACACTACATGCCAAATATATTAATATCTCAAAGAAATATATAATCATTTCAAAAATCTATATAAACCATAATTATAACCATGTTGATCAATTCACCTTTGCACTTAAGCTAAAAATATTCAATTATAAATTCAATGGTCACGATCTTACTAGTCATAATTCATCTTTGTACTTCTCGCCAAAGAGAACCCATAGTCACGATCATACCAATAATCTACCCATCTTTACACTCAAGTCAAAGAGAAATTTCTTCACTAGGATTATAAAATGTTATATATGATAATAAAACAATATCATCAAAACATGGATTTAATTTCAAGAGTAAGATTCATAAATCAACGATAATTTGGTCGAAAAAAAAAAAATTTTGTCGTGAATAGTACCCGTGAATAGTAACTCGTGAATAAGAACTCACGATTAAGAACTCGTGAATAAGAATCTCAGTGAATAAGATCAGATTCGCATATAGTACCATATATATATAAATAATGTCATAAGTAAATAAAGTATCATATACATTGAATAGTGTCGTATATCGTGAATAAATAAGATATCGTGAATAGTAACCCCAAACACAAAAATGTAGAAATTTCACAATAAAATTCATACCAATATTTCAAAGATAATGATATTGTAAGAATAACATCATTATGAAGAAAATAACATCCCTTACAATCCCTTACAATCCCTTATAATCCTTACAATCCTTTACTATCCCTTACTATCCTTATAATCCTTTTTATCCCTTACCTCAAAAGAGCAAAGACTTCGATTGGATATCGGATATGTATTTGAAGGAAACTTCAGACCGATGAATAACAACTCACCAAGTATCTAAATACTCACAAAATACACTCAATAATCTAGAGAGAGAAAGAGAAAACTTGTTTCGGTGTGATTTTCAATTCTAACTTAGCCTCTATTTATAGGAAAATGTTAAGACGTCAAGCGAGACTTGACTCACTACACACGATGGCTTTTACTCATTACTATTCCACCAACCAAAATCAGCCATCTTCCCAACAACCAAAAGTGGGGCCCACCCATTTCTAGAATTTTCTACCAAAATCATTTATAAACCTAATTTCCTAATCAACCACCTCTTAAAATTCATAACAAATCATTCGCTCATTTTAAACGGTTCAAAATTTGTGAACATATACTCAACTTATATATGTATAACATATCCAAAAATCATAACGATCCAACTACGATTAAAAATTATAACTCACACAATAAAGTCAGAACAATCGATTTAATCTTTTAATACCTCCAATCCGGCAAAATAATCGATAAAATACCTCAACATTAATTCTTTCATTTATAACCACATAAATAAATCCATCATTTATATCAAAGATCAAATAAATATTTTCTTATCATATAAATCAATAATTAATTATTCACAAATAATATTACGAGAATCACAACAATGACAACCGTGCAATTCCGGGAAAGAGGTGGCTTTCGAATAAGGATTTCTCCTTCTTGGCCATGCAATTAGGTGACCAAACCTCTCCTCGATAGAACTTTCTAGACATCGCTAATAATGCTATTTAATAATATTATTCAAATAATATGAATTATTGATCCGATAATGGGAAATATCATGCAAAAGGACAATTATCAAACAACAATAATATAAAATATCAACGTAGCAATTATCAATCAATAAAATAAAATATCAATAAGAATTATCGTAATAATTATCGAGTAGTGCCTTCTCACGTAAGAATCAATAATCGGTGTAATACCGGTATTATCTTGTCAACAACGCTGTGACATCGTGTTTTTAACCACCGTATTCCAACAAAGATAATCTGTGAATAACTACGCTAGTTATTTATAAACAACTTATACTTGTCGCTTTCTTCATCCAATCGCTTTTATTATGGGGCCCACAAAAAGATCAGGCCTTCGCATTTAATATTCCCCGACGGAAGAATATTCCACGACCAAATGAATATTCCTCGACAACAATGAATATTTTATAACCACTTTCTTATTTTGAAAATTTTCACATAGCACCCTTAACTTTAACTTGTTATCAATTTAACCATTTACTGAATAATAATTATAAGAAAAATTGAATACTTTTATTTCATAAAATCTGGGGTCTTACATCTATGAAAAATCAAAAGAAAGGACAAAGGAGAGGGATGGAGGAGTGAAGAACCCTAGAGAAAAATATATTAAAATAAATAAAATTCACAATTGGGGAAGCAGAAACTACAAAGCCCCATAAGTTAAAGCAGAACCCAAATAATTAGATGAATATTAGGCATAAAAGGATAAATTCCAAATACCCACATCTTAATTTCAAAGAACAAATAAAAATCATAAAAAAGCATTAAAAGTAATCGAAAGTTTGATGAACAATTACCCATATATGTGAAGATCGTAAGTGGAATCGAGTGAAATAGAGAGATAATGACCAACTTTTTGTGGATCAACACACGTGCAATATGAGCAGTATACCTACCTTCTATATAAGTATTCGTGCTTCATATATACTTCATCTCTTCCCAAAATACAACTCCACTTGCAAAAACAAAGGCCAAGTGATCTAATATTTTGGAATGAATGTAGTATATTACAATATTTAAACATTATAACAACTGTAAGTTTAGGTCATATAGATTTGTGTCTTGGTTGCAAATTTAGGTTTCAATCTAAAATCTAGGTCTCAAAAACTCCAGTTAATAAACTTCTAGTACACAAATGTATTAATATATGAATTAAGGATAATTAAAATACATATATGTCTGTCAAACACATAACACTCAACATAACTCTAACTTTGGCGGTTATTATCATGAATATCAAAGAAATCCATATAACTTGTATAATAAAAGTAATCAAATTATGAATGTAATCAAAATTCCACAATCTAAACAACAATAGATTCAAAATATTAACCAAAATAAACAAACCCATCAAAATTATACTCAAAAAGCAATCAAATTTGGAATGTAAAAACAAAATCATACCTTCTTTTCCAAATTAGCAAATGATCTTGCTTTCAGCCATTCATTCCAACCCCAATGGCTCCGAGAATTAAATCAACAAAAAATTACCTTATCTATGCAAACTAATCCTAATCAGCGGGCAGAACCAATTTTTGCATCACAACCCATTAAAGTCTAAAATATCAATTTATAACTTATCAAACATGTGGTGAGCAAGAACTATGTTCTCTATTACTACATAACAACTCGGAAAACAATACCACATTACAATCACAATAATAAAATCAATAACCCAAACTGAAATTCGATTCATATGAACACAATTATATAAACATAAAAAGAATTAAAATCTCATAGAAACCTATATTAAAATCATACCTAACATGACAAAAGTTTTAGAAGTTTGGTTGTTAAAAAAAGTCACTATAGTTCAGATATCATTAATCTATTATATCATGAAAAATTCTAAAGCAATTCCTGCGTAGGGAATTATTTTCATTTCAAGCATATGTTGGCCAATCCTATTCTGTTCTTGTTACTTCCAATCAAGAAGATGTTGATTACTACATTGTAGCTTCTCCCAAAATGCTTAACACTACAGATAGCAGTTCCCTCGTGGAGAAAGGGGTGCTACATTATGCTAATTCTGCCTCATCAGTTACCGGACCTCTGCCTAGTGGACCGGATCCATTTGATGTTCATTTCTCAGTAAATCAAGCAAAATCTATCAGGTGAATCAACTTTTTCTGTACTTCATAATGGCATAGAGTGAATGCAGCTTTGCTATAGGAAAAAAATATAGTTATCTTGAGGTTATTTCAAGTCCCTTTTGTGGCAAAAAAAGCACTGAATATGTCTTGCAGCCTTTTAAAATGTAGTCATTTCAATTTTTTCAGTTATGGATCTAGTTTACGCAGTAGATAAACATGATAGGATTACAAACAGCGTTTTCTGATATTAATTTCAAAAAATAAAATAAAAACAAAAACAATAATTTGGAATTAGAAGCAGTTACTAAAGGGGCATATATCAGGGAGAGGGAATTCTATCTTCCTGTCAATTCGGCCAATTTTGGACCATCTCCAAGGTATTTTTGGATCAATTCACTTCTGATAACACGTAAGAAAGTTGCGGATGTAGAGTTTGCCACTGCCTGAGGAAACCCAAAAGAGACTTAAGAGTCTAAAGAGTTTTTTAAAAGAAAATACTCTTTTAGCAAGAATAGATCTTAAATTGTGGAAAACAATGAAAAAGAACTGAACGGTTGACAGAAAGTAACAACTGAAAGAGGAATGTCCACTCCAAACAGAATTCTCATCATTGCATAAAGTCGGTTGAAGCTTGAAACACATAAATGTAGACATAAAAGATATACTTCTTACTTGTATATAAATCAGCTTAACACTCAAAGCTTTTACTAACTATGGGATCCTGTTTCATTGTTCCTATTTATCAGATGGAGTTAGCAGCCACAGTTATATATGTACTACATGCCCATTGTGTTGTGTACATAATATACACAAAATAAAAAATCATATGTGTTGCTCACCTTGCAAATACTTGTATACAAACAACTTAAGGTTATTCAATGACCTCACAATGAACATTTGAGTACATTGCTTCATAAAGTTGACTACAATTTTCTTACTAACTAATGTCAACATTAGAGGTATTGAAAGACCCCAACTTATTATTAATGAAATTTAATTTTCTCTATTTATTATTTTGAAATAGTAAGGGTTGATTTGATTAATGTGGATAGTTATGGGTAAAATACGCAAATATTTCAAAATAAGCAAGTGGTTATAAAATATTCATTGTTGTCGGGGAATATTCGTTTGGTCGTGGAATATTCTTTAGCTGTCGGGGAATATTCGTACGACGGCATGCGCAGTCTTTTGTGGGCCCCATAACGGAAAGCGATTGGATAAAGAAAACGACAAATATAAGTTGTTTAAAATAACGGCGAGTTGTTACCGCTAATTATCTTTAAAAAAAATACTCTACGGTTAAAACACAAGAAGATATTACGGATTGCACCAATTATTGATTCTTACATAAGAAGACACTTTACTTTCGATAATGGTTACGATAATTACCGCTTCAAAGATTTTATCGATTTAATAATTGTTGCGTTGATATTTTATATTGTTGTTGTTTCAATAATTGTCATTACACAAGTATTTTCATTATCGAAGCAATAATTCATATTATCCTAATAATATTATTAGATAACATTATTGCAATGTCTAGAAAGTTCGCCTTTAAGGAGAGGTTTGGTCACCTAATCATTGCTGGCAAGAAGAGAAATTCTTATTGAAAGCCCCTCTTTCTTAGAACTCTTTTGTTATCAATATTATGATTCGTAATATTATTTGTGAATAATTAATTATCGATTCATATGATGAGGAAAATATTGATTTTATGTAAATATAGATGGAGAAAATTTTAATGTGACAATTGTTGAAAATTGAAATTTTATTTTTTGATAAAATAATTCATTTAAATATATTATTATATTTTAATAATATAATAATGATGATATTTTTACGATGAATGTGGGATATATGAGTATATGTGGAGGAGGAGTATTTTTGTTACCAAAATATTTAAAGCATGTTTTATGTGTTTGGTGGACCCCATTTCTTGATCGAAATTTGATTATAAACATGTAAAATCGCTTCGTTTGTGGATTTCACTCAATTTCTGCTTAGAATTTGAAAAACTTTTTTCGTAAAGTTGTAGAGAATTGAATTTCCTATAAAAACTCATGAAGTTTCAATTTTCCGACAAAAGGGCTATTTATTGTGAATTATCAAAGTTCAAGTCTCAAATAATTGATTTTGGAAGTTTAAAATATTTTAATAACAACCATGTGACGCCTTCAAAATTAGGTATACATCACCCATCTTGGGTCGCCACTTACATGGTACAAAATTTAAATACAACTTACTAACATAATCTGCTAGGGTAATAATATGACATAAATCGTGAGTTTAAATACAAATATCGCCTACTAGATATTATACAAACTCAAAAAGGAGTCCTCATTACAATTATTATCACACTATTTCACGAATAGTGAGGACTACTAATGCTATCTTCAGACCATCACTGCTTCCCAGACTCGTCCCAAATATATTCTCATTTCCTCAAGAGAACGAAGAAAGAAATGGTGAGCTCAACTAGCCCAAGAAGAAATATTATGACTAAGATAATGCGTAATAAATTATCAATAGTCTTCAACAATGTTAAACCGATAAAATACAATAGATAACCCGGTTTAATCAAGTAGCTGAATATCTGATCCATTAAAAGAGTCAAGAGAAAATAAAGTCTACTATCTTTTAGGTTTTAAAAGGTTTTTCATCATCATTATATATTTGAGACTCACTTTTAATAAATATTCCACACCATCGAATCAACCTCGCACTACTACTGACGAGGATATTCTTTAGTATCACGACCACAATTATTCATGCACTACGGCCAAGAATATTTGTGTATTCATTAATGGTCACGATCATGCCAACAATCGTCCCATCAATGCACTACTGACCAATCGAGGATTTTTACCACATCATTTGTAACATTACTTGGCCATGATTACAATCAATAGTCTCTCGGTCATAATCATACCAAGTCCATCTACGCACTACAGCCATGTATGACTTTAAAAAATATAAACATGAGGATGATGACAAACGATATAAGAATTCAATAAAACAAGTTCAAGAATTATTTTATCTAGAATTATTAACGTCCAAATTATCAACACGATCTTCGTTTTGTAGAGTAAAATTCAAGAATGATCGTAAGAATATTTCCATGAAAAGATATGGATGAAACGCAAATATCAAGGATATTCCACTAATTTCATGGAGTATAAAGTCAAAGTTTTAACCAACCGGGTATAATAAAGAATAGAATAACAAAAGAAATCACCACGCACGCGATAGACCAAGCACAAAAGCAAAGTTATTCCAACAGAATAATAAATAATCGGAACCAAGTCCAAATAGAAACGCATGCATGTGATGTTCCAACAGAATAATAAAGAATGGAACCAGTCCCAAAACGTAAACACACTGCAGACGTGATGTTCCAATGTAATAATAATAAAGATTTTAACCAGTCCTGTAAAACACATGACATGGATGTTCCAATGTAATAATAATAAAAAGATTTTAACCAGTCCTGTAAAACACATGACGGGATGTTCCAATGTAATAATAATAGAAGAATGTCACCAAGTATAGGTAAATCATGGATATCAAAGTTATTCCAATGTAATAATAAGTAATGGAATAACAACAGCTTCTCTTCATGAATAAGAAAGAATAACACCCCTTACATTTGGTAGGAGATTGAATACTTTGCAAAGAAGATGTAGAATAAAATACTCTTCTTCTTTCTCTCTTATTCTCTCTATACTTTCTCTCTATACTTGAATGAATTAGTGAAAAATAATGAAGCCCTAGGCCTCTATTTATAGAAGATTTCTAGCTTAGCACCTGCCGTGTGAAAAGCGCAAGTGGCTCGACGACGACTAATGATGTGAAAAGAAAAGTGGTTTGTCGTCAGAATGTGAAACGACAAGTGGTTCGGCGCTCATGAATGTGAAACGACAAGTGGTTCGGCGTCTGGTAAAGGTATTTACTATTAACGAAGGTAAATACTATCGACGAAGGTAAATACTATTCACAAGGGTAATTACTATCGACGAAGGTAATTACTATCGACGAAGGTAAATACTATTCACAAGGGTAATTACTATCGACGAAGGTAATTACTATCGACGAAGGTAAATACTATCGACGAAGAGACTCTTAGATGATGACATACGAGCCCCCATAAAATAATCAAACCGATCACAAATCATTTTTTTTCATCAACACATATTTAATCTTTCAACAATTATTAATCATTTATAACTTGTCGTCTCAATTATTGATTTAATACTATAACATATTATACGTATGATACCGTGACAATAATTGAATCAATAATATAAGAGATATGATGCGTGAATTATCGTAAAGTAATAATTGAGCATAGTGATGACTTCTCACGTAAGCATCAATAATCAATACCGTGTGCTACTACGCAACCACGCCAGACATCGTTGTACTTTTACCACCGGTAGTTCAACAGCTTTTAATTCAGTAATGATTTCATAGTTATTTTTATAAAATATTTTGTCGCTTTCTCAATCCGATAATAATTACATTATTAGGGGTCCACCAATGATTGAGCCATTGTATTTAATATTCCCTAACAAAAAGAATATTCCCACCAAATAAATATTTTATAACAACTTGCATACTTTGCAAAATTTATAAATATTACCCACAACTATAACATTATATCAAATTTATTCCATAATATTCAAAAATAATATTTATAGAAAAATTCATCTTTATTTATAAAAGCTGGGGTCTTACAACAAAAACGTTTTTTTCATTATGGTGTGTTACATACGTGTGTTTGAATGAAATCAATTCAATTCTTGGAAGGTTGGCATAGAAAATTTAATTTATATATTAATATTATATTAAATTTTCTCGCTTTGTGTTCTAAAGATTTTCCTATAAATAGGGTGCTTAGGTTAGAATTGAAAATTACACCGAAACTAAAGTTTTCTCTCTATATTATCGAAGCGTATTCTTGTGAGTATTTTGAATATATTTTGAGTATCGCTATTGGGTGCAAGTTCAAGTCATAGCCTTTATCCTCAGGTGTTTCAACTAAAGTCTTGATCTTTCGAGGTAAGGATATTATTATTTTTTCAGTAATGATATTATTTCTTCAATATCATTATGCCAAGTATCGATCTGAACTTTTTAATCAAATTGGAACTTTTAGTGTCTGGGTTACTATTCACGTGATACGACACTATTCACGATATCTGATCTATTCACGAATCATCACTACACTATTCATCGAAAAAATAAAAATTTTCATTTTCGTCAAAATATCTATTCCGGATACTAGCTTGGATCAGATCCATGTTTTTGATCATTCTCTGAATTTTACACCACTATGATTATTTTTGAGGTATTGTTTGACATGGATAAAACAAAGTACGAAATCCTTAATCCTTAATCCTTGTCATTTTGTTTCAATTTGGATTCGTTTTTTTAAAATATTTTTCATCATCCTCGGTCCTTAAATGATGATATTATTGAATATCTTCGGCCAGTAGTGCGAAGATGAATGATTTCGATGAATATCTTTGGCCCGTGGTCTGAAAGATGAACAGTGTTTAGATGAAATACGACTTAATCGATGAATATCTTTGGCCTCAGAGTGCGAAGATGAATATTTGATTCCAGATATTTATCGATTGATGTTACAGGGGATAAAAGATGACGATGAACTTTTAAATTCATACATAGAAGATAGTAGTTTGCATTCTCTACTTAACTCTTCTAATGAATTATCATTTCATTGCGAATATTGATTTAAAACTTGTTGTCTATTGTATTCTATTAGATTTTTCCTATCAAAGACTAACGATAATTTGTCAGATATTATCTTAGTCATAATATTCTTTATCGGGCTAGTTGAGCTCACCCTTTTCCTTTTTGTTCCATTTTTCTTCTCGTGATGCGAGAATATAACGAGTACGAGCCTGGGTATGGAATGAAGGTTCTAGAGAGAGTTGTTTAGTAGTCCTCACCATTTTTATAAAATAATGTATCAATAAATGTGATGAGGATTTATTTGAGTATAAATATTATGCTGTAGATAATATTTGTATTCAAACTCACAGCTTTTTCTTGTTGTAATAATAAAGTTGTAGTTGTTTTCACTCATGTATCGTATTGTGACTCGAATGAGTGATGTATACCTATTTTGGGGGCGTCACAGGTATCGTGGCTATCTGATGAAAAAAACATAAGCAAGGTGGCCAAATATCACAGAGTTTCATTTAATTTCAAAACTAAAATAAAAAATAAAAAAATTGATAAGCAAACATAACATTAAAGAGTTGACAATAAAAGTAGGACTCGAATAGAATTCCAATTTTGCAGCTAATAAACTATAATATTCCAAATTTTATTAAAACATTATCATATTATTACATACCTTGGCAAGTAAGGTCTTGCATGTTCCTGGCTCCCAATAAAGTATTACCCCTTTAGGTGGCTTAATACCAATGTCTTCATATAATTCAGGGTGTGTCAATGGGAGCTCAACTGCTTCTTTGATTTCCTGTATTTAGGCATCTAACCCGCCTATATCACCATATGATTCCAAAGGAGCCTTCTCAACTTTCATTACAGAAACCATCAAGTCAACATCATCTTGAAGCAACCCAACCACAGAAAGAACCTGAAACAGATCGCACATAATACGAAAACTTACAATTATCAACTCAACCTGCACTATAATAGCTGATTAACTATTTTAATCAACCAAGAGTTGCTATATTAGTATGACTTACAAATAATTCCTGGTATATAAGAACATGAGAACAATTAGCTAATAATTTTTTCATGCTATCATGATAAAATCTTAATTTATAATAAAGATTAAAGTACTTACAAAATAAAATGCTAGAACCAAATTGCATGTTTGTTAATATCAAGGCATGGAAAGGTTTATATTATATATATAACTAACCAAATACAGTTCAATTCAAATCCAAGAACTACATTACTCATCAATGTTTTAAAGAATCAGATTGAACTGGGGATATATTACGATTAAATCATGGGGGATCTGTGGATTTATAAGGATGTAAAGGGTCATAGATTATAAACTGAATGCATATCATTCCATGGATTAAAAATATAACTCCCAAGGTTTTCTAGGAGGCCTATCACCCTCAAAGTTGATAAGTCAAATGTTGACCCCCTTAAAGTGGTCACTTGTTTCATTTTATCAATATGGTGTTAAATTAAATGAACAAAAAAAAGTGATGGTCAGCTCACCCCCTTCCAGCAGAGGCACTGCCATGGTCATCTGTATCATTTCCTCCGCCTTGATGGCCATCCCTATTATTTTTTCCAGCATCATGGTTAGCTCTGCGTTTACTCTCAAATTCCCTTTCCTGTTCACCCTCTTCCATCTCAGTCAGCTCTTATGGTGTATGGAAAAGGTTAGAACTTTGAGGGCAGCCTCAACATCGGATTTTAGAACCTTTATAAGAAAATAAGCATTATGAATGTACTGTTAATAACTAAATGCAACACTCGTCAAACATTTGTAACTTGACAATAAAAAAATTAGGACCATAGGTAAATATAAATAAAAAACTCTGATCATATATTTATCAATAATCTATAACTCCTTCATAGTCCATAAGGAATTCCCTAATTAACATGCCACTGGACTTGTGAAAAAAGCATAAGATATGCAGAATTCAAATACTGTATGCATCAAAATAGTACCTGTATGCTTAACTTCAGTACTGCATGGGCAGTAGAGAGCCTTATTATGGTTTCCAAGGTTCTGGTAGTAATTGGGAGTGTACCTCCACCAGTCTATAGAAAAGGAAACATTGAAAAGATTGCTCAATAGCAACAGTAGCATTTAGTGATAAATATGATTATCAAATGAATGTCAACACTGTATTGGTCAATTTAGCAAAATTAATTTATACTAACCACTTGCATCAACAATATATAAATATGAGATATTGGTGATTGGAAAAATGATATATCTTGTTAAATAATTATAATTAGTAATATTTTAATAATATATTTATTATAGTTAGGGACCTTATAATAATATATATTAATATATTCGGTCAAAAACAAATACGTGGACTCACCTTGGAGTCGAGAGGAAACTCTCCTCTAGTCGGCCAAAGTCCACGATGAACAAACCGATCACCGACACTAATTTTCCTAAGAACTTCAATAAGTAGGGCCACTGCCATGTCGACAACGTCCTTGGAAAATATCTCAGGGACATTGGCAATGGAAATTCCACTACGGCGGCACTCCGGGAGGTCGATGTGGTTGACGCCGGCGCTGTTGGTGAAGATGAAGCCAAGTGACGGGAGGCGGCGGAGGAGATCGACGGTGACACGAGTATCGGAGTTGCAGAACATGGCTTGAACCGAAGCTGCGTGGATTGAAAGGAATTGATCGGTGGGTAATGGAGATTCCCATGGCCGGAGGAATTCGAATTTCCGGTAAAAATGCTTCTCAAGGATCTTGAAAACGTTGGGTGGTTTGAGGATTAAGACTTTTGGGAGGTTTTTTTGGGTGTGTTCTCTTCTACTTCTTGTGATTGGTACGCCATTATTGAATGGGAAGCGGAAGCGGAAGCTGAAGAGGAAGGATTGGAAAATCTGAAGAGACGAACAGTTTTTTCGATTGAAGGCGAGATTGATCTAGCGTGAGTTTTTTTTTCAATTGAGCGAGTTAACTCCTAATTGATTTAAAATTGACTCAGATTAGGATCGCCTTTGCTGCCTTTATATATAAGGTATTGATTATGCATAAAAATAATCATTGTCAATACATTTATTCCATTATTTTTAAAGTGTTTTTGAGACATATTTGTAATAAATTGAATATTTAAAATTAGATGTGCACATTTTTATTTGTATATATATCTTCAGCATGATTGACATTTTTATTAATATCATAATCATGAGTCTTACGATAAAATGTTGAATTAATGTGTTTTTTATTAATGTTATTTTTAGTAATTTTTATAATTTTTTAATCAATATCAGTTAAATACATTTACCGACTACTTTTATTTATAAATCAATCATTTAGAAATTGAAACTTATAAGCCATTTAAAATTAAGTCTTTGTCGAAAGCCAATGCCAGGAAAGAAAATGAATGAGAAAAATGGGAGAGAGAAAGAAAGAAGGAGATGACAAGAAAACCAAAAGAACGGAATGGCCTCTAATCAAACCCAAGACTAATATCCCAATTACGCGCCTCAACGATAATGATCTCTTCAGTGTATGTTTTTTTATGAGTTCATCTACTATCACATAAAATCGCCATATCTACCGCTCACATACACTCACACGATATTTTTTGATGACTTCACATGCAGAATGCGAATGTAATGCATTTATTAAAATACGCGTGTGAATAGCTTTATGATAGATAAGAAACTTATTATTCTTTCATTCAAATTCCCATTCCATGTGTTTCTGTTAGCTTTTTTCTTCTTATTACTAGTTTATTGAAGAATCTTTATTACTATTATTTGCACAAACTATATATATACAAATAGCCCCAAATGTGAAAAAACTCATAGACAAGTAATGCAAATATATCAATTCATACCTTAATCATATAGATGTGATAAAGCAAAGATATCTATTGGATATACAAGAAGGAAATTAGTTAAAACTGAGGCTTATTTGGTGTAATTTCTTTTATTTGAATTAGTTATTAGTGTGATGTATTCTAATTTCAGTTTTAATAATATAGCTAAATTGTAGCAAGTGGATATTATTGAATTAGTATGTTTAGTTGTAAATGCAAAAAATAAGTTATCAAACTATAGTCTTTTGGTTTATGTAGTGGTAATGGTTCCCACTTTGTTTAAGGTGTTCAGGTGCAGAATTTTCTTACATATGCTGAATCTAAGGCATTTGTTAGAGCTGCGGAGTCTATTGGGTTTGTCCACCAAGGGAGTCTTGGCCCGACTAAAGGCGAAGCTTATAGAGACACTGATCGAATTTCTGTTAATGATCCTGTTCTTGCAGATACACTATGGGAATCTGGACTTGACAAACTATTTTCTGATATTAAGATTCGAGGCAAAGTTTGTTAGGTTTATTCAAACCTTGAAACTGAGACTAGAAGATGAAATGAAGAACAAGAGATGAAGACATTAACTGAATTCTATTAGTTCCCAAAGTTCTATATTACAGCATTACCTAAATGTATATATACATACTATCAATCCGTGTCACTCCTTATTTTTAGAAAAGTAGGTATAGTAGGTAAACTAAAATGACTTAGGCAATATAGTCAAGTCCATACATCCTTGTTATTAGTTGTCACTATCAAGGCATCAAACACTTTGTTCATGAACACCAGTGCAGCTGTATTTGCTTGAACCTTAGCTTGTTGTGGTATAATATGTGTATTACTCCCCCCATAAGTTGAAGGCATACATGGGTTATGTAAGCCCAACTTGGAAGCTAAATACCAATGATTGTTACGGCCTAAAGCTTTAGTCAACAAATCAACAACTTGATTTTTAGAAGAAACCTTAAGAGGCTGAATAATACCTGATTGCACCTTTTCTCTGACAAAATGACAATCAATCTCTATGTGTTTGGTGCAAGCATGATAAAAAGGATTAGTTGCAATGTCTGTCTTATTGTCACAGAATATAGTAGTAGGACCATGAGTTGGGACTTGTAAGTCTTGTAACAAGCTACACAACCATAAAACCTCGCAAATAGTAGTAGCAAGTGCATGAAATTCAGCTTCAGCTGAACTTCTGAACTTCGAGAAGTAACAAATTGCTTTTAGACTGCCAAGAAATAAGAGAAGGACCTAACATAAGGCAAAACCCAGTAATAGATCTTTTACTAATAGGACAACCTCCCCAATCACTATCACAAAATTCCTTTAAAGCCATATCATTGTCTGTAGAAAAGAAAAGTCCTTGTCCAGCTATACACTTGAGATACCTTATAACTCTATAAACATCTTCAAGATGTTTTTGTCTAGGTGTTTGCATGAATTGACTAAGTAATTGAACCGAATAACTTATATTTTGTCTGGTAAATGTGAGATAAAAGAGTTTGCCCACATAACTTCTATAATCAGATGGATTAAAAATAAAATCTCCAGAGAAGCTGTTATCATGATGCTTGATGTGTTGATCAAGTGGAATAGTAAGTGGCTTGTGTTGGAAGAGTGCATATTTTGATTTGATGTTTAAAGTAAATGCTCACGATTATATGTAAAGTCCTTCAAGGAATATATGTACAAGGACTTAGTGATAGATCAAATTTGTTAGGTTGATCTAAGCTTTTAATGTTTATCATTCTGTAAATAAATGTATAGATGAAGAGATAAATATGTTAGGTTGATCTATATCTTTAGATGTAATAGATAGGCTTCAATGAGATCATATTCTATCAAGCTGATCAAGAGATTGCAAAAAGCCAAGGCAGAATCGTAGAGCTTCGATGATCGTAGTGTGCCTACCTTGAAGGGCCTCTCCAGAAAACGTAGAGTGGTCCCAATGTTTGTCGAGCCAACTCAGAGATTGTAGTGTGTTCTCAAAAACGTAGAGTCTGCAAGATAAGCAAGTGAAGATCGTAGTGAGGCAGTCCTTAAGAGAAATCGTAGTGTTCTCATATCAGATCAAGCACCAAGGTGGCAAGACACCACGATCTGAATCGTAGAGTATCATCTGCCTATGTCAGAAAGCATTGAGACTTGACCATTTGTTTGGAGATCAATCTCAACAAATGTGAAATGGGTTATAAACGTTGAAGTACTCACCAGTCCCTATGGCATAAAAGATATCTTTAGTATACAATAAAGAAACGTATTGAAGAAGCTAAGGAGAGGACCATGGGTCAGAGGAAAACACCTCTTCAGGTGTTAGGTGAGAAAACAGTCTGTTGTGTCAGTGGGCCAGAATGTAATTCAGAAGATGTGCAAAAAAGTCTCCATCAAAGTTCAGAAATGTCAAAACGCATTTAATGCTTCAACGGATGTATTCAACGAATAGATTTCAAGGATCACATATATGCAAAACATCTCCAGGTGATTCAAAATAAAGCAAGCATTGAACAAAATGCTAAAGAACACTCAACGCTCAACTCTACGATCTGAGAAAAAGAGAAAGCTTGCTCAGCTACTCAGTTCTTTCGAACAAGAGCTTAACGACAACTGAATAGCACCAATCAAGAATCCATCAACTACCAATCAAGAGAAGTAAGAAGTTCCAAGTCAGAAGGACTTGAAGAGTTCTAAAATGAACTGTGAAGAACCAAGTCTGCTGGACTTGAAGAGTTCAAGAGTGAACTAAGAAGTTCCCAGACTGCTGGTCTAGAAGGAATCAGTGAGATTCAGAAAGTGTGAAAGATATCCTTAGTGAATTTCCTACTGGAGAAGTAGAAGAGTGGACTAGGAGCTTTAAGTGTTCTGAACCACTTAAAATTGTTGTGTCTATTGCATTTTTGCTATAACTGTTATAAATGTCTCACTCTCATTAACTCACTATATCTTAAAAGGGAGATTAAACAAATCTTAATTTTGCTGTGTTTAAATCATTATCAAAACTAACAAAGTAAAACAAAAAGAATTTTAAATATCAATTCAACCCCCCCCCCCCCTTCTAGATAACTATTGTGCCTCCCGGAACTAACATCTTTTAATCCAACAAATTTGCATATCGTAAAAGATCTAAAATAAACTTCCTCTCACTAATGAAGATTCCATCATTTGACCTTCTAACCTCCAATAATAATTTGCTTCTCCAAGATCCTTAATACTAAATTTAGTGTCCAACATGGCTTTAAAATGATTAACCATAAAAGTGTCATTGCCAGTAATGAGAATATCATCTACATAAACCACAACTACTGTAAACAATCCATCTTTGAGGTATGTAAATAAAGAATAATCTACTTTGAATTGAGAAAACCCAGCTTAAAGAAATGAAGTATTCAGCTTTGCAAACCACTTTCTGGAGGCTTGTTTCAGACCATATAAAACTTCTTTAATCTGCACACAACTCTTTTAGAGTTTGATGGAACAATGTACTCTTGTGGAAAATCCATATATACCTCCTCCAGCAAATCTCCATGTAAAAAAACATTGTTGACATCTAGTTGATGAAAAACACATTGTTTAGCTGCTGTAATTGCTAAGAGACATTTAAATGTGTCCATTTTTGTCATAGGTACAAAAGTGTCATCCACTCCTTCCTCTTGTGTATAACCTTTAGCCACCAAACGAGCCTTATATCTCTCAATGTGCCCATTAACATGATATTTGACCTTGTAAATTCATTTACACCCAACTATTTGCTTGTCAATAGGTAATTCTACCAATTCCTAGGTATGATTAGATTTAAGAGCATGAAGCTCTTTATTCATTGTTGTGATCCATTGTGGATCTTTAACAGTTTGAGAAAAAAATAGGTTCCTTAACAGATGCTAGATTAGCAAAAAAATACTGATGTGAAAGTTCAAGATTGGAATAAGATAAGTAATGGTTAAGATGATGTTTGGGATGAACATTTGATACATTAGAAGTGAAGACACCAGAAGTCTGTTTAGTTAGAATATCATAAACATGCTACCAAGATTGTCTATGTTTAGTTATGTTGGTTTGTGATTTTAATGACGACAATATGCTTGTGAATATAAGTTATTAAATGGGCTGAATTATTTTTGAAATGGTTTGTTGAAAATAATTTATAATCAGGTTGGTTTATGATGATTCAATATGTTTATGCATATTGGTTATTTAATGGATTGCATGTGATATGTTTTGGGTTGATCTGATATTGATTTATTGGATATGATTAAGTGTGAACTTATATTAATGGTCTGGATTGATTTTATTTCGGGTTAAAAGAATATGGCAGGTATAATTTATAGACTTTATCAATTGGAGCATATTAAGGAAGTTACCTATTCTTAGAAAGTCTGTTTGAATTTTAAATTGTCAACCTTTAAGGGAACTAATATAGCTGGAAAGTATTTTGTTTAAAATACTGAATTCGTATGAAATTTGTTCTAATTCAAATTGGAGTCTATCATGAATTCTTTCCTTACTAATCAAAGTTGTTTTAGAGTTAGACTCTAACAGTTTTATTTTTTGAATATTTCTTTGACTCCTTTAAATCAGCAATCATATATTCCTATCTTTAATCATGTTGTTTTATAAGAAATAATATAGTCGTTATTATAAAAGATTACTAATACTTGCGTTCCTTTATTGAGCTTTCTTGTTAATAAATTGGAACTAGCTATTGTTATCCTATTATATATATATATATATATATATATATATATGCAGTCTGCACGACAAATAAGGAATACGGGACTTGAAGCTGAAAATCATTATTGAATACATCCTGAGAGTTCTTCTAAAGTTTAATTCCAGTTGTTATTTATAATATTCTGAATCGTTTGTAATTGGAAATTCTTTTATTCATCGTTTATAAACCGAGTATAAGTCTAAGTTGGCTTGGGTGATCAATTAATATTCAGTCTGTACAACGGAAGCATCAAGGTCTCAGAGGTGAGAGAAGTTGCAGAGGTGCAAAGGGAGCAGATGTGTCCAAGTAAAAATCGATTTTCGTTGTACAGGGAGTTTTCTATAATATTTTGAATATTAAGTTTTAATAAAAAAGTGTCTCCAATACTAGTTGGTATTGGACGTGGATTAGGCCACTAGATTAGAGGATAGGGGCTGAACCACATAAAAATCTTGGTGTGATATCTATTTTGTTTTTCTTCTTAATCTGCACTTTATTCTGCATATTTAGTTCTAACCCGTGTTCTTGAAGATACACTAAAACCGACAGGTATTAGATGTCCGATTATAACTGACGAAGAACATATACTAAAACAGACAGGGGTTACCTGTCCGATTATAGTCTGCAGTTATAAACTTTAAAAATTGTCCATTGTTAATCACTTGTGGGTTTGAACACCTATTCACCCCCTCTCTAGGTATGATTATTTACAGAATTAAATTTGGTATCAGAGCAAGGCTCTACTCATATTGATCTTTACAGGCCGTAGGGAAAGATCCTATGGCACACCTCAATTTTCAAGAAGGTCAACCACAAGTTGGCCACCTCTATTGCTCGAAAGCAAGAACTTCAACTTTTGAAAATTCAGAATAAAGATTTATCTCAAGAGAGGCCAATGACAATGGTGGGTAGTTGAAAATGGACCTGTTATTCCTATACATGATGATGGTAGACTCAAGACTCTCATGGATATGGATGTAAATGAAAGCTACATGTTTTCCTACAACTCAAGAGCCATGAACACCTTGCTAAGCAGAATGGTCCAAGCTGAAATTGATAAAGTATCATCGTGCAACACAATAAAAGAAATATGGGATACTATCTTGACAAGCCTCGAAGGTACTTCCAAAGTAAAAGAGGTGAAGTTAAGTACGCTAACGCAAGACTATGAGTTATTCAAGTTAGAAAAGGATGAAACAATTAATGAAGCTCAATGGAGATTTCTTACTCTAATGAACTCTCTAAGTATGATCGGACGAAAAATTGATCAAAGAGAGATAAACAGAAAGATACTTAGAGTCGTGCCTAAACGATTCACACCAAAGTTTACAACTCTTCAAGATTAAACAACAATTAGTACAATGGAAACTCTCACTTTATTTGGAGAGCTTGAAGAATTTGAAAATCAGTTAAGAAGGTATGATGAAGAAGATGAAGCACCAATAAAGAAAACATTAGCACTTCAAGTCGAGAGCAACAATGAAAGTGATCACGAAAATTTTGATGAAGAAATTAAAATGCTCTTAAGAAAACTCGAGAGACTACTTCAAAGAAAGAAACAAAGGAAGAATCAAAAAGGTAGCTCAACTCCAATGAGTAAGTCCAAAACATGAGAACAAGATGAAGAATCTGGCCAACTTTGTTTCATGAGATTAGAAGACGATGATCAACTTGAGGTAACGAATTTTCATGAAGTTTTTGAAATATTTATATCTGATTATCGTGCTTTACAAAATGAAAATCAACAGCTCAAAAAGAAAACTGCATATTTTAAAAATTAGATAAATGATTTAATGAAAAAAGTAGAAACTTTAATTGAAGAAAAATAAGAAATAGTTAAAGATTGCTTATCAACTGAAGTATCCAAGTTAAATGCTAAAATTGACTATCTAGATAACTATAATAAAATTTTATATAATCGTGCAAACAAATTAAATGAAAAATACAATGATCTTAAAAATGAAAATGAAGTTTTAAAAGAAAATTTGAAAATGAGAGATGCATGCATAGATGCTTTTAATGATGGAAAAATGATGAATGTGAAACATGATGATAATATAACAAATGCAGAAACACTACACCAAAAATGGCCTCTAGTGAAGGACAAATCCTTCAAAGATATGCTATATCACTCACAAGTAATTTATTGTGAAGAAATATTTCTTTCACACGATTGCTCGCATTAGACCTCCTCGCAATTGGGTATCCTTCGCTAAGTAGTAACTAAATATTTTTTGTGAAGGATATATTGTAAATAACTTTTTTATTCACAAATTGTATTTGGTGATGGAATATGGTTATTTAGTGAAAGATTGGTTTCCTTCACAAATAATATTTTAAGAAGGACTATTTGAAATTAGTGAATAACTTTATTCCCTCACAAATAATATATTATGAAGAACAAATTTATTTAACGAGAGAAAATTTTCCTTCAATAATTATAAATTGAGAATGTATCTTCAAATTAGTGAGGAAAATAATCCTTCATTGATGACTAACTAATTAACTAGAAAAGATTTAGTGAGGAAAATAATCATTCATTAAAATTCATTTCTTAAGTAAAATCCTTCACAAATTATAAATTTATAAATTAAAAATTAATTGATAAATAATCAAAATTCATTGCAAAATTATAATTAATTTTCAAATCGGTGATTTCATATTTATTATTATTATTAATTGTTATAATAAATATTAAATTTAATAATTCAAGTTAATATAAATGTCATACTAGTTTCAAACTAATTGATAAACTAATATATAAAGAGCCAATAATTAAAACTAATACTCCATATATAAATACATTATGCTCAAGTCACGATAACAACATAATTTGTTATTGTATCTTTGTCTCCCAAAGATCATAGTACTTACAATATTTATTAACTAACATAAATGGCTAAGTACCCTATTTTTTTGTCCTGCTAGTTATCTCACTCCAAATGGCTAAGTTGTCTGTCTCCGGTGTACCATCCTCTACAAGCCCGCCAACCTTGGCACGATATTCTTTCTACAATCCAAAATATGTACAAGAGTTAAATGCGTACATTAAATACATTTGCAAGTCATAAAAATTCATGATATATTATTTAAAAAATTGTTTACATATGCAAGATATACAACTTGGCATACTGATAATGATTTTACATCAACTTAAAAAAATAATAACCAAGAAAGCTCCATCCATTTTAGAAAAATTCTACAAGATAGACTTTAAAATATGTAAAGAATTAACAAGATCACATAAAAGCACTTTAAGGCTTAAGCAGCCAAAATATCATAAAGAACAGACAGTTCTTGTTTTGAAGAGACTTGATATAAGACTGAAAGGCAAACTTGAGTCACAACATAGACAACATTTTAATATGCCAAAGAAAGAAAAAGTAAAAATGAAGGTTACTTATTAAAGTTCATATCGGGAATTACTGCTTGACTGATGAACTGCGGATATGCACATTCATGCCAACTAAGTACTCAACAAGCTCTTGGAACATGCAAATGGTAGTACGTGACATTTACATCACCACCTGATGAAATCCCTTCAAATTAAATCAGACATATGACAGTTTATAGAGCGAAATATTATTACAGAATTGATACATACCTGAACTGCCAATCTTCCGTATACAACATTTAGGCTAAAAATATACAAAAAAATAGTAAGAGTACAGAAAGTTTAGTTTACTCTGCATATAATGTGAAGGATTATCAATGTACCCGATCACTGTTAGAAAAAACTACCACTAGATATGTTTCCCTTGGATAACTTGTCCACATAAATAACATAACTTCAATTGAGAAACACTGGGAAAGTATAGATGACACGTCATTCAGACCAACAGTAATATCATAAGAGTGATTTGAACCACAAACAATTTTCATAGATAGACATTTCCATAATCATACAAGTGCTTTTTGCAATAATTAGATAATCTTGCAAAAATGGTTGAGGTACACAAGAAAATTTAAATAGTGATTCTATAATTCAGAAGCACATAAAAATCACTAGGCAAAAGAGCAACAATAAGTTTTCAGTCAAGACTGGCACAACCTGTACCAGCAGTAATTGGGTAGAACTTCACTCAGAGCATTATATGTCATAGTTCATATTTTAAATAAAGTCAATAGGAAAGGTTTAATATCAAATGTATATTTGAACTATATTACAATTAAATTAAGGATACTGATATCAATAGTTTGAGTAACAGAAAATAAGCACCCATTCAATACCTACAAAATAATTACTATGTTGAATTTGAGTACAATTAGATTGTACCTATTCTTCTAATATGTAATATTTGAAAATCTCTGAAGAAGTTGATTTTTACTTGGTTTTTGCGGGGTTGAAACCAATTGAAAATGCAATTGTGATCTCATCCATAGCATCATAAGCCCAAAATATTCAAGAAAAGCTTTAACAGGTGCATGTTAGCAAATATACAAACTTGTCAATATTATTTCACCAAGTGTCCAACATATAAGTTCTTGTAATATTTCCTGTTTTAGAGTCTGAAAGGACGAAAATATTGGAGAGGATCTGTAAGGCCCCAACTTTTTATAAATGAAGATTTAATTCCTCTATTTATTATTTTGAAATAGTAAGGGTTGATTTGATTAATGTGGTTAGTTGTGGGTAAAATGCACAAATATTTTTAAATAAGCAAGTGGTTATAAAATACTCAATGTTGTCGGAGAATATTCGTTTAGTCGTGAAATATTCTTGCTGTCGGGGAATATTCGTACGATGGCATAGCCTTGTGTGGGCCCCATAACGGAAAGCAATTGGATGAAGAAAACGACAAGTATAAGTTGTTTATAAATAACGGTTCAGGTTATTACAGCTTATCTTTGTTGGAATACCCGTGGTTAAAACACGAATACTGGCGTTGTTGCGTAGTAGCACCGCGACGCACCAATTATTGATTCTTATGTAAGAAGGCACTACTCAATAACCTGCATACGATGAGTTACTTTGTTCAAGATTTTATTGATTCAATAATTCTGCGTTGATATTTTATAATCATTTATTTCAATAATTGTCACTTCTACAAGATTTTTTCCATTATCGAGCGAATAATTCATATTATCTAAATAATATTATTAGAAAACATTATTGGCAATGTCTAGAAAGTTACATACAAGGAGAGGTTTGGTCACCTAATTGCGGCTACCAAGAAAAGAGAAATTCTTATTGAAAGCCCTCTTTCCTGAATAACTTGGTTGCAAGATCTTGTGATTCTGTAATATTATTTGTGAATAATTAATTATTAATTTATATGATGAGGAAAATATTGATTTTATGTGGATATAGATGGAGAAAATTTTAATGTGACAATTGTTAAAAATTAATATTTTATCTTTTTACGATAAAATAATTCATTTAAATATATTATTTTAATAATATATTAATGATGATATTTTACAATGAATGTGGGATATATGAGTATATGAGGAGGAAGAGTATTTTTGTTGCAAAGATGTTTAAAACATGTTAAACATGTCAGTAGACCCATTTCTTGACCGAAATTTGATTATAGCACAGTAAAATCGTCTGTTTGTGGATTTCAATCCAATTTCTGTTTGGAATTTGGAAAAACTTTCTTCTGCAAAGTTGTAGAGAATTGAATTTCCTATAAAAAATCGCGAGATTCGAATATTCTGATAAAAGGGCTATTTATTATGAATTATTGAAGTTTCGAAGTTCCAAAATAATTAATTTTTGGAAGTTTTAATTATTTTTATTTAGAAAAACGTTTTTGTTGTTTATGGACATGTGTTAGGTGTTTGAGATCAGCTGGTAGGATGGCGTAGAAGATTTATTATATATATTAATATTATATTAAATTTTCTGCTTTGGTGTTCTAAGCAATTTCCTATAAATAGGGTGCTTAGGTTAGAATTAAAAATCACACCAGAAACTAAAGATTTCTCTCTCTTTCTCTCTCTATAATATCGAACGTATTTTGTGAGTATTTTAGTACTTTGAGTATTGCTATACGGTGCAAGTTCTTTCAGCATTATATCCAGTATTCCAGTCAGAAGTATTGTTTTTGCGAGGTAAGGGATGTTATTTTTTTTCGTAAATGATATTATTTCTTCAATATCATTATGCCGAAATATTGGTTGGAAATTTTTATCAAATTTGGAACTTTTCATGTCGGGGTTACTATTCATGAGTTACTATTCACAAGTTACTATTCACGAGTACTATTCACGAAGCATGATGATGTTTTTTTATGAAATTTCTATCTTTTGGTGTTGGAGTTACTATTCACGTATACGGCACTATTCACGAATACGACACTATTCACAGAAAAATTAATTTTTTTTTTCTGTGTCCAAGATTGTCTGTTATGATTCATATCTTTGATTGGATCTATGTTTTGGTCTTCATTCTTGAATTTTACTTTACTCTGATTACTTATGAAGTATTTTTGAACTTGGATTGTGTAAAGTACGAATCATTAATATTTATTCTTTTGTTTCACTGGATTCGTTTTCTTTAAAATATTTTTCATCATCCTCAGTCCTAAATGATGATATAACTGAATATCTTTGGCCTGTAGTGCAAAGATGAATGATTTTATAATGAATATCTTTGGCCCGTAGTAGTCTGAGATCATTGTAGCCCCCCAAAATTAGGTATACGCCACCCATCTTGGGTCGCCACTTACATGGTACATAAATTCAAATACAACTTACTAATATAAGCATAGGTATGCAATATGACATAAAGCTGTGAGTTTGAATACAATATTGTCTACTAGATATTATACAAAACTCAAAAGGAGTCCTCATTACTACTATTATCACACTATTTCACGTAATAGTGAGGACTACTAATCTTATCCTCTGGACCATTACTCTCAGTTTCTTCCGACTCGTCCAGCCTATGTTCTCATTTCAAGAGAAACGGTGAAAGAAAGGGTGAGCTCAACTAGCCCGATGAAATATTATGACTAAGATAATGCGAATAATTTATCATTAGCCTTCAACAAAGTTAAACCGATAAAATACAATAGACAACAAGTTTAAGCTGCGGTGGAATAAGCGAATCCATTAAAAGAGTCAAGTAGAGAATAAAGTCTACTATCTTTTAGGTTTTAAAAGGTTTTCATCATCATTGTTATAAATGAGACTCGACTTTAATAAATAATCCACATCATCGAATCACCCACTTACTTTACTGACGAGGATATTCATCAAATTATCAATGGTCACGACTATACTTAGGATCATCCACGGTCATAATCATACCAAAAACTATCCATCATTGCATTACGAATACATGAGGACTTTTATCACATCATTTATAACAAGCCATGATTATCTTAGAATGATCCCCGGTCATAATCATACTAAGTTCATCTATACACGTAAGTAGAAGATAACATAATATAACATGAGGATGATGATGATGACATAATAATTCAATAAAACAAGTTCAAAAATTATTTTATCCGAGAATTATTAACGTCCCAAATTGTCAAAATGATATCTTTATTTTTGTAGAGTAAAATTCAAGAATGATCGTGAGAATATTTTCATGAAAGATCTTTGGATGAAACGCAAATATCGGATATTCTACTAATTTCATGGAGTATAGAAGTCAAAGTTTTAACCAACCGGGTATAATAAAGAATGGAATAACAAAAGAAATCACCATGCAATGCGGTGATTGTGCATGTATGTGTTATTCCAATGAGAATAATAATAATAAACGGTCGTGAAATTCACACAAGCGAGGATGTTCCAATGAATAATAAAGATGGAACCGGATCCTGTGTAAAATACACGCGAGATAGGATATTCAATGAGAATGATAAAGATTTTACCGGATCCGTGTAAAAAACACACGCATGAGATGTTCCAATGAATAATAATAAAAAGAGGGAACCAGGTCCGGTGTAAAACACACGACAGGATGTTCCAATGAATAATAAAAGAATGTCACCAAGTATAGGGTAAACCCATATACGAGTTTATTCCAATGAGAATAATAAGCAATGGAATAACAATGCTTCTCTTCATGAATAAGAAAGAATAACACCCTTTACGGGTACAACAAATAATATTCCCTACCTTAGAAGAACCGAATATTGGCGAGGTGATAGTAGCGAATACTTTTCTTCTTTCTCTCTATAGTTTCTCTCTCAGAGTTTCGATGAATTAAATGAAAAATAATGAAGCACTAGGCCTCTATTTATAGAAGATTTCTAGCTTAAAGACCTACCATGTGAAAAGCGAGTGGCTTGACGGTGGTGATGTGAAAAGAAAAGTGGTTTGACGCTTGTAATGTGAAACGACAAGTGGTTCGGCCTTTGTAATGTGAAAAGACAAGTGGTTCGACGCTTGAATGTGAAACGACAAGTGGTTCGGCGCTTTGTAATGTGAAACGACAAGTGGTTTGGCGCTTTGTAATGTGAAACGGCAAGTGGTTTGGCGTCTGGTAAAGGTAATTACTATTATGTGAAGGTAATTATTATTCACAAGGGGTAATTACTATTGACGAAGGTAATTACTATATTGATGAAGGTAAATACTATTGTGAAGGTAATTACTATTGACGAAGGTAATTACTATTCACAAAGGTAATTACTATCGACGAAGGTAATTACTTATTCACAAAGGTAATTATTATCGATGAAGGTAATTACTATTGACGAAGATAATTACCATTCACAAAGGTAATTACTATTGATTTAAGGTAATTACTATCGAAAGAGACTCTTAGATGATGACATATGGGCCCCCATAAAATAATCAAACTTACCACAAATATCTCATAATGACTCTTTATATACATCAGGATTGAATAAATATTACCACAAATCATTTTATTTTTAATCGTACATATTTAATCTTTCAACAATTATTAATCATTTATAACTTGTAAATCTCAATTATTGATTTAATACTTATAACATATTATCTGATTTATGATCTTGTGACAATAATTGAATCAATAATATAAGAGATATGATCGTGAATTCTTCGTAGCAATAATTGAGCGTAGGCCGAGTGACTTCTCAATAAAGCATCAATAATCAATATCGTGTGCTACTATACTGACTACGCAGACATTCTTTGTACTTTTACTACTAGGGTAGTTCAACGGTTTTAACGGTAACACCTCTGCCGTTATTTTTTATAGAAAGATAATTTTGTCGTTTTCTAACTACGACAATACTTCCTTTCAGGGGATCCACTTAATGATTGGTAAAGTAAATGCGAATATTCCCCGACAAAAAGAATATTCCCAGACCAAACGAATATTTTATAACAACTTGCATACTTTGCAAAATTTATAAATACTACCCACAACTATAATATTATCTTAAATTCACACCATAAAAAAATTATTTCGACAAAATTTAAATCTTTATTGATAAAATCAGGGTCTCTCAAAGATGAATGCAGTGTTTAAATGAACATGACCAATCGACGACTATCTTTGGCCAGTAGTGCAAAAGATGAGCAGTGTTGAGATGAACATGACTAATTAATGATGAATATCTTTGGCTTTTGTAGTCTGAATGACTATTTGATTCAAGATGTATATTGATTGATGTTACGAGGATAAAATATCGATGATGGACTTTTAAATTCATATATATAGAAGATAGTAGATTGCATTCTCTACTTAACACTTCTAATGAATTGTTGTTTCCGCTGCAGTTGTTGATCTAAAACTTGTTGTCTATTGTATTCTATCAGATTTTTCCCTGTTGAAGACGAATGATAATTTGTTGTACATTATCTTAGTCATAATATTCTTTCTTTGGGCTAGTTGAGCTCACCCTTTTCCTTTTTGTTCCATTTTTCTTCTCGGAGGCGAGAATATAGTGGGAACTAGTCGGAATTGTGAGTAATGGTTCAAGACAGTTGTTTTAGTAGTCCTCACTATTTTGTAAAATAGTGTATAAATAATTGTAATGAGGACTTATTTGAGTGTGAATATTGTCTTGAAGACAATATTTGTATTTAAACTCACAGTTTATGTGTTGTCGTATTTTGCACGACAATTGTATTAATGAAGTTGTAGTTGTTTCTGTACCATGTATTTGGCGACTCAGAATAGGTTGGTTTTATTGGACCTATTTTGGAGGCGTCACAGGATCATCTGGAGAGTACTAATGTTTGAGCTTTTACAGCATGAAGACGTGAATTAGCAAACGCACAAGCTGATTTGAGCATCTTCAGCTTCCAGAGAAGTGACTCTATAGATAAAACATCTGCCATAACCCTATATTGAATAAATTTGTGCATCAAAATGGAAACTGGTAACAGAAGTCCATAACATAAAAATTTAGAGAAATCTTAAACAATTCTTCCACTTTAAGAATTCACCATCTTCAAAGGACTATCTATTTATAAAAGAAATTTTAATAATCCATTTGCATGTTTAATTTATGGTAAACTAAATAAATAATCTTGTAACTGGGGAGGATAAAACCATGTCTACTAGAATCTATTCTAATATCTATCACATTCAGAATAAAGTGCACACTTGTTTCAAAACCAATCCTATAAGAGCAAAAGCTTATTTAAGGTTTACTATTAACTTAAGCAACAAAATATTAAACCAAGTTATCCAACCAGTAAAGGTGGAATGTAATTTAAAGAATAAGTCATAACCTATCATTAGGCTCAGTATATAAGGCACACCAGAGGCAGAAAGGAGATTCGCAGGCATGGTTTCTGAAAGATGTATTAGAAGTTGCAACTGGGATTTGTTAAAAGATGTAGCTACCAAAATAAAAATTAAACATTATGTAAAAGGATAATGAAAGTTGAGAAATAGACCAAATGTCTAAATTTAAACTCAAATTAACATAATTATTCATGGGAAACAAACTTCTCACCTGGGTTAGCCAAAATTAAAACAAGATCAATATCAGGGTTAAGGGCAGAAACAGCTAGTGCTAGGCATCCTCCAAAAGATTCTCCTACAAGATAAATGGGCAGATTTGGTGAACGGTAGTTCTCTGCTCTAACTGTTCTTTCAACCATCTCACTAGTTCTGCACCATAAGAGGTTGAAGGAAGAACTAGATTAGCATCTCAAGTTTGCCAACATAGTTATCACATAAATATGAAGTGAATGTGTTTGTCGTGATTTAGAAATTGACGGCCAAGACAGAAAGAGACCTGGAAATGATGTTTGGTCATCAATAGGAATATGCAAGCACCATATATCAAAGATCCTTCATTTAACGGTAAAGAAAAACATATTTTAGGCATAATTATCTGTCATAGTATTAAAACAATTAAGTCATATCTTCAATATAGTAGCAATGTTAATGGCATAGCAATGACAAACTGCACTACTCAGAGTTTTTTGGAAACGGATAAATGCACTCCATTGTAGAACATCATTTAATCTTGGGAAAAATGAAGTGCACTTATCATTTCCTTTTTCTATCTTCATATTCCAGGTCTAGACTTCATGGAGTTAATGTATTTACTATCAAAGTCTTTGGTATTGCAAAGTAAATCCGAGTCCGATACCATCAATAGCTGCAAGGTTCAAATTAGTAAAAATTTTGTTTAGCATTGAATTTTATGCTAATGAACAAAATAACCCTTCTCATCAGATCATTCCCATATATTACTATGTACAAAATCAAGAACATTCTGTTAACATCATGATGCAATAGATTTCAGGCTCAATGCTAATTTTCCATCAGCCACACAGTTAATAACCACTTCATATTTTCAACTACCATTAGTAAACATAGTGAAATTTGATCAAAATTCATAATTTGAAAAATAGATTGTTCAAGTTAACATTTTGAAGATCAGTATGCATAATTTGCTTCAACTTGGGTATATTAGGTATTATATTTTGAAATTTTATTCATTATTTTCACTCATTTTATCAATATTTTATGTACCTTTAATGCATAGTACACAAACATTCTAATAAGGACAGGGAAACTGTCGTACATAATTTATATTAATGAAAATTAATCTCAAGGGGAGAAGACAATTATATTAGTGCAAGTGCTCTCCATTGCCAATCATAAGGAATAAGTTTATATGACCCCACCCATACACCAGTTTTATTTTGATTGATTGTGAAGATTGCTTTATTGCTTCAGCACAATGCATTAAAAATCCATAAAGATTAATAAGTAAAATGTGTTAGGTACTCAATAAAATGAAATGAGACTCCTTAACGACTGCAAATAGACTAATGAGAAACTTAAAGGTTGTGTAGTAAAAAAAAGAGAAGAAAGTTACTACACTTACCATTACATCCTCTTGCTCGCATTTTAACAAACAGCTAATGTGCATCCCATGTCAGCTCCATATATCCAACTTTCAAAAAATTAATGCTTCTTTTTGCATGTTTTTGACAACCAACGTCAATATCATTGTAAAGTCATACATGCCAAACATATTCAGAAACCAAAAATCACACAATCACAAACCACCAAAGGAAATCAATACCAATGCGGCTGATTCTTTAATGTGTCTCAGGAATGGCGACACTACCATCTTATTGCTGCACAAAACAGTGAATATCCTCTGCTTACTAGGACTCAATCAGTATAACTTTGCACTAAATAGCTACTAATAAGCCTCCTAAGTGCTGAGCTCCAATAGTCAGCACTATTAAGAAGTCATAACACCTACATATTTATTACAGAACCTCAAAATCTCTAATCATAACCTAAAATCTCTTATCATACATCAATAATTACAACTACGTAGTTATCTGAAATTGTGAGTTGCTTGACAAATATGTTGGTTAAAAAATTCAATAACAGTTCAATATATACAACGACCTAGTAATATTAGAAAATTACTAGTCATTTGAGGGAGAGGGAGGGAATATAAAGGAGGGGAAAGAGAGGAAGAAGAGAGAGGGAGCAGAGAAATATATATAACCACAAAAATTAGATGTAAATTGTGGGGAAAAATGAAGGGTAAAATAGTATTTATATTTTATCAAACTTACTTACTTATAATAATTTATAAGTCATTTTTTAATAAGTAAGAAATTATTGTTTTTAAAAACAACTTATAAGTTAATTTATAAGTTTAAAATTAAGTTATACATGAACACTAAAAATAATAAAATATACTCCTCTCTAATTTTATTTGTCATAGTTTGAAAGTACACATCTATTAAAAAAAATTATCTCCAAATTACTCATCTTAATTACTCTATTATCATTTTTTTTAGTTTTATTTAATCTCCAAACTCTTTTTTTGGAACAATAATATAGAGGAAAGAGGGGGAAATAGGAGGGTAGTTGTGGTTTCAATGTCAAAGTTAATAGTGCTATCTTTCCCAATGTATATCATGTTATTTTTAATATATTTTTTAAAAGTTAAATGAAGGTATTATTGAAAAGATAAGGCAAAATAATATTAAAAAGAAAGATGACAAATAAATTTAGACAAATTAAAAAACATTAGAACAAATAAACTTAAATGGAGAGAGTGTTATAACATTGGATTCCCTCCTTAGGAGGGAACCGTGACTTTTTCTCCCCCTTCCTGGCATCTTCCTTTTCCTTACTCTCCTGCTTGCCTATATAAGACAGTAATATACTGAATGGAAATAAAAGAACTTCTCTGAAGAAGAACTTCTCTCAGAAAGAATTTCTCTCTCTCTCCTTTTCTCTTGCTTATTCTCTCTAAATTTATGCAACAATTATAAGAGTATATTTTATACACTTTGCTAAGGTTTTATAACACGTTATCAGCACGAAGCTCTAACCAACTGAGACGGTAAAATTAAATTCTTGCAATTTATTATTATACTACTGGTTGGGCTATACCACCAATAATATAATTTTATTCTTATAATTGCATTTAAATTCTGTTATTTACAATGGTACAATCTATCCTTGTTAATCTTACAAGACTAAGTGAGAACCTTTTTACCATTTATTATTCCGCATTTAATATTACGCCGAATATCCTGTTTGGAATAATAATTTCACGACTGGTTCCATCATTTATTATTCGCATTTAATATTACATTTTAATATCACATCGCTTAATGTAATTTCACCGACTGGTTCCATTATTTATTATTCCGCATTTATTATTCTATTGGGAATAACTTTATGCGTGCGGTTGATTACATCGCATGCATGGTGAAATTCTTTTGTTATTTCATTATTTATTATTACATTGGAATAACTCACGCTACATGTGGATTATCACATGCATTGTGAATGATCCTTTATATTCATTCTTTATTAAATTGTGAAAATGATGCATACACGTGGATTACCGTATGGCGGGTGAAGATCCATTTAGCTTTTGTATATATATATTTTTATAATTGTATATATACATTAACGATTGCATATTCTTTTTACTAAAATAATATGCTAATAATATAAATATAAGATTATTTATATTTGCATTTTATCACCACTTGAGGTTGTGGTATAGTTTATTTTTTCTATATCATACATGCAATTATTTATTGTTTTAATAAATAATAAAATTGTGTTTTAACCCAGAATAGATGTCAAACTTGATAAAAATAGATTTTTCTATTTTAAAAATATTTGGAGACAACTATTTGGCTTGGGCACTTGATGCAGAATTTCACCTTAATGCAAATGAGTTAGAAAAGACAATTACGGAATATAGTTCTAATGTTTATAGAATAACATCTATTTTGGCTTTATGTGGAGATCTAGTTTCTGAAACCCAAATGTTAGAAGAAAAAATAAACGCTCTTAACTTTTCATCCCACCAACATGATTCTGTCACAATAATATAGACAGAGTATGTGACGCCCCCAAAATAGGTATACATCACCCATTCTGAGTTGTCAATACATGGTACAGAAACAACTACAACTTTATTATTACAACAAGAAATCTGCTGTGAGTTTGAATACAAATATTATCTTCTAGACAATATCTATACTCAAATAAATCCTCATCACATTTATTGATACATTATTTTACAAAATGGTGAGGACTACTAAACAACTCTCTCTAGAACCTTCATTCCATACCCCGACTACGTACTCGCTATATTCTCGCCTCACGGGAAGAAAAATGGAACAAAAAAAGAAAAGGGGTGAGCTCAACTAGCCCAATAAAGAATATTATGACTAAGATAATATACAACAAATTATCATTAGTCTTCAACAGGCAAAAAATCTAATAGAATACAATAGACAACAAGTTTTTAAATCAATATTCGCAGTGAAATAATAATTCATTAGAAGAGTTAAGTAGAGAATTCAAACTACTATCTTCTATGTATGAATTTAAAAGTTCATCGCTCATCTTTTATCCTCGTAACATCAATCAATATACATCCGGAATCAAATATTCATCTTTTACTACAGGCCAAAGATATTCATCGATTAATCATGTTCATCTAAACACTGCTCATCTTTACACTACGGGCCAAAGATATTCATCGAAATCATTCATCTTTGCACTACAGCCAAAGATATTCAATAATATCATCATTAAAGACGAGGATGATGAAAAATATTTTTAAAGAAACGAATCCAAAGGTGAAACAAAATGACAAGGATTAAGGATTAAGGATTCGTACTTTGTTTTATCCATGTCCAAAATACCTCAAAAAATAATCATAGTGGTGTAAAATTCAAGAATGATCAAAACATGGATACAATCAAAGCTAGTATCCACAATAGATATTTTAGACGAAAAGGAAAATTTTTATTTTTCGATGAATAGTCTTAGTAAGTATTCGTGAATAATCAGATATCGTGAATAGTCTTGTGATATCGTGAATAAGAACTCAGAGCACCAAAAGTTTCAAATTTGATAAAACTTGAGATCAATATTTCAGCATAATGATATTGAAGAAATAATATCATTACGAGAAAAAAAAATATCCCTTACCTCGAAAGATCAGTACTTCTAGCTGAAACACCGGATATAGGCTATGACTTGAACTTGCACCGTATAGCAATACTCAAAATATACTCAAAATACTCACAAGAATACGCTCGATAATATAGAGAGAGAAAATTTCAGTTTCTGGTGTGATTTTCAATTCTAACCTAAGCACCCTATTTATAGGAAAATGCTTAGAACACCAAAGCAGAAAATTTAATAAAATATTAATATATATATTATAATTTCTACGCCCACTTTTAAGGATCTGAATTCAGCAAATTCCAACACATGCAAGACCCACAATAATGACAAAAAACGTTTTTCATATTTAAAATATTTTAAACTTCCAAAAATTAATTATTTCGGAGCTTCAGAACTTCAATAATTCATAATAAATAGCCCTTTTGTCAAAAAAATTCGAAACTCGCGAGTTTTTTTTATAGGAAATTCAATTTTCTACAACTTTGCAGAAGAAAGTTTTTCCAAATTCCAAATGCAAAATTGACCAAAATCCACAAACGAGGCGATTTTACACTGTTTATAATCAAATTTCATCGAATAAATGGGGTCCACCGACATGTTTAACATGTTTTAAACATTTATTGCAACAAAAATACTCTTCCTCCTCAGATACTCATATATCCCACATTCGTTGTAAAAATATCACCATTATTATATTATTAAAATATAATAATATATTTAAATGAATTATTTTATCGAAAAAGATAAAATTTCAATTTTCAACAATTGTCACATTAAAATTTTCTCCATCTATATCCACATAAAATCAATATTTTTCTCATCATATGAATCAATAATTAATTATTCACAAAATAATATTACGAATCACAATATTGACAACGGGCATACTTCCTGGAAAGAGGGGGCTTTCCAATAAGAATTTCTCTCATCTTGGCGCAATTGATTAGGTGACCAAACCTCTCCTTAGATGAACTTTCTAGACATTGCCAATAATGTTATCTAATAATATTTTTTCAGATAATATGAATTATTGCTTCGATAATTAAAAATCTTGTGTAATTATCATTATTGAAACAACAATAATATAAAATATCAACGCAGCAATTATTAAATCAATAAAATAAAATACTGAATAATAATTACTGTAACCATTATTGAGTAGTGCCTTCTTAAGTGCGAATCAATAATTGAGTGCAATCTTATATCTTCTTGTGTTTTAACCACCGAAAGTATTTTAACAATATTAATTGATGTAACAACTACTGCCAATTATTTTTAAACAACTTATATTTGTCGTTTTCTTCATCCAATCGCTTTTCGTTATGGGGCCCACACATGGTTGCAAAATCGTCGAATTTAATATTCTCCGGCGCATCTGAATATTCCACGACCAAATGAATATTCCCAACAACAATGAATATTTTATAACCACTTGCTTATTTTGAAATATTTGCGTATTTTACCCATAATTATCCACATTAATCAAATCAACCCTTACTATTTCAAAATAATAAATAGAAAATTAAATTTCATTAATAATAAGTTGGGGTCTTACAACCTCCCTCCTTATGAAATTTCGTCCTCGAAATTGACGTCACGTACTAGTGTTTGAAAAGGTGAGGATACCTCGCTTTCATTTTCGCTTTCTAATTCCTGTGTCATCTCCTCTATAGCATGATTCCTCCACAAAACTTTAACTTGTGGTATGACCTTTCTTGGCGTGGACACATGCTCCTTCCTATCCAAGATCTTAACGGGTCCTCCTCATACGTTAAGTCTTGGCTATTATCTCGTCCGGTTCTAACTCTATAACGTGGTTCGGGTCTTTCACATATTTACTGAAGTACGGATATGTGAAACACATTATGAACACGAGACATACTTTGAGGTAACGCGAGTCTATAGGCTACATTTCCTACTCGGTCAAGAATTTGAAATGGACCAATAAATCGTGGATTGAGCTTTCCTCTCTTCCCAAATCTTGTAACTCCCTTCCGTGGAGCAACTCGCATGATAATACATGATCCCCTATACTAAATTCCACGTCCTTTCGATGAAGATCCGCATAACTTTTTGTCGATCTTGTGCCGTTTGTATCGTTGTCGAATCATTTGGATCTTTTCCGTAGTCATACGTACTAACTTCGGGTCCCAACAATGTTGCTTCACCCACCTCGTCCCAACATAATTTGAGAGCGACATTTTCGTCCATATAATGCTTGAATGGAGCCACACCTATACTTGCACGATAAGCTGTTGTTGTAGGAGAATTCCACCAATGGTAAATACTTATCCCAAGCGCCCTTGAAGTCTAGGACACGAGTCTTAATAAATCTTCAAGAGTTTGAATAGTCCTCTCTACGATTGTCAAATCCGGTTTGAGGATGGTATCTTAAATCTAATCAGAAATTGCGCCCATAGCTTTTTGCAAGCTAACCCAAAATCTTGAAGTGAATCTTGGGTCACGATCCAAAACTATGGATACTGGCATACCATGCAACCTCACAATCTCATTTACATATATACTAGCAAGACGTTCAAGGAATAAGTCTCCGTGATCGGCAAAAATGAGCGGAGACTTGGTTAATCTATCAACAATAACCCAAATAACATTAATGCCTTGAGAAGCCGAAGGAAGACCCGTAATGAAATCCATGGTAATGTGTTCCCACTTCCATTTCGAATCTCAAGTGGTTTCAACGGACCCTTAGGTACTAGATGCTCTACCTTTACACGTTGACAAGTTAAACACATCGAGATAAACTTTGCAATCTCTCTCTTCATATTGTTCCACCAAAATGTATGTCAAGATCACGATACATTTTAATACTCGTGATGGATTGCAAATGGTGTATTGTGTGCCTCCATCATAATCTTGTACTTCAAATCGAGTCGTTAGGAACACAAAGTCTAGAGTGGACTCAAGTATTCCTTCTTCATCAATTCTCGCTTAGGAATAGCTCCTTCTTGTACTTTCTTCTTCATACGCATCATTTCTCCGAATTGGGTGGCTTGAAAGCAACCTTAACTTTTCTATTAAAGTTGGCTTCTATGCATATACTTGACATCATCGCTTTTCGTTCCTGCATATGATCTTCTACTCAACAACGTCGGCTACCACGTTCGCTTTTTCGGATGGTATTGAATAGTGTGGTCATAATCTTTCAACAACTCGAAGCCAACGCGTTTTCTGGCGTGTTGAGTTCCTTTTAAGTGAAAAAAATATTTGAGGCTTTTATGGTCGAATATATCTCCACTTTCTTCCCATATAGATAGTGCCTCCATATCTTAAGTAGCGAAACGATTGCTTTGCCAACTCTAGATCATGAGTAGGATAAATCTTCTCATACTCTTTAAGTTGTCACGAGGCATAGGCTATGACTTTCCCACGTTGCATGAGAACACATCCTAACCCTTTTGCACAAGCATCATTTGAGATAACAAATCCATCGATTACGGATGGTATTGTTAGACAGTCTTAAAATGAGTCTCCTCTTAAGCTCTTGGAAACTCTTCTCGCATTCTTCGCTCCAAATGAATTTTGTATCCTTCCGAAGTTAAATTGGGTTAATGGAGTAGCGATTAGAAAACCCTTCCACGAATCTCCGATAATAACCAATTAAGCCCAAAAAGCTACGTGCTTGATCACCAACTTGGTTGCTCCCAACTTTGTATTGCTTCAATCTTGGCGGATCAATGAGATACTCTATGTTTCGACACCACGTGCCCAAGGAATGCTACTTCCTCAAGCCGAACTCGCATTTCTTCAATTTGGCATATAGTTTGTTTTCACGAAGCCTTTGGAGTACCAAATTTCAAATGGTGCTCATGATCTTCACGACTTTTGGAATATATGAGGATGTCATCAATAAAAAACAACAACGAACCCGATCCAAATATTCCTTGAATACTCGGTTCATCATATCCATGAAAGCCATAGGAGCATTAGTCGATCCGAAAGACATGACTAAGAATTCATAATGCCGTCATCAGGAGTTCGAAGGCGGTCTTTGGAATATCCTCGGTTCTAATCTTCAAATTGATGATATCCGAATCGAAGATCGATTTTTGAAAAGAATTGTGCTCCTTGCAATCGGTCAAACAAGTCATCAATACGAGGTAGAGAATACCTATTCTTGATGGTGACATGGTTCAATTCCCGATAGTCAATACAAAGTCGCATACTACCGTCTTTCTTCTTTACTGAATAAAACAGGAGCACCCCGAGGAGATGTCTTAGGACAAATGAAACGGATGTCCAACAATTCTCAGAGTTGGACCTTTAACTCCTCAAGTTCAATAGGAGCCATTCGATATGGGGTTTTAGAAATGGGCTTTGTACCGAGTTCAAGATCAATAAAGAATTCAACTTCACGTTAAGGGGGTAGGCCGGAAGTTCTTCGAAATACGTCGGGAAAGTCAATAACAACAGAATATTATTCAAATTTGGCGTGTCTTTATTCAAATCCATAACATGGGCTAAGAAAGCTTGACATCCATTTTTCAATAAGCGAATAGCTTTATGATTAGATATGACGGTGATTGATTTTAATGGTTTAGTTGCTTGAATTGCATAACAAAGTTGTTTAGGAATATGAAAGCTAACAACCTTACGAAAATAATCAATTTTGGCATGATGTGTAGTTAACCAATCAATCCCTAAAATCACATCAAAAGCAAGTATCTTTAAAGAGATAAAGTCAATAGGTAAGGTGATGGTGCCAACTTGAATCAAACAAGATTTATAAACAGTGGATGTGATGAAAGTTTCTCCTAACGGAGTTTCCACAGATAGGTCAAAGTCTAATTTCTCCGGAGTCAAATTTAAACGTTGAGCACAAGTAGGAGAGATAAATGAATGGGTAGCACCGGTATCTAGTAAAGTATAAACTTCACAAGAATTTATGATTAGCTTACCCGTGATCACCTCGTTTGGGTTCCTCGCATTTTGACCAGTCACAACAAACGCTCTTCCAGGAACCGTTGACTTTGATTTTTTTGGGACAATCTTTTGAGTCACCGTCCCCGCTGAACTAGGTTTCACTACCGTACAATCCCGAGCGATATGTCCTTCCTTTCCACAATTATAGCATACCTTGAATTGTTGTGGGCAGTTTGGACTGATATGTCCCTCTTTTCCGCATTTGTAGCATACGACTGGTGGTCGTTCCCCACCTTGGAACCAGTTACTGCTGGTGCTGCCATTTTCACATTGTCGTTGTTGAATCTCCTCTTTTTAAAATCTCCTCCCGATTCGCTTCTTCTATTCTCATGGCCATGATTACCACCAGAGTGGTTACCATTTTTATCCGTCTTTTTCTTTCTCCGCTGGTTATTGTTATTTTGTTGACTACCATCTCCGATATGATCCTGGTTGTGGTCCCTCAGTTGACCGTACTCGTTATCTCGCTCTAATAATTGAGCCTTGTTTACAACATCCGAATAGAGAGAAAATTTATGAGAAATGAGATCTTTGGCGTATCTTGGGTTTTGAACCTCTAAGAAACATCCGCGCATCGTTCCTCATTCTCCACCAAATGAGGTGCAAACACGGATAACTCTGCAAACTTTGCCTCGTCTTTGAGACACCGTCATGTTGTTTTGCTCTAATCGATGAACTCCACTTCCTTTATGTGTGAACACTTTCAAGAAAGTATTTGTCATTAAATAGTTCTGAAATGTCTCCCAAGACATCTTTGAGTCTTACCGGATGGAGTGCGCTTCACGCACTCCCACCGATGAATCGCCTCGCCATTTTAACATAAGGTGGCGAATGGAACCTTCTGTTCCTCCGTGCATCCCAAGACATCAAATATCTTGGTAATTTGCTTGACCCATGTTTCCTGGCTGATCGGATCGGGCTTTCCCTTAAATTCGTGGTGGTCCCAACTCTTTGAACTCCTTGGGCTGTGACAACTTGGTGAATTGCTATCATTTCCTCCTGTATTTTGAACACGAGTCTCCTCGTCGATTTTGCATGAGCTGCAAAAAGCTTCTAAACATCCCTCGTTCATCATCTGCTTTCGGTGGTGTTGTTCACGGGAGGAACATTGCCCACTGTTGCGACGTTCTCCTCGTTGGTGAGTACAGCGTCTCCACGGTCTCATTTCCATTATTAATATTCTCGATCGACATTCTCAAATCTTTGTCATAAAACAAGGGTTAATTAAGCAAATCAATATATCACATAATATCCCTATATCTTGACCAACTAACAAATAAGCTTAGGTAGGACACACTTTAGCGAAGGATTTACTCGTCTCCCTCTTGGTTCTATTCCCCGATCTCCGCCAGAGATCATATCCCTAAGCTCGATACCAACCGTGTGGCGCCCCCAAAATAGGTATACATCACCCATTCACGAGTTGTCAATACATGGTACGATGTAACTACAACTTTATTATCACAACAAGAAAAGCGTGAGTTTGAATACAAATATTATTTTCTAGACAATATCTATACTCAAATAAATCCTCATCACATTTATTGATACATTATTTTACAAAATGGTGAGGACTACTAAACAACTCTCTCTAGAACCTTCATTCCATACCCCAAGGCAAGTACTCATTATATTCTTGCCTCTGAGAAGAAAAAAATGGAACAAAAAGGAAAAGGGTGAGCTCAACTAGCCCAATAAAGAATATTATGACTAAGATAATATACAACAAATTATCATTAGTCTTCAACAGGAAAAAATCTAATAGAATACAATAGACAACAAGTTTTAAATCAATATTAGCGCAATGAAATAATAATTCATTAGAAGAGTAAAGTAGAGAATGCAAACTACTATCTTCTATGTATGAATTTAAAAGTTCATCGTCTATCTTTTATCCCCGTAACATCAATCAATATACATCCGGAATCAAATATTCATCTTTTCTTCTGGGGCGAAGATATTCATCGATTAGTCATGTTCATCTAAACACTGCTCATCTTTGCACTTCTGGGCCAAAGATATTCATCGAAAATCATTCATCTTTGCAATCTGAGGCCAAAGATATTCAATAATATCATCATTTAAGACCGAGGATGATGAAAATATTTTTAAAGAAACGAATCCAAAGTGAAACAAAATGACAGGATTAAGGATTAAGGATTAGTACTTTGTTTTATCCATGTCCAAAAATACCTCAAAAATAATCATAGTGGTGTAAAATTCAAGAATGATCAAAACATGGATACAATCAAAGCTAGTATCCACAATAGATATTTTGACGAAAAGGAAAATTTTCATTTTTCGATGAATAGTCTTGTGTGATTCGTGAATAATCAGATATATCGTGAATAGTCTTTAGTATCGTGAATAAGAACTCACACCAAAAGTTTCAAATTTGATAAAAACTTGATCAATATATTTGACGATAATGATATTGAAGAAATAATATCATTACTGAGAAAAAAAAATCCCTTACCTCGAAAAGATCGGTGCTTTAAATTGAAACACCTTGGATATAAAGGCTATGACTTGAACTTGCAAGTATATAGCAATACTCAAAATATACTCAAAATACTCACAAGAATACGCTCGATAATATAGAGAGAAAATTTCGATTTAAATTGTGATTTTCAATTCTAACCTAAGCACCTATTTATAGGAAAATGCTTAGAACACCAAAGCGAGAAAATTTAATAAAATATTAATATATATATTATAATTTCTACGCCCACTTTTAAGGATCTGAATTCAGCAAATTCCAACACATGCAAGACCCACAATAATGACAAAAATGTTTTTCATATTTAAAATATTTTAAACTTCCAAAAATTAATTATTTGAGCTTGAACTTGATAATTCATAATAAATAGCCCTTTTATCGGAAAAATTCAAAACTCGCTTTTTTATAGGAAATTCAATTCTCTACAACTTTGCGAGAAGAAAGTTTTTCCAAATTCCAAACAAAATTGATGAAATCCACAAAGCAGGCGATTTTACAGTTTATAATCAAATTTCGATCGATAAATGGGGTCCATCAGACATGTTTAACATATTTTAAACATTTATTGCAACAAAAATACTCTTCCTCCTCGTGTACTCATATATCCCACATTCGTTTGTAAAAATATGACCATTATTATATTATTAAAATATAATAATATATTTAAATGAATTATTTTATCGAGAAAAAGATAAAATTTTAATTTTCAACAATTGTCACATTAAAATTTTCTCCATCTATATCCACATAAAATCAATATTTTTCTCGTCATATGAATCAATAATTAATTATTCACAAAATAATATTACGAGAATCACAATATTGACAACCGTGCGCGTTCTAGGAAGAGGGGCTTTCGAATAAGAATTTCTCCTTCTTTGGCCTTGTAATTAGGTGACTAAACCTCTCCTTGACGAACTTTCTAGACATTGCCAATAATGTTATCTAATAATATTATTCAGGATAATATGAATTATTGCTTCGATAATAAAAAATCTTGTGTAATGACAATTATTGAAACAACAACAATATAAAATATCAACACAGCAATTATTAAATTAATAAAATAAAATACTGAACAATAATTACTGTAACCATTATTGAGTAGTGCCTTCTTACGTAAGAATCAATAATTGGTGCAATACTGCTGTATTCTTGTGTTTTAACCAATAGAGTATTTTAACAGTATTAACGGTAACAACTACGCCTTATTTTTAAACAACTTATATTTGTCGTTTTCTTCATCCAATCGCTTTCCATTATGGGTGTGACGCCCCCAAAATTAAGTATACGTCACCCATCTTGGGTCGCTACTTCATACATGTACATAAATTCAAATCGACTTACTTAACCCATAAGCGTAAGTATACAAATCGACATAAAGCGTGAGTTTGAATACAAATATTGTCTACTAGATATTATACAAACTCAAAAAGGAATCCTCATTACAACTATTATCACACTATTTCACGAGAATAGTGAGGACTACTAATCTTATCCTCTGGACCATTACTTACGTTCCCAGACTAAATCCCGGTATGTTCTCATTTCCTAAAGAGAACGAGTGAAAGAAAGGTGAGCTCAACTAATAGAGAGTAAGAAATATTATGACTAAGATAATGCGAATAAATTATCATTAGCCTTGACGATGTTAAGCGATAAAATACAATAGACAACCAGTTTAAGCTGCGGTGAATAAGCAATCCATTAAAAGAGTCAAGTAGAGAATAAAGTCTACTATCTTTTAGGTTTTAAAGGTTTTTCATCAATTTTTATCATTTGAGACTCGACAATAAATAAACCACCACATCTAATTATCCTTGTACCACGGTCGAGGATTTTCATCAAATTATCAATGGTCATGACTATACCGAATCACCCCAGTCATAATCATACCAAAACTATCCATCATTGCATTACGAATACACTGAGGACTTTTGTCACATCATTTATATCAAGTCATGATTATCTTAGAATGATCCACAGTGTCATAATCATACTAAGTTCATCTATGCGTAAGCGAAGATATAACATAATATAACATGAGGATGATGACAATGACATAATAATTCAATAAAACAAGTTCAAGAATTATTTAATCCATGAATTATTAACGTCCAAATTGTCGACATGATCTTTGTTTACGTGAGTAAAATTCAAGAATGATCGGAAGAATATTTCCATGAAAAGATCTTTGGATGAAACGCAAATATCGAGGATATTCTACTAATTTCATGGAGTATAGAAGTTAACGTTTTAACCAACCGGGTATAATAAAGAATGGAATAACAAAAGAAATCACCATGCGTGCGGTGCCGCATGATGGGCAGGTTATTCAACGAGAATAATAATAACGGAACCGGTCGGTGAAATTCACACCAGCGAGATGTTCAACAGAATAATAAAGATGGAACCCGGATCCGGTGTAAAACACACGGATATAGGATATTCAACGAGAATGATAAAAAGCGGAACCGAGTCGGTGTAAAACACACGAGCGAGGATGTTCCAATGAATAATAAAAAGATTTAAACCAGGTCCGGTGTAAAACACACGAGCGGGATGTTCAAATGAATAATAGAAGAATGTCACCAAGTATAGGGTAAGCAGCGTATCTGAGTTATTCCAACAGAATAAATAAGAATGGAATAACAATAAGATTTCACCAAGTATAGGATATCTTGCGTATATATAGGTTATGTATAGGGTATGTCACTTTTACTGAGTTATTCCAACAAAATAATAGTGAATGGAATAACGAAGTTCTCTTCGAGAAGAAAGAATAACACCCTCTACTAGTAAAAAGCTGAATATAGAAGTAGTAAGTAGCGAGAATACTCTTCTTCTTTCATAACTTTCTCTCTATAGCTTCTCTCTATAATTTCTCTCTCTAGAGTTTCAATGAATTAAAAGAAAATAATGAAGGAATGAGCTTATTTATAGAAAATGGAATGCATAGTAATTAATCCATGAGCGGTCAGTTGATTTACTTTAATCGGCGGTCCATATTTAAAGAAAAATCTTTTAAATAAAATATAATATATTCTATTTATATAAAAACATTTTACTATGCAAACACTATATAATACTATGCAAAACACTATATGCAAATACTATGCAACACTATGCGTAATAAAATATAATATATTCTATTTATAGAATAACTTTAATAAAGTATTCTATTTTATATAAAAGATGTTTACATTTTTATTACGTTAATAATCTGAATAAAACAAAAGCGTCATTATCATTATAATAATTCATATTATTAATCGTGATAATGGAATCAAACCGAGTGACTTCTCACATAGGCATCGATAATCAATACAGTGTGCTTTCTATGCAACCACACGTATTCTTTGTACTTTTTACTCTACGGTAGTTCAACAATATCAACGGTAAAACTTCCGTTGTTATTTCAATAAAATATTTTTGTCGTTTTCTCGATCAACAATAATTACATTGTGGGGTTCCACCAATGATTGAGTAGTTGTATGAATATTCCTGCTAAACCGAATATTCCCACCCAATCGAATATAATATAACCACTTGCATACTTTGCAAAATTTATAAATACTACCCACAACTATAATATTATCTCAAATTCACACCATAATATTAAAAATTATTTTGACAAAATTTAAATCTTTATTGATAAAATCTGGGGTCTCACATCTCCCTCCTTATGGAATTTTGCCCTCAAAATTAGGGTTAAATACTGATATGATAAAGAGGTGAGGATACCTTGAATACCTTTATTGTTAAAAATATTAAATTCATCTTCGTGTCCGCCCAAAGATATTCATTAACAATTCATCTTTTACCTTTAATGCTAAAGATATTTATTAACAATTCATCTTTGCACTTCTGGGCCAAAGATATATAAGCTATAAAACCAATAATCTTTGAAACTTAGCTTAATAGTATCCGACCACGAATTATCCATGCACTTCTTGGCGAGGATATTCGTGTTTTCAATCTGATCGTGTTTATACCGAGATAATCCGTGGTCATAATCATACCAAGTCTATCAATGCACTACTGACGAAAGATGACTTTTACCACATCCATGAATTAATATTTCATTCTTTGAGACTCATTTCAATAATTAATCCATATCATCGAATCATCCACCTTTCTGGGCGAGGATATTCATTAGTATCATGACCACGAATTATCCATACTACTACCAAAGATAATCATGTATTCATTAGTATCACGACCACAAATTATCCATGCACTACTGACGAAGATAATTGTGTATTCATTAAGTATCACGACCACAAATTATCCATGCACTACTGACGAAGATAATCGTGTATTCATTAGTATCACGACCACAAATTATCCATGCACTACGGCCAAGATAATTGTGTATTCATTATTATCACGACCACGAATTATCCATACACTACTGGCGAAAGATAATTGTGTATTCATTAAGTATCACGACCACAAATTATCCATACACTACTACGAAAGATAATTGTGTATTCATTAGTATCACAACCACAAATTATTCATGCACTACTGCCGAAGATAATTGTGTATTCATTAGTATCCGCGACCACAAATTATCCATACACTTTCTGACGAAAGATAATTGTGTATTCATTAGTATCACGACCACAAATTATCCATACACTTCTACTGCCAAAGATAATTGTGTATTCATTAGTATCACGACCACAAATTATCCATGCACTACGGCCGAAGATAATTGTGTTTTCAATTACGGTTATGATTATCTTAGAATAATCCGGTCATAAATCATACCAAGTCCATCTATGCACTACAGGCCACGAGATGACTTTCAACATAATATAAACATGAGGATAATGATATAAAGAATCAATCAAATGAGATAAAGGATAAATATTAAACATTTATAATATAATTTATCCGAGTTCAAGAATATCCCCATGTTATCAATCACTTAATAATCTCATAATCTAATAACATTAATATTATAACAATATTTTAATCACTTCTTAAATTTATAAATAATTTATCTCAATTGTTTACGCTTTACCATATAATGCATTTAATCATTCAAAAATGCCATACTCATAAAATATCATCACCAATTATCAAATCCTCATCAAAAAAAATATGCATATACTCTATATAGGATTCTACTGCCATAAAATCCTATTTTCAACTTTGTTACTTCACATAACATATTTAACTCATATGTTCATAACTAAACTATTTTCATGAAAAATACCAAATCAGTCCCAAAAATATTTCTTTTAAGGGATTTAGCATAATATAGTCCCATAATGAAAATATATTTTTCTCGGAATTTTTTAAAATTCATTTACTATTTTTCAAAATCAATTTCCACTTAATTCCTTAAGAAATTAGCTACCTCAAGTTTAACTCCAAAATTCCCAAATCTTGGCAGGACCTTACACATGTTAACGTGAGCTTCCAGTTTAAATTTCATGGTCATCGGAGTTATAGAACTTGATTTATAGCATTTTTTCGTCGGAAAAATCTAAATATTGAAATAGTCATAACTTGCTCATTTTAAGTCGAGAATGAGCTCATTTTTGGACAGGAGGTACTTTATACCATATACTTTCATGTCCCAAAAGGACAGAATTTTTCTCATAATTTAAGTGGCCGAAACAGCCCTTAAAGTTTCTGGGCAGTAGCATTTTCAAAATTTACAGCTTTGGCCTCCTTTGCTAAAATCAGTCCACACAAAAATCTACAACACCTTTTCCAGTAATTCCACTTGGATTAGTTAGGTAACTCATAGATCTAACTCTAGGACTTGACCACACTCAAAAATTCAAAATATAATAGGAGATATAATCAATTGAATTTCATATTACGTTTTCACCAAAATCGATTTTCAACTCTTTGTGATTTCTAAGAAACTTTCATGTTTTCACATAATAACCAACATAACTCATCATAACACTTACTAATACTTCATATACCCATGATTTTCATTAGTCCAATGCTTTTATTATGACTTTCATCATAATCCTCGTAAATGCATCCTTTTAGTTGAAGAAATATTTGAGGGTTTAAGAAATGGGTTTTTTCTTTTGGTTCAATACAAAATTCGATTTCACGCTCTAGAGTAGGCTAGAAATCTTCAAGAATACGTCAAGAAATTTATTAATGATAGAAATATCATTCAAAGCTCGCTACTCTTATCCAAGACTTGGATAGTACGTTACATTGATACCAACTGCTTTCATCCCAACTTTGGATAAGCGTCACAATGACACCTTACATAAATGTATAGTCAAAAAGCTGTTTTAGAAATTAGAATCTTTGGGAAGTGCTCAAGAAACCTTCCGTTACATGGGAGGCCATGCTTCTAGGTTATAATAGATATCATATGGCCACGAAATTATCCTTGGTTTACCTAATAGACCCCAAAGAAAAATGAGAAGATTACTATCATATTCTTCCCGATGGTGAGTCTTCTCTTGATTTATCACTATCTCCACTTTGTCTCAAATTGAGAATTATACTTCAAACAAACACCAAGATCATATAGGTAGTGCTTTCGTAAATATACTCGAGAAAGTGGATGAGCACAACCTGACCACATCTTATGATGACACGAGGTTGTATGTCATTAGACATCTTGTATGATAGTGGCAAAACACTCTTTCAACGTTGGGTTCGCCTTTCACCCTAGTTGATTCACCAAATATAACTACTAAATGATGACCACCGTTCTATTCCCTTTTTACCCCGCTTCAAACTAGCTACACTCTTATTACACGAAGGAATTGTGAAGCAAAAGGGTTAACTAATATATCAAATATTATCCTATACTACTACGTGACCAATTAAATAACAAATAATCTTAGGTAGGTCATACTAGCGAAGAAATTCCCGTCTCTCTCCCTCCTAGTTCTTATCTCAGCATCTTAGCGAGGATCATATCCTAAGCTCTGATACTAATTGTGACTCTGGACACCAACTTGTGTCAAGACCTCACATTAGTACTATCGACTTGCCCATAGAAAATGCGGCATCCCCTACGAGAGTGCGGCCGGTGCATTCCCCATCAACGAGAAGTCACCGGCGAGAGGCTCGGGGCTCTTCACACTTATGGCTCGATACCAATTGTGGCGCCCCAAAATTAAGTATCGTCACCCATCTTGGGTCGCCACTTACATGGTACATAAATTCAAATCGACTTACTTAACCTAAGCGTAGTATGCAATCTGACATAAACTGTGAGTTTGAATACAAATATTGTCTACTAGATATTATACAAACTCAAAAGGAATCCTCATTACAACTATTATCACACTATTTCACGAATAGTGAGGACTACTAATGCTATCCTCTGGACCATTACTTACGTTCCCGATCTGCGTCCATTATGTTCTCATTTCACGAAGAAAACGGTGAAAGAAAGGGTGAGCTCAACTAGCCCGATGAAATATTATGACTAAGATAATGCGAGAATAAATTATCATTAGCCTTCAACATGTTAAACCGATAAAATACAATAGACAACCGGTTTAAGCTGCTGCGTGAATAAGCAATCCATTAAAAGAGTCAAGTAGAGAATAAAGTCTACTATCTTTTAGGTTTTAAAAGGTTTTCATCAATTTTTATCATTTGAGACTCGACAATAAATAAACCACCACATCTAATTATCCACGTACCACGGTCAAGGATTTTCATCAAATTATCAATGGTCATGACTATACCGAATCACCCCGGTCATAATCATACCAAAACTATCCATCAACTGCATTACAGAATACTGAGGACTTTTGTCACATCATTTATATCAAGTCGTGATTATCTTAATGATCCTTGGTCATAATCATACTAAGTTCATCTATGCCGCGTAAGCGAAAGATAACATAATATAACATGAGGATGATGACAATGACATAATAATTCAATAAAACAAGTTCAAGAATTATTTAATCCATGAATTATTAACGTCCAAATTGTCGACATAATCTTTGTTTAAGTGAGTAAAATTCAAGAATGATCGGGAAGAATATTTCCATGAAAGATCTTTGGATGAAACGCATGAATATCAAGGATATTCTACTAATTTCATGGAGTATAGAAGTCAAAGTTTTAACCAACCTGGATATAATAAAGAATGGAATAACAAAAGAAATCACCATGCATGCGGTGCTTGCATGACGAGTTATTCAACGAATAATAATAATAACGGAACGGTCGAATGAAATTCACAAGCGAGGATGTTCCAACGAGAATAATAAAGATGGAACCGGATCCGGTGTAAAACACATAGATAGGATATTCCAGCAGAATGATAAAAGATTTTAACCAGTCCTGTAAAAAACACACATGTGGATGTTCCAACGGAATAATAAAGACGGAACCAGTCCGGTGTAAAACACACGAGCAGGATGTTCCAATGAAATAATAAAAACGGAACCCGGTCCTGTAAAACACACGACGAGATGTTCCAATGAGAATAATAGAAGAATGTCACCAAGTATAGGGTAAACCGCGTATCTGAGTTATTCAATGAGAATAAATAAGAATGGAATAACAATAGGATTTCACCAAGTATAGGATATACCGTATATATCTGAGGTTATGTATAGGGTATGTCACTTTTACAAAGTTATTCAACAAAATAATAGTGAATGGAATAACGAAGTTCTCTTGAAGAAGAATAACACCCTACTACCGTAAAAAAATGAATATAGAAGTAGTGAAGTAGCGAGAATACTCTTCTTCTTTCTATAACTTTCTCTCTATAAACTCTCTATAATTTCTCTCTCAGAGTTTCAATGAATTAAGTAAGAAAATAATGAAGGAATGAGCTTATTTATAGAAAAATGGAATGCGTAGTAACTAATCCATGAGCGGTCCAGTTGATTTACCTTAATCGGCGGTCCATATTTAAAGAAAAATCTTTTAAATAAAATATAATATATTCTATTTATATAAAAACATTTTACTATGCAAACACTATACAATACTATGCAAAATACTATGCAACACTATGCATAATAAAATATAATATATTCTATTTATAGAATAACTTTAATAAAGTATTCTATTTTATATAAAAGATGTTTACATTTTATTACGTTAATAATACTGAATAAAACAAAAGCGTCATTATCATTATAATAATTCATATTATTAATCGTGATAATGGAATCAAACCGGTGACTTCTCACATAGGCATCATCAATCAATCTGGGTGTCTACTTATGCAACCACACGTATTCTTTGTACTTTTACTACTAAGGAAGTAGTTCAACAATGATTATCAGCGGTAAAACTTCCGTTGTTATTTCAATAAAATATTTTTGTCGTTTTCTCGATCCGACAATAATTACATTGTGGGGTCCACCAATGATTGAGTAGTTATACGAATATTCCTGCTAAACCAAATATTCCCCACCAATCGAATATAATATAACCACTTGCATACTTTGCAAAATTTATAAATACTACCCACAACTATAATATTATCTCAAATTCACACCATAATATTAAAAATTATTTTGACAAAATTTAAATCTTTATTGATAAAATCTGGGGTCTCACAATGGGGCCCACACATTGGGCTACTGCGTCGTCGTTTAATATTCCCAAAACAAGATCTAATATTCCACGTCTAAACGAATATTCCCCGACAATAATGAATATTTTATAACCACTTACTTATTTTGAAATATTTAAGTATTTTACCCATAACTATCCACATTAATCAAATCAACCCTTACTATTTCAAAATAATAAATAGAAAATTAAATTTCATTAATAATAAGTTGAGGGTCTTACGATTGTAAAGTTCACAAAATTCGGTGACTTATTGCTATCCTCCTTGTTGCGAGAAAAGAATAATGAATTATTGTTGAAAAACTATCAAATCTGACCACGGGTGATACCCCATTATCGGATATATAATAATAGCCGCGTCATTCCAAAGAGAATAAACGTGACTATAGATGGCCATATAATAAGAAGCCTTGGGGGCGAAAGAATAAACGAGGCCATTACAACAACAAATTCTAGAACCGCGACAATTCAGGCCACCAGAAGTTGCAAGTGTCTGGGCCAGGTAAAAAATAAAGAAAATACAACACAGATAAAGAACAAACCAGATGTTTGTTTTAGGTGTAGGATGAATGGGCATTGGTGGCGTGCACATAAATGCGGCAAGGCATCTGGTTGATTTATTCCAGGAGTCTCAAAAGAACAAAGTAATTGAGGTAGAAACAAACTTTGTTAATCATCAATTAGATATTATTGATGATCCACCAATGACCAACAATGAGGAAAAGGTTGTTGATATTACTGGACCTTACGAGAGTATCTTTTGGGATAATGTTTAATTTTGTTTTAATTAAACACCTGCATATATAATATTATTAGTTTTAGATTACATCGTGGTATGTGTTTTTCATAAATAATATTTCTTATTTATGTTTTTACATGTGTCAGACCATTTTTTAATGAAGATCTTCTCGTCAATTCTACTATTTCTGAAAAATAGAATATCCTAGAAAAACTTCATTAAATTTCTTTTGGATTATATACTATGAAAATTAGAGCAATTGAGTCTCATACTCTTATGATTCCAAAAATCATAGATCCCAAATCCTTTATGCTTTGGCATGAAAGACTCGATTATCCAGGTACTTCTATGATGCGTCGTATTATTGAAAATTCTACTGGTCATCCTCTCGAAAATAAAAAGGTTTTTCCTAATAGTGAATTTCCTTGTGCTGCATGTTCTTGAGGAAAATTAATTGTTCGACCATCACCAGTAAAAGTTTATAAAGAAGTCCCAAAATTCCTAGAGAGGATTCAAAGAGACATTTGTGGACCTATTCACCCATTGTCTGGTCCATTTCGATATTTCATGGTTTTAATAGATACTTCAACTAATTGCACGCCCATTAATGTTAAGGGTTAACTTACCTACCTCAGTTTGGGGTCATGCAATTCTTCATGCTGAAGTCATCATTCAAGTAAGACCAACGACTCTTCATAAATTTTCTCCTCTACAATTAGTTCTTGGATAGATACCCAACATATCACACTTTCAAGTTTTTGGAAGTGCAGTATATGTTCTAATTGCACCTCCACAAAGAACTAAAATGGGAGCCCAACAAAAAATATGTATTTATGTTGGTTTTGATTCTCCTACATTGTCGATTCTTGAGCCTTTAACTGGATATGTTTTTACTACATGTTATGTAGATTGTTATTTTTGATGAATCTGTATTTCCACCATTAGGAGAAGGGAAAGTTTTAAATAAAAATCCTCTGACATATCATGGAATGCATCAGAATTAAATTCACTTGATCCTCGTACAGGACAATGTGAAATTAAAGTTCAAAGAATTATTTGTTTATAAAATATTGCAAATCAAATGCCAGATGCATTTAATGATGCTAGAAAAATGATAAAATCATATACACCTGCAGTGAATACTCCAGCAGAGATAGAAATACCTATTGAAAAATCAATTCCTGAAGAATTGACAAATAAGGTAATAGAAGAATCTAAACCACACCAGAAGCGTGGAAAGACAAGTTGGTGCAAAAGACACTGTACCACGATAATCAAAAGAAAATAAGGGAATCCCAGAAGGAATACCCGCTCCAGAAGAAGCACGTATTCCAAGAGTGGGAATAACCCCAGAAGAGGTACAAACCGCTCCAGAAGCAGCACATATTCCAAGAGTGGGAATAACCCCAGAAGAGGTACAAATCGCTCCAGAAGAAGCACATATTCCAAGAGTGGGAATAGCCCTAGAAGAGGTTCAAAATCTCAGTAAAGGGATAAGAGATGAACACCAAGAGATCTCAATAAATTATGTACATGATGAGAAAATATGAGATCGAAGCAAAGTCATGATTGACGATATATTTGCTTTCTTTATAGCATAAGATATTACTTTGATTCCTGACACGAATCCTGAACCACAAAACGTGGAAGAATGTCGGAAAAGAAAAGATTGGCCAAAATATAAAGATGCTATTCAAACTGAGCTACAATCTCTATTAAAAAGAGAAGTATTTGGACCAGTAGTTCAAACACCGCAGGGTGTAATCCCAGTTGGAAATAAAATATCTATTGAAAAGAGAAGTATATATTTGGACCAGTAGTTCAAACACTGCTGGGTGTAATCCCGGTTGGAAACAAATGGGTATTTGTACGAAAGCGAAATGAGAAAAATGAAATTGTGAGATATAAAGCCCGACTTGTAGCTCAAGGGTTTTCACAAAAATCTGATATAGATTATCAGGATACAGACTCTCCAGTACGTAATAGATGGAGTCACTTTTTGCTTTCTGATAGGTATGACAACCATGGAAGGTTTGAAAACACATCTGATGGATGTTGTAACAGCATACCTATATGGCTCACTTGAAGTGAGATTTATATGAGAATCCCTGAAGGATTGAAAATGGCTGAATCATAAAATCCACGTCACATATATTCAATCGAGTTTCAACGCTCATTATATGGATTAAAATAGTCTGGTCATATGTGGTATAATCGACTTAGTGATTATTTAATAAAAGATGGATATATAAATGATCATGTATGTCCATGTGTTTTTATTAAGATATCACAAAGTGGTTTTTCCATCATTGTTGTATATGTGGATGATTTGAATTTTGTAAGTACTCCTGAAGAACTCACAAGAACTGCTACTTATCTAAAAGATGAATTTGAAATGAAAGATCTTGGAAAGACAAAATTCTATTTGGGAATACAAGTGGAGCATTTAGCATCTGGAATTTTTGTTCATAAATCCACATATACTGAAAAGATTCTCTGTTGTTTTCATATAGATAAAGCTCATCCTTTGACTACCCCGATGGTTGTTCGATCTTTAGAAATTGATAAAGATCCATTTCGGCCTCTAGAAAGTAGGAAATAAGTTCTTGGACCTGAAGTTCCATGTCTAAGTACAATGGAAGAAGTTCTTGGACCTGAAGTTCCATGCCTAAGTACAATGGAAGAAGTTCTTGTGTAAGACCCCGAAATTTTTTTAAATAAAAAGGAATTTCCTTTATTTATTATTATGAAATAGTAAGGGTTGATTTGATTAATGTGGATAGTTAAGGGTTAAATCATGAAATATATTTCAAAATAAGCAAGTGGTTATAAAATATTCATTTTTGTCGGGGAATATTCGTTTGGTCGTGGAATATTAAATCTTTGTCGGGGAATATTAAATGCGACGGTATGACCATATGTGTGGGCCCCATAACGGAAGCGATTGGATGAGGAAAACGACAAAGTTTGGGTGGTTATAAATAGCGGCGTAGTTATTACTGAATTAAAGGCTATGGTTATTCTGAATTAAGGCTGTTGGAATACCCGGTGGTTAAATATCTGATGTCTGGCGTGGTTGCATGCTGATAGCACTGTATTGCACAAAATTGTTGAATTATTGATCCTTACGTGAAGAAGCACTACTCAATAATTTTCACGATGAATTCTTGCTCAATATTTTATTGATTCAATAATTCTTTGCGTTGATATTTTATATTATTGTTGTTCAATAATTGTCAACGCATAGTATTTCCCATTATCGGATCAATAATTCATATTATTTGAATAATATTATTAGATAACATTATTGGCAATGTCTAGAAAGTTACATCTAAGGAGAGGTTTGGTCACCTAATTGCGGCGCCAAATGAGAGAGATCCTTATTGGAAAGCCCCTCTTTCTGGGGAACTACTGGTTGTCATAATTGTGATTACATAATATTATTTGTGAATAATTAATTATTGATTCATATGATAAAGAAATATTTATTTTATGTGGATATAAATGATGGATTTATTTATGTGGTTATTAATGAAGGAATTAATCTTTGAGATGTTTTATTTGTATTTTGTCCGGATTGGAGGTATTAAAAGATCAAATCGGTGTTATTATAGCTTTATTGTGTGAGTTATAATATTTAATCCGATAGTTGGATCGTTGTAATTTTTGGATATGTTATACATATATAAGTTGAGTATATGTCTACAAATTTTGAACCGTTAAAAAAGAACGAATGATTTGTTATGAATTTTAAGAGGTGATTGATTCGGAAATTAGGTTTATAATTAATTTTGGTGGAAAATTCTAGAATTGAGTGGGCCCCACTTGTGGTTGGTGAAGAAATGTGCTGAATTTTATTTCAAATGTGGTGGGTGGCAATAGTAGCGAGTAAAGCCATCGGTAGCGGTGGTCAAGTCTCGCTTTGGTACGGCTAACATTTTCCTATAAATAGAGGGCTAAGTTAGAATTGAAAATCACACCGAAACAAAGTTTTCTCTCTTTCTCTCTATATTATTGAAGCGTATTTTGTGAGTATTTAGATACTTTGAGAGTTCTTTGTTCAAAGATCTGAGTTTCATTCAAAGATCACTTGACCTTTCCTTAAAATCTTGATTCTTTGAGGTAAGGGATATTATTTTTTTTTAAATGATATTATTTCTTCAATATCATTATCTTTGAAATGTCGATCTGAAGTTTTTATCAAATTTGGAACTTTTTCATGTCGGGTTACTATTCATGAGTTACTTATTCACGAGTTACTATTCACGAGTACTATTCATGAAGCGTGAAAATGTTTTTTGTGGAATTTCTATCTTTTGGTGTCGAGTTACTATTCACGTATCTGGCCTTTATTCACGTATCTGATCTTATTCATCGGAAAATAAAATTTCTTCTTTTCGTCCAAAACATCTATTACGGATACTAGCTTTGATTGTATCCATGTTTTGATCATTCTTGAATTTTACACCACTATGATTATTTTTTGAGGTATTTTTGGACGTGGATAAAACCAAGTACGAATCCTTAATCCTTAATCCTTGTCATTTTGTTTCCTTTGGATTCGTTCTTTAAAAATATTTTTCATCATCCTCGGTCTTAAATGATGATATTATTGAATATCTTTGGCACAAGTAGTGCAAGATGAATGATTTCGATGAATATCTTTGGCCCATAGTGCAAAAGATGAAGCGGTGTTTAAATGAACATGACCGATGATGAATATCTTTGGCCTTTAGTGCAAAGATGAGCAGTGTTGAGATGAACATGACCGATTAATGAATATCTTTGGCACGTAGTGCAAAGATGAATATTTGATTTGAGATGAATATTGATTGATGTTACTGAGGATAAAATATTGATGATGGAATTTATTAAATTCATAGATTATAGTAGATTTCATTCTCTACGTAACTCTTACATGAATTATTATTTCACTGCGAATATTGATCTCGAAACTTGTTGTCTATTGTATTCTATCGATTTTCCTGTTGGAGACTAACGATAATTTGTTGTATATTATCTTAGTCATAATATTCTTGACCTTGGGCTAGTTGAGCTCACCCTTTTCCTTGTTGTTCCATTTTTCTTCTCGGGAGGCGAGAATGTGGCAGTACTAGTCGGGGTATGGAATGAAGGTTCTAGAGAGAGTTGTTTAGTAGTCCTCACCATTATTGTAAAATAATGTACCAATAAATGTGATGAGGATTTATTTGAGTATAAATATTGTCTAGAAGATAATATTTGTATTTAAACTCACATTTTATTGTTGTGATAATAAAGTTGTAGTTGTTTACATGCCATGTATTTGGCAACTCGAGAATGGGTTGGATGGAATGGACCTATTTTGGGGGGTCGTCACGGTTGGTATCGAGCTTAGGGATATGATCTTTGGCGGAGATCGGGAATAAAACTAGAAGAGGAGAGCGAGTAAATCCTTTCGCTAGTGTGTCCTACCTAAGCTTATTTGTTGGTTGGTCATATTATAGGGGTATTATGTGATTTGTTAATTTATTTAATTAACCCTTGTTTTATGATAGTTTTTTAGAATGGGCTGCTTTGAGAACGTTAACAATGGAGTGAATGAGATCGTGGAGACACCTCTAATCGCCAACCAGGATAATGTGATGTCAGGCGAAGAAGGAATTAGAGATATCCATGTGGTGAGTGAAGAATTGATAGTTACACCCGAGATAATCGCAGAGGTAACAGCTGAGAGTGAGGAAGAAGAGGAAGAAGAGGTACCTGAAGAGAGTTTATTAGAGGTATTTTATGATCGAAATATAGAATTGCAAAATCGTATTCATGAGTTAGAAGAAGCGAAGCTAAAGAATTGCGAGCGATCGTGGAGCAAAAGGATGCAACGATTCAAGCTTGTGTTACCCGATCGTGATGCTTGAAACGAAGCACTCTTTGGCGAGTATAAGATGATAAAATTTGGAATCGGTTGAAAGAAGAAATAATGAACGAGTGAGAATGAGTGATGCGTGGGTAAAAAGCCGCATCGACGCGTTGATATTATGGAAAGAGATGTCCAATCTAAAAGAGAAGATTTAACGATGACGGGAAGGCGTCGGCGACAACATCGGCACCATCAACAAATTCTAGGGAAGAGAACGATCGCCATTAGATGCTACTGAGATGTGGAGAGGAGGGACATATAAGGTCAAACTGCTCAAAGCCTTCCAAGGTATGCTATAATTGTGGAAAAGAAGGACATATCGCTCGAGATTATGCGATATCGAAACCCGATCCAGCGTGAATGGTGACTCAAAAAGGATGTCCCGGAAAAGTCAAAGTCAACGGTTCTTGGAAGAAGCGTTTGTCGTGGCCTTGTCGAAATCTGCGAGAACCCGAACGAAGTTAGCACGTTAGTTAATTATAAATTCTTGCGAAGTTTATACCTTCTTGAATCCTAGGTTCTACCCATTCTTTTATCTCTCTTGCTTTGCGCTCAACGTTTGAACTTGACTACGGAGAAATTAGACTTTGACCTATTTATGGAGAATCCGTTAGGAGAAACTTTCATTACATCTGTTGTTTAGAAATCTTGTTTGATTCAGGTTGGCACTATCACATTACCTGCTAACCTTATTTCTATAGAGATATTTGCTTTTGATGTGATTTTAAGGTTAACTACTCATCATGCCAAATTGATTGCTTTTGTAAGGTTGTTAGTTTTCATATTCCTAAGCAACTTTTGTTATTCAATTCAAGCAATCAAACCATTGTAATCAAACATTTTCATATCAAGCCATGAAGTCATTCGTTTATTACGGATGTCAAGTTTTCTTAGTCCATGTTATGGATTTGAATAAAGACACGTCAGATTTGAATAATATTCCTGTTGTTATTGATTTTTCTGATGTATTTCTGAAGAATTTCTTGGCTTACTCCCAAAAGCGATATTAAATTTTGTATCGACTTTGAACCCGGTACAAAACTCATTTCTAAAATCTCATATCGAATGGCTCTATTGAACTTGAGGAGTTAAAAATTCAACTATAAATTTGGTACTGAGCCTTTATCTTGTGACTTCCTTTGTGGAATTCACCTGCAGAACTCTATAGGAGACGTCATATTCGATGCGATAATAAAGCGATAGGTGTCATTGTGACGTCTTTATCCAAGATTGGGATATGAGTCACGATTGAGAGCAACCTAAGTCGATGAATCGAAATCGTAGCTTTCTAGGCTTAGTTGGTTATTATCGGAGATTCGTTGAAGGATATTCTCGAATCGCTATTTCATTATCGCAATGACTTCGTAGAGATACAAAATTCGAATGGAGCAAGGAATGTGGGAAGAGCTTGAAAGAACTCGAGAGGAGACTCATTTCAAACACATGTTACGACCATGCCATCCTGGAAAAGCGAACGTGGTAGGCGGCGTGTTGAGTAGAAGATCGTATATAAAATGAGAGTACGATATTGTCAAAGACTAATTTCGTATAATTTACAAATAATAGAGATGGAGATGAAAACTCTAGGTACCCACGTGATGATATCTGAGTATAATCGACTTTAGTTAAAGCTCGCCAAGCCCACCGAATCAGGAGTGATCGTATGAAGAGGAAAGTACAAGAAGGAGCTATTTGAGGCGAGAATTGATGAAGAAGGAATACTTGAGTCCACTCTAGACTTTGTGTTCTAACGACTCGATTTGAAGTACAAGATTATGATGGAGGCACACAATCGCCATTTGCAATCCATCCTGAAGTACTAAAATGTATCGTGATCTTGACATACATTTTGGTGGAACAATATGAAGAGAGAGATTGCAAAGTTTATCTCGATGTGTTTAACTTGCCGGTGGCGTGTAAAAGGCGGAGCATCTTGTACCTAAGGGTCCGTTGCAACCACTTGAGATTAGGAATGGAAGTGGGAACACATTACTATGGATTTCTTTACGGGTCTTCCTACGGTTTCTCAAGGCATCAATGCTATTTGGGTTATTGTTGATAGATTAACCAAGTCTGCTCATTTCTTTCTTGCCGTCACGGAGACTTATTCCTTGAGCGTTTTGCTAGTATGTACGTGAATGAGATTGTGAAGTTAATGGCATACTGTATCCATAGTTTCGGATCATGACCCAAGATTCACTTCAAGATTTTGGGTTAACTTGCAAAAAAGCTATGGGCACGGTTTATATTTAGTTTGGCTTACCATCCTCAAAGCGGATGGGCAATCGAAAAGGACTACTCAAACTCTTGAAGATATATTAAAACTCGTGTCCTAGATTTCAAAGGAAGTTGGGATAAGTACACGCCATTGGTGGAATTCTCATACAACAATAGTTATTAAACAAATATAGGCATGGTTCCATTCGAAGGATTATATGGACAAAATGTCGTTCTCCAATATGTTGGGATGAGGTGGGTGAAACAACATTGTTGGGACCCGAGTTAAATGCGTATGACTAATGATTCGACAACGATATACAAGCAGCACAAGATCGACAAAAGAGTTATGCGGATCTTCATCGAAAGGATGTGGAATTTAATGTAGGGGATCATGTATTGTTGCGAGGAATTACAAGATTTGGGAAGAGAGAAAGCTCAAATCCACGATTTATTGGTTCATTTCAAATTCTTGACCGAGTAGGAAATGTAGCCTATAGACTTGCGTTACCTCAAGTATGTCTCGTGTTCAGAATGTGTTTCACGTATCATACTTATTAAATATGTGAAAGACCCGAACCACGTTATTGAGTTAGAACCGGACGAGATAGCCAAGACTTAACGTATGAGGAGGTACACATGTCAAGATCTTGGATAGGAAGGAGCATGTCCCCACGCTAAAAGGTCATACCACAAGTTAAAGTTTTGTGGAGGAATCATGCTATAGAGGAAATGACACAGGGAATTGGAAAGCGGAAATGAAAGCGAGGTATCCTCACCTTTTGAAACACCAGTATCGTATGTCAATTTCGAGGACGAAATTTCATAAGGAGGGAGGTTGTAAGACCAGAAATTTTTTAAATAAAAGGAATTTCCTTTATTTATTATTTTGAAATAGTAAGGGTTGATTTGATTAATGTGGATAGTTAAGGGTTAAATCATAAATATTTCAAAATAAGCAAGTGGTTATAAAATATTCATTTTGTGGGGAATATTCGTTTGGTGGTGGAATATTAAATCTTTGTCGGGGAATATTAAATGCGACGGCAGCAATGTGACCGTGTGTGGGCCCCATAACTGAAAGCGATTGGATGAGGAAAAGCGACAAAGTTTGGGTGGTTATAAATAACGGCGTGGTTATTCACAATTAAGGCTGTAGTTATTCTGAATTAAGACATTTGGAATACCCGGTGGTTAAAATACGATGTCTGGCGTGGTTGCCTGATAGCACCAGTATTGCACAAAATTGTTGAATTATTGATCCTTACGTGAAGAAGGCTTTACTCAATAATTTTCCACGATGAGTTCTTGTTCAATATTTTATTGATTCAATAATTCTTTGCGTTGATATTTTATATTATTGTTGTTCAATAATTGTCAACGCATAGTATTTCCCATTATCGGATCAATAATTCATATTATTTGAATAATATTATTAGATAACATTATTGGCAATGTCTAGAAAGTTACATCTAAGGAGAGGTTTGGTCACCTAATTGCGGCGCCCGATGAGGAGAGATCCTTATTGAAAGCCCCTCTCCCTGAGGAGCGGCTGGTTGTCATAATTGTGATTACGTAATATTATTTGTGAATAATTAATTATTGATTCATATGATAAAGAAATATTTATTTTATGTGGATATAAATGATGGATTTATTTATGTGGTTATTAATGAAGGAATTAATCTTTGAGATGTTTTATTTGTATTTTGTCCGGATTGGAGGTATTAAAAGATCAAATCGGTTGTATTATAGCTTTATTGTGTGAGTTATAATATTTAATCCGATAGTTGGATCGTTGTAATTTTTGGATATGTTATACATATATAAGTTGAGTATATGTCTACAAATTTTGAACCGTTAAAAAGAACGAATGATTTGTTATGAATTTTAAGAGGTGATTGATTCGAAAATTAGGTTTATAATTAATTTTGGTGGAAAATTCTAGAATTGAGTGGGCCCCACTTGTGGTTGGTGAAGAAATGTGCTGAATTTTATTTCAAATGTGGTGGGTGGCAATAGTAGCGGTAAAATACCATCGGTGTAGCAGTCGAGTCTGCCTTGGTAGGGCTAACATTTTCCTATAAATAGAGGGCTAAGTTAGAATTGAAAATCACACGAAAACAAAGTTTTCTCTCTTTCTCTCTATATTATTGAGCGTATTTTGTGAGTATTTAGATACTTTGAGAGTTCTTTGTTCGATCAAGTTTCATTCAAGATCACTTCCAGCCTTTCCTTCCAAAATCTTGATTCTTTGAGGTAAGGGGATATTATTTTTTTCGTAATGATATTATTTCTTCAATATCATTATCTTTGAAATGTTGATCTGAAGTTTTTATCAAATTTGGAACTTTTTCATGTCGGGTTACTATTCATGAGTTACTATTCACGAGTTACTATTCACGAGTACTATTCATGAAGCGTGAAAATGTTTTTTGTGGAATTTCTATCTTTTGGTGTCGGAGTTACTTATTCGCGTATCTGACCTTTATTCACGATATCTGGCACTATTCATCGGAAAATAAAATTTCTTCTTTTCGTCCAAAACATCTATTACGGATACTAGCTTTGATTGTATCCATGTTTTGATCATTCTTGAATTTTACACCACTATGATTATTTTTGAGGTATTTTTGGGCGTGGATAAAACCAAGTACGAATCCTTAATCCTTAATCCTTGTCATTTTGTTTCACTTTGGATTCGTTCTTTAAAAATATTTTTCATCATCCTCGATTCTTAAATGATGATATTATTGAATATCTTTGGCTTTGTAGTGCAAAGATGAATGATTTCGATGAATATCTTTGGCTCAGTAGTAGTGCAAAGATGAGCGGTGTTTTAAATGAACATGACCGGTGATGAATATCTTTGGCCTTTAGTGCAAAGATGAGCAGTGTTGAGATGAACATGACCGATTAATGAATATCTTTGGCACCAGTGCAAAGATGAATATTTGATTTGAGATGAATATTGATTGATGTTACGAGGATAAAATATTGATGATGGATTTGTTAAATTCATAGATTATAGTAGATTTCATTCTCTACGTAACTCTTCTATGAATTATTATTTCACATTGCGAATATTGATCTCAAACTTGTTGTCTATTGTATTCATCGATTTTTCCTGTTGGAGACTAACGATAATTTGTTGTATATTATCTTAGTCATAATATTCTTCTTTGGGCTAGTTGAGCTCACCCTTTTCCTTGTTGTTCCATTTTTCTTCTCGGGGAGGCGAGAATGTAGCGAGTACTAGTCGGGGTATGGAATGAAGGTTCTAGAGAGAGTTGTTTAGTAGTCCTCACCATTATTGTAAAATAATGTATCAATAAATGTGATGAGGATTTATTTGAGTATAAATATTGTCTAGAAGATAATATTTGTATTTAAACTCACAGTTTTATTGTTGTGATAATAAAGTTGTAGTTGTTTCTGTACCATGTATTTGGCAACTCAGAATGGGTTGGATGGAATGGACCTATTTTGGGGTCGTCACATCTTGGACCTGAAGTTCCATGCCTAAGTGAAATGGAAAAAGTTCTTGGACCTGAAGTTCCATACCTAAGTGCAATAGGTGCTCTTATGTATCTTGCAAATTGTACTGCGACACGATTTTCTTTGTCGAACTTGTTAGCAAGATACAATTCTTCTCCGACTAAGAGACATTGGGATGAGATCAAACACATTTTGAGATACCTCCGTGGAAGTATTGATCTTGGGTTATTTTATACAAGAGATTCAACGTCGTGATTGGTTGGATATGCCGATACAGGATATTTATCAGATCCACACAATGGAAGATCACAAACAGGTTATGTATTTACATATTGTGACACGGCTATATCCTGGAAATCCACAAAGCAAACCATGACAGCTACATCTTCAAATCATTCAGAGATTCTCGCTATACATGAAGCAAGCAGAGAGTGTGTTTGGTTGAGATCAGTTATTCAACATATTCAAAAAATCATGCGGATTATCATCAATCAAAGACATTCCTACAATTCTGTATGAGGATAACGCTACATGCATTGCTCAACTTAGAGGAGAGTACATCAAGGGAGATAGAACAAAGCACATTTCACCTAAATTCTTCTTCACAAATGAGCTACAAAAGAATGATGATATATATGTGCATCAAATTCGATCATGTGATAATCTAGCCGACTTATTCACAAAGTCGCTACCAAATGCAACGTTTGCAAAACTTCGAAAAAGGATTGGAATGTGTCGACTGAAAGACTTGTGACAACATTTCATCAAGAAGTAATGAATTCTTTTTTAGGAGAAGACTGTACTCTTTTTCCTTAGTCACGGTTTTTACCCCAATGGGTTTTTCCTGACAAGATTTTAACGAGGCAGTCAATTAAGATATTTTTGTAAAAGATATGTACTCTTTTTCCCTTCGTTAAGTTTTTCCTAACGGGTTTTCTTATGAGGTTTTTAATGAGACATAATCTTATTCAGAGAATTAGGGGAAGTGTTATAACATTGGATTCCCTCCTTAGGAGGGAACCGTGACTTTCTCTCCCCCTTCCTGGCATCTTCCTTTTCTTTACTCTCCTGCTTTTTATATAAAGCAAGAATATATCTTGAATGAAAATAAAAGAACTTCTCTGAAGAAGAACTTCTCTCAGAAAGAATTTCTCTCTCTCCTTTTCTCTTGCTTATTCTCTCTAAATTTATGCAACAATTATAAAAGTATATTTTATACACTTTGCTAAGGTTTTATAACAGAGAGTAATTTATAAAGTTGTTTGACCAACTTATAAATTGTCGTGGAAGTGTGGAACACACTATGGGACTCGTACGGAGTTCCTGTCTTAAATCTAACGTTATTTTTATGAATTTTTATTGTATTAAATTATGATAAAAATGCAAATTTTTTACTGAGTTTATTAGAAGAAACAATTAAAGACAACTTATTTGTGGTCCATCACACTCCTATATGGAGACTTAGAGCCATTTTTCTCGGGGTGGGGTGGGGTGGGGTGGGGTGGGGTGGGGGGGGGTGGGTAAAAATATTTCTAAATTAAATATGGAAAAAAATTGGTGTTTGATAACTTTATTTCTAAATTAAATATGAAAAAAATTGATGTTTGATAACTTTTTAAAAGCACTTCTAAATATTTAGATTTAAAAGTACTTTTAACGTAACTAAAAAGTTTATGAGGTTGACTTGAGCATTTTTGTTTTTTTAGGGGGGTGTCTTGGTAAAAATACTTCTAAATTAAATATGGAAAAGTTTTAGTGTTTGATAACCCTTTAAAAGTAATTCTAAAGATTAGATAATTAGGTTTAAAAGTACTTATAGCTGAAGTAAAAATTTTATGGTGTTGACTTTTAGCGTTTTTGACTAAAACACAAACTACAAAATTATCCTTAAATGGTTAAAAATAAAATAAAATTCGATCATATCATTCACTTAGCTTACATTTGTCATTAATACATTTAAAGTTAAAAATACTTGTATATTTATGTAACCAAACACTACTATTTTCATTTTTTATAAAAATACTTTTATCAAAATTTCTACATTTAAAAAAACTTTATTTCACTGCATAATCCCACCAAATAGACACTTAGAAACATTTTTGATTAAGACTGAATGGTGTGGATTCAACCATTCGGTCGTTTATTCGGAAAAAAAATCGTGAATTAATTTGAATCAATCAGTCATTTAGACGATTTGAGCTGAATGGCTAAGTCTCATTTTTTTTACTAAATGGGTTGAATGATTTTTTTTACAATATTAACTATTATATTAAGTAATATTAAATAAATTTACAATAATTTTGAATTTTTTCAGATGGTGAAATAATAAAAATTTGTTATTCAAATGTTTTAAACATATCAATTATTAAACAACATTTTTCATTCAGATTTAGCTCATTTAGATTCATTCAATTTTTATCAAACTCCTCCTTAATCTACATACTAAACATTTAGGTATGTAGCATAGTGAGTAGTTAATCACGAGAACCACCATATTCAATAGATCATCAAGTATATAATTATATTTTGACCTATTATTTTGTAAATTAGTATTAATATCTAATGAGAATATGATATTTTTTATTATTAGTAGTAATGGTATGATAGTCTAAAACAATAAATTTTTATCCAATTCTTTAAATAATCCAAGACAAAACAAACATACTATAAAATTATTTTAAGATATCCCATTAATAGTCTCATAAAAAAAATAAACATGTGACTAAGACTATTTAATCTTATGATTAATAGTCTTGAGATTATAATCCATGGGAATATAGTCTCATGATTATAATTCTTACAAACAAACATGACTTTAATCTATATACTCCCTGTGTCCCATAATATATGACGTTTTAGATTTAGATTAATTCATTTTTTTTAAATTATTTGACATTTTATATAATTTAGGAGAATTAATCACAATCTTTCTAAAATTATCTCTCATGGAAAAATGTTACATATGAGTATGAGATAAGAATATGATAAATGGTACTATAGATAATTAATACTATATTTACTGATATATAATCATTTCCTTAATTCTTGTGCACAGCTTTAAAACGTCATATATTATGAGACCGATAGAGTTTTAAACATCATCTATGTTGTATAGTGATTAGTTAAGGGAATTGATATTTCCACAAAATAATATGATATTTTCAAAAGTGAGTCTCATTTTTAACTAAACCAATCCTTTGTGCAGTATACTAACTATATGATTTAGTTTTTATGCCCAATTTGCTCTTATTTAATTAGTAAAAGATGAATTCTACTATATTTTAACTATTGCTCAAAAAACATGTACTGTGTACAGAGATGTATAAACAAAAAAGAAGTGCATGTAGACATAACACTGTATATATACACATATGAGAACAAGAGAGAATCGATAAGTTCATACGACTGAGGACGTAAGATAAACAATCGATATAGATTGTTCACAACAAAACTGGGAATTAAAAAAATAATAATAAATACTAGTCCTAAAATTTACACAAATTTAAGTGAGAGTGTTATTATTCATGTATTAATACTTTCATTAATGTTTTTTTTTCTTCCATTGCTTAATCGACTCGTGCAATTCTAAGTATCACAAGAGAGGAAAGTAGGATGAATGATGGTAATAATTTGACAAGATCTTATAGTGTGTGTGTGTGTGTGTGTGTATACATATATATATATATATTATTTTTGCAAGACCCCAACTTATTATAAATAAAATTAAATTTTCTTTATTTATTATTTTGAAATAGTAAGGGTTGATTTGATTAATGTGGTTAGTTATGGGTAAAATGAGCAAATATTTTAAATAAACAAGTGGTTATAAAATATTCATTTTTATCGGAGAATATTAGTTTGGTGGTGGAATATTCTTCTTTGTCGGGGAATATTAAATGACGGCGCTGACCTTGTGTGGGCCCCATAACGAAAAGCGATTGGATGAAGAAAGCACAAGTATAAGTTGTTTATAAATAGCAGGCGTAGTTATTCTGCAGATTATCTTGTTGGAATACTTCGATGGTTAAAACACGATGTCTGGCGTTGTTGCAAAAAGTAACACATGGTATTGCACCAATTATTGATTCTTACGTGAAGGCACTACTCGATAATTGTTACGATAATTCTTATTCGATATTTTATTTTATTGATTCAATAATTGTTGCGTTAATATTTTATATTATTGTTGTTTCAATAATTTTCACTACATAGTATTTTCCATTATCGAAGCAATAATTCATATTATCTGAATAATATTATTAGATAACATTATTGGCAATATCTTGAAAGTTCTGTTTAAGGAGAGGTTTGGTCACCTAATTGCGCGCCAGTAAGGAGAAATCCTTATTGAAAGCCCTACTTTCTGAGGAACTGCTGATTATCGATATTGTGATTCGGTAATATTATTTGTGAATAATTAATTATTGATTTATATGATAAGGAAAATATTCATTTTATGTGGATATAGATGGAGAAAATTTTTAAAGTGACAATTGTTGAAAATTGATATTTTATCTTTTCTGATAAAATAATATTTTATTATTATAGTTTAATAATAATGATATTTTTTACAATGAATGTAGGATATATGAGTATATGAGGAGGAAGAGTATTTTTGTTGCAAAAGTTGTTTAAAACATGTTAAATATGTCTGTGGGCCCATTTCTTGGCTGAAATTTGATTATAGCATTAAAATCGTTCGTTTGTGGATTTAAATTCAATTTACATTTGGAATTTGGAAAAACTTTCTTCTGCAAAGTTGCAGATAATGAAATTTCCTATGAAAAAGGCAAGTGGTTCAAATTTTTTTGACAAAGGGCTATTTATTATGAATTATTGAAGTTCTGAAATAATTGATTTTTGAAAGTTTTATTTATTTTATTAATAAAAAACGTTTTTTATATTTTGTGGGCATCATTAACATGTGTAAATGGTGAATTCAGATTCAAGAAGTGGGCGTAGGAATTTTTATATATATATATATTAATATTATATTAAATTTTACTTTTGGTGTTAAAGCATTTTCCTATAAATAGGGTCTTAGGTTAGAATTAAAAATCACACGAAATTAATTAAAGTTTTCTCTCTCTTTCTCTCTATATATTATCGGCGTATTCTTGTGATTATTTTAAGACTTTGAGTGTTGCTTTATCTGGTGCAAGTTCCTTCATTCTATATCCGATATTCTACAGTCGAAATCTTGTCTTTTTCGAGGTAAGGGATATTATTATTTTTTAAATGATATTATTCTTTCAATATCATTATCTTTGGTATATTAGGAATATTTTTTTATGAAATTCTTGTCTTTTGGTGTCGAGGCCTATTCATTCACGTATCGACTATTCATTCACGAAAAAATAAAAATTTTAATTTTTGTCCAAAATATCTATTATGGATACTAGTTTTGATTGTATCCATGTTTTGATCATTCTTGAATTTTACTCCACTATGATTATTTATGAGGTATTTTTGGACATGGATAAACCGAAATACGAATTCTTAATATTTGTTATTTTGTTTCACTGGATTCGTTTCCTTTAAAATATTTTTCATCATCCTCAGTCCTAAATGATGATATTACTGAATATCTTTGGCCTGTAGTGCAAAGATGAATGATTTCTGATGAATATCTTTGGCCCTTAGTGCAAAGATGAACATGTGTTTAGATGAACCTGACCAACTGATGAATATCTTTGGCCTAGAGTGCAAAGATGAATATTTGATTCCAGATATATGTTGATTGATGTTACAGGGATAAAATATTGACGATGGACTTTTAAATTCATATATAGAAGATAGTAGATTTTATTCTCTATTTAACTCTTCTAATGAATTATTATTTCCGCTGCGAATATTGATTTAAAACTTGTTGTCTATTGTATTCTATTAGATTTTTTCCTGTTGAAGACTAACGATAATTTGTTCTATATTATCTTGGTCATAATATTCTTTACTGGGCTAGTTGAGCTCACCCTTTTCCTTTTTGTTCCATTTTTCTTCCCAAGAGGCGAGAATGTAGCGAGTACTAGTCGGGGTATGGAATGAAGGTTCTAGAAAGTCGTTTTAGTAGTCCTCACCATTTTTGTAAAATAATGTATCAATAATTGTAATGAGGACTTATTTGAGTGTGGATATTGTCTAGATGAAAATATTTGTATTTAAACTCACTGTTTTTATGTTGTATTAATAAAGTTGTAGTTGTTTACATACTATGTATTTTGTGACTCGAATGGGTGTTGTATACTACCTATTTTGGGGCGTCACGATTAATATCGAGTTTAGGGATATGATCTCTGGCGGAGATCGGGGAATAGAACTAGGAGGGAGAGCAGTAAATCCTTCGCTAGTGTGTCCTACCTAAGCTTATTTGTTGGTCGGTGCGTAATATAGGGATATTATGTGATATGTTAATTTGTTAAATTAACCCTTGTTTTATAAGCGATTTGAGAATGAGAATGTTAACGATGGAGTAAATGAGGCCGTGGAGACACCTTTCCTCACCAATGAGGAGAACGTGCAACAGGCTGGCAATGTTCCTCCTGTAAACAACACCACTGAGCAGACGATGAACGATGAGATGTTTAGAAGCTTTTTATAATTCATGCAAAATCAGACGAAGGAGATTCCTGTTCAAAATATAGGAAGAAACAATGGCAATGCACAAATGGTCACACGACCAGCAGCGATTCAAAGAGTGGGACCACCGAATTGCAGGGAAAGCGGATCCGATTAAAAGCGAGAGACATGGGTCAAGCAAATTACTAAGATATTTGATGTCTTGGGATGCACAGAGGAACAGAAAGTTCCATTCGCCACTTTTATGTTCCGTAATGAGGCAGATTACTGGTGAGAATCTGTGAAGCGTACCCATCCAGCCGCGCTCAGCATGTCTTGAGAGACATTTTAGAAACTGTTCAATGACAGATACTTTCCTGAAAGTGTTTGTCATATGAAGGAGGTAGAGTTTATTAGATTGGAATAAAACATGACGGTATCCCAGTATGAGGCGAGGTTTGCGGATTTATCCAGGTTTGCACCTCATTTGGTGGAGAATGAGGAACGTATGACGTGGATGTTTCTGAGAGGTTTGAAACCAGGCATACGTCAATATCTCATTTCTCATAAATTTTCTCTCTATTTAGATGTTGTCAGCGGGGCTCAATTATTAGGCGAGATAACGAAATACGGTCAACCGAGGGACCACAACGAGATCATACCGGTGACAACGATCATCGAAACAACGATAACCCGGTGGAGAAAGAAAAATCTGGACAAGGCGGCAACCACTCTGGTGGTAATCATAGCCATGAGAATAGAAGAAGCGAGTTTTAAAGAGGAGATTCATAATGACAATCTGAAGACGTTAGCACCAAAGAAGAATCGGTTTCAGGGAGGAGAACAACCACCGGTCATATCTTTATAAGTCTGCGAAAAGAAGGACATATCATTAAAACCGCCTAACAGGTTTAAGGTATGTTATAATTGTGGAAATGAAGGACATATCGCTCGAGATTGCACTATAGCGAAACCAAGTCCAGCGGGGATGGCGACTCAAAAGGCTGTCCCAGAAAAATCAAAGTCAAAGGTTCCTGGAAGAGCGTTTGTCGTGACTCGTCAACATGCGAGGAACCCAAACCAGGTGATCACGGGTAAGCTAATCATAAATTCATGCGAAGTTTATACCTTACTAGATACCGGTGCTACCGATTCATTTATTTCTCCTGCTTGTGCTCAACGTTTAAATTTGACTTCGGAGAAATTAGACTTTGACCTATCTGTGGAAACTCCGTTAGGAGAAACTTTCATCACATCCACTGTTTATAAATCTTGTTTGATCCAAGTTGGCACCATCACCTTACCTGTTGACCTTATCTCTTTAAAGATACTTGCATTTGACGTGATTTTAGGGATTGATTGGTTAACTACTCATCATGCCAAAATTGATTGTTTTCGCAAGGTTGTTAGTTTTCATATTCCTAATCAACATGTTGTTCGAATTCAAGCAACTAAACCATTAAAATCAATCACTATCATATCAAGTCATAAAGCTATTCGTTTATTGAAAAACGGATGTCAAGCTTTCTTAGCCCATGTTATGGATTTGAATAAAGACACGTCATATTTGAATAATATTCCTGTTGTTATTGACTTTCCTGACGTATTTCCTGAAGAACTTCCCGGTCTACCCCCAGAACATGAAGTTGAATTCTTTATTGATCTTGAACTGAGTACAAAGCCCATTTCTAAAACCCATATCGAATGGCTCTATTGAACTTGAGGAGTTAAAGGTCCAACTACGGAGTTATTGGACATCGGTTTTATTCGTCTAAAATACATCTCCTTGGGGTGCTCTGTTTTTTATTTAAAGAAGAAAGATGGGAGTATGCGACTTTGTATTGATTCAGGGAATTGAACCATGTTACCATCAAGAATAGGTATCCGCTACCTCGTATTGATGACTGTTTGACCCGATTATGAGAGCACAATTCTTTTCAAAGATCGATCTTAGATTACGGATATCATCAATTTGAAGTTAAAAGCGAGGATATTCAAAGACTACCTTCGAACTTCGATGCGGGCATTATGAATTCCTAGTCATGTCTTTTGGATTGACTAATGCTCCTGCGACTTTCATGGATATGATGAACCAAGTATTCAAGGATTATTTGGATGAGTTCGTTGTTGTCTTTATTGATGACATCCTCATATATTCCAAAAGCCGTGAAGATCATGAGCACCATTTGAAAATTTGATCTTTGCAAAACCTTCGTGATAACAAGCTATATGCCAAGTTTGAAGAAATGCGAGTTACGGCTTGAGGAAGTAGCATTCCTTGGGCACGTGGTGTTAAAACATGGAGTATCTGTTGACGTGAAGATTGAAGCAATCTGAAAGTTGGAGCAACCAAATCGGTGACCGAAATCGTAGCTTTTGGGCTTAGCTTGGTTATTATCGGAGATTCGTGGAAGGATTTTCTCGAATCACTACTCCATTAACTTTCGGTGACTCGGAAAGATATCAAATTAGTATGGAGCGAGAAATGCGAGAAGAGTTTCCAAGATCTCGAGAGGAGACTCATTTATTTTGTTTGACAATACCATCTGGTTTGGATGGATTTGTTATCTACAGCAATGCTTTAGGCAAAGGGTTAGGATGTTTTCTCATGCAACGTGGGAAAGTCATAGCCTATGCCTCGCGACAACTTAAAGAATATGAGAAGAATTATCCTACTCATGATCTAGAGTTGGCAGCAGTCGTTCTTACGCTAAAGATCTAGAGGCACTATCTATATGGGGAGAAAGTGGTGATATATTCAGACCATAAAAGCCTCAAATATTTCTTCACCTAAAAGGAACTCAACATGCGGCAAAGACGTTGGCTCGAGCTGTTGAAAGACTACGACCATACCATTCAATACCATCTTGGAAAAACAAACGTGGTAGCTGACGCGTTGAATAGAAGATCATATGCGGGAACGAGTGCGATGTTGTTAACACAAAGGCCTATTTTGTGTGATTTATAAAAGATGAAGATAGAATTCAAGACTCCGGGGACCCATGCAATGATGTCAAGTATACGTATAGAACCAACTTTAATCGAAAAAGTTAAAGTTGCTCAAGCCACAGACCCGGAGCTGATGCGTATGAAGAAGAAAGTGCAAGAAGGTGCTATTCTAGAAGCAAGAATCAATGAAGAAGGAATACTTCGAGTCCACTCCAGACTTTGTGTTCCTAACGATTCTGATTTGAAATACAAGATCATGATGGAGGCACATAATACACCGTTTGCAATCCATCCTGGAAGTACCAAAATGTATCGTGATCTTCGACATACATTTTGGTGGAACAATATGAAGAGAGAGATTGCAAAGTTTATCTCGAGGTGTTTAACTTGTCAACGTGTAAAGGCAGAGCATCAAGTGCCAAAGGGTCCATTGCAACCACTTGATATTCTGAAATGGAAGTGGGAACACATTACCATGGACACATTACCCACGGTTTCTCAAGGCATAAATGCTATTTGGGTTATTATTGATAGATTAACCAAGTCTGCTCATTTCTTGCTAATACGGGAGACTTATTCCCTTGAACTTCTTGCTCGTATGTACGTAGATGAGATTGTGAGGTTGAATGGCATTCCAGTATCCATAGTTTCGGATCATGACCCAAGATTCACTTCAAGATTTTGGGTTAGCTTGTAAAAAGCTATGGGCGCAGATTCTGATTCGATTGAGCATACCATCCTCAAGCGGACGAAGCAATCGAGAGGACTATTTAAACTCTTGAAGATCAATTAAGACTCGTGTCCTGAACTTCAAAGGCAGTTGGATAAGTATTTACCATTGGTGGAATTCTCCTACAACAACAGTTATCAGGCAAGTATAGGTGTGGCTCCATTCGAAGCATTATATGGACGAAAGTGTCGCTCTCCAATATGTTGGGATGAGGTGGGTGAAACAACATTATTGGGACCCGAGTTGGTACGTATGACTATAGAAAAGATCCAAATGATTCGATAATGTATACAAACGGCACAGGATCGACAAAAGAGTTATGCGGATCTTCATCGAAAGGATGTGAAATTTAGTATTGGGGATCATGTATTATTGCGTGTTGCTCCATGGAAAGGAGTTACAAGATTTGGGAAGAGAGGAAAGCTCAATCCACGATTTATTGGTCCATTTCAGATTCTTGACCGAGTAAGAAATGTGGCCTATAGACTCGCGTTACCTCCAAGTATGTCTCGTGTTCATAATGTTTTTCACGTATCCGTGCTTTGTAAATATGTGAAAGACCCAAACCACGTTATTGAGTTAGAACCGGACGAGATAGCCGAAGACTTAACGTATGAAGAGGTACCTGTCAAGATTTTGGATAGGAAGGAGCATGTCCAACGCACAAAGGTCATACTACAAGTCAAAGTTTTGTGGAGAAACCATGCTATTGAGGAAATGACCTGGGAGTTGGAAACGGAAATGAAAGCGAGGTATCCTCATTTTTTTGAAACACCAGGTACGTACGTCAATTTCTAGGATGGAATTTCATAAGGAGGGGAGGTTGTAAGATCCCAATTTATTATAAATAAAATTGAATTTCCTTTATTTATTATTTTGAAATAGTAAGGGTTGATTTGATTAATGTGGTTAGTTATGGGTAAAATGACCAAATATTTAAAATAAGCAAGTGGTTATAAAATATTCATTTTTATCGGAGAATATTCGTTTGGTCGGGGAATATTCTTACTGTCGGGGAATATTCGTACGACGGCGCAACCTTGTGTGGGCCCCATAACGGAAAGAGATTGGATGAAGAAAATGACAAGTATAAATTGTTTATAAATAACGGCGTAGTTATTCTGAAGTTATCTTGTTGGAATACTCGCGTGGTTAAAACACGATGTCTGGCGTTGTTTGCACGATAATAACACGGTATTGCACCAATTATTGATTCTTACGTGAAAGGCACTACTCAATAATTATTACGATAATTATTATTCGATATTTCATTTTATTGATTCAATAATTGTTGCGTTGATATTTTATATTATTGTTGTTTCAATAATTGTCACTACACAGTATTTTCTATTATCGAAGAAATAATTCATATTATCTGAATAATATTATTAGATAACATTATTGGCAATGTCTAGAAAGTTACATCTAAGGAGAGGTTTGGTCACCTAATTAATTGCTTGCGCTTGAGTGAGGAGAAATCCTTATTGGAAAGCCCCCTCTTTCTTGGGAACTGCCTGGTTATCAGTATTGTGATTCGGTAATATTATTTGTGAATAATTAATTATTGATTTATATGATAAGGAAAATATTCATTTTATGTGGATATAGATGGAGAAAATTTTTAAAATGACAATTGTTGAAAATCGATATTTTATCTTTTCTGATAAAATAATATTTTATTATTATAGTATAATAATAATGATATTTTTTACAATGAATGTGGAATATATGAGTATATGAGGAGGAAGAGTATTTTTGTTGCAAAAGTTTCTTAAAACATGTTAAACATGTCTGTGGGCTCATTTCTTGAATGAAATTTGATTATAGCTTGTAAAATCTTTCGTTTGTGGATTTCGGTCAATTTCTGTTTGGAATTTGGAAAAACTTTCTTCTGCAAAGTTGTAGATAATGAAATTTCCTATGAAAAAAACATGTGTTTCGAATTTTTCTGACAAAAGGGCTATTTATTATGAATTATTGAAGTTTTGAAGTTCCGAAATAATTGATTTTTGGAAGTTTTATTTATTTTTATTAATAAAAACATTTTTTATATTTTGTGGGCATCATTAACATATGCAAGGTGGCTTAAATCAGATTCAAGAAGTGGGCATAGGAATTTTGTATATATATATATATTAATATTATATTAAATTTTCTGCTTTGGTGTTTTAAGCATTTTTCTATAAATAGGGTGCTTAGGTTAGAATTGAAAATCACACCAGAAACTGAAGTTTTCTCTCTCTTTCTCTCTCTATATTATCGAGCGTATTATTGTGAGTATTTTAAGACTTTGAATGTTTCTATATCGGTGCAGTTTCCTTTGACTCTATATCCAAAGATTCCAATCAAATCTTGTCTTTTTCGAGGTAAGGGATATTATTATTTTTTTAAATGATATTATTCTTTCAATATCATTATGCTGGTATATTGGGAATATTTTTTTTGTGAAATTCTTGCCTTTTGGTGTCGGTGAAAGTAGTATGCACACAAGCCAATCATGTTTGATGATAAAGCATATACTTTGTAACAATCTTATTCATTTATTAATAAAAAGTATTAATTTATTAAAGGCTTTTAATTATCTACATGATGCTGTTTTATAATATGTGATAAACCCATAGTTTTAAGCAATGCTTTTAGAATAATTATGATGATCATTCTAATGAGATCTAAATTCTTAGAAAGCTTAAAACTAAAATAGTTCCCAATCATTGGATTACTAAATTGGGGATTAGTGAATCCGGATAGATTGGTACATCGTTGCTTGCTTTCATTGGATGAGGATGATTGATCTCATGATCATTTGTGTGGAGACACTAAAGCAAGTATGTAGGTGCTTATTAGAGAATAAGTTCATTTGAGCGTGGCTCGCTAAGGAATACCTAATGGAGTTTTACTTGCTGTCATCGATAGAATTCTATAGTGATAGTAGTCTGAAGTGATTCTTGGACTTGAGATCATCATAGTATCTTGTGTATGATGAGTTATACTTTGACTTATTCCTTAAGACCCTTAGGGTATATCAAAGGGTATGCTTGGGTATAATAAGTTGTATACATGGAGATAATGTATGATCAATAAAGAATCTACCACTTATTAAAGAGAGAAATGTCTATGTGATTCGATAAATGACAACCCAAGTAGTCCTTGGCGAAGCGCGAAATGAAATTAGTAAGGAGTTTCTAATTTGTATTATTTGGAGTTGTGCATTTAAGAGTCGAAATACATATAATTAAATAAAATAAGACTTGACAGTAATTCCATGTCTTATATTTAATTGGGACATTGTATGGTGGAAGGATTGAATTGTACGGTAACTATTTACTCAAAGGTTCTTTTATGATTAATGTTGAAATCTATATTATCTGGAAAGTCGTTGATAGCTAGGGAGGCTTATCCCTATTGTAGAATAAATATTATTTATTTAAATAAATTAATTGTTTAATTTATTTATTTAAATAAGATTAGAATTGTTCTAATTGATTTATTCACAACCGGTTTAATATGGAGAACCTAAAGGGTCACACCATAAAAGGAAGAATAATTATTTAAGAAGTTAATGGTATAATCGTAATAATATGTTAAGTATATTTAATTTAATCTATGGTGATAGAATAAATTAAATAGCTTAATATTATTATTTAATATTTTAGAAATATTAAATATAAATTAATAAGAGGAGTCTTATTAATATTATTACAATTATTATTATTTTAATTTCTAAAAGAGTTTAGGAATTAATTTAATATAAGTACTCTCATTTATTCCTAATAGGATTAGGAGGAAAATTAATTAAAGGGTTTTAATTAATTATCCCTAATAAGATTAGGGAGCCCATTTAATTAAAAGAGTTTAATTAAATAATACCTTATTTTTAATAGGGTTACTTGATATCTTTATAAGAGGAGTCTTATATGGGATATCGAGGCGACGTGATATTTCGATGGTTGGAAGTGCGCTCCTTTTCTATAGAGATAGAAAAACTAGGGTTTAGCCAACCACCCATCTTCTTGAATTCTTCTTCTTCCTTGGTGGATCACCTCTGAGGCCCGAACACTTGGGTAGCTAATGTTGATCGAAAGGAAGGAACCAAACCGGTGAATTCAAGTTGAGCGAAAAGGATTGGAGGTGAACTTGTACTGAGGAAGCTTCGGATCTTCAAGGGTATGTTTCTTATTCATCTTTTTCGTTTAATTAATAATTGTGCATAAAGGGTGATCTGGGTATATGGTTTGTAAAAATTTTAAACTCTGATTTTTACATGTTTCCGCTTATTTATGCAATTTGATTACGTTATTGAATATTACAAAACTAACAGTGGCATCAGAGCCAAACCTTTATGCAAATTATTAATTGTTTTAATTTAATATGTATATTGATATGTGTTTAGAATAATTTAATTGGGCATAATTTTATTGTATAAAATTTAACAAAAAAAAAAAAAAAAAACCGGTTGCAATTCCGAAAACTGAATTTCGATTTTTCTTCGCGAATTGCATTTTTTTTCCTGCTGTGTCACGGACTCACGGTTCAAGGCTTCGACTGCTTGGTTCAAGGCTTCTGCTGGATTATATATATATATATATATATATGATGATTCCAACGTGGCCCAGGAGAATGGAGTTTCTTGTAATATGGGAATCACGTGGTTAGTTAAAAAAGGGATGTACAGGACCGGATTTTTCTTTTCTTTTTTACCGAGTCTGCATTATGATTCTTATTAAGGATTCATGTATTAGTATATATATATATATATATATATATATATATATATTATATTATATATATGATATATGATATATTATATATATTAGTTACAAGCCAGCATACTTGCAGGATATGTAGCAAGATTAAAAGGAATTAGTCACGTGCTTGGAGTATAATTAAACCTTTTAAAATTAAATGAAAGCTTTACATGTTATCAAGTATCAAGATTCTTAGTGTTTAACATATATATCATATATATATATATATACGGTTAATATATATATATATATATATATATATATATATATATATATATATATATAACGTAATATATATATTATTCTCAATTATTTTATAATTAAAATAAATAGTTTATTTTAATTTTAAAATAAAAAAAGTTTATTTTAATTTTAAAATATAAAGTTTATTTTAATTTTAAAATTAGAATTTCATGTTAACTAATTAGAGTTGGAATTGGATTCCATGATAACTAATTGGAGTTGAAATTGGATTATATGTTTAGATATGAAATATGATTTCATGTTATTCAAAATAAAGGAGTTTATTTATGAATAGGAAGAGAATCTATGTTTCCTTTAATAAAGGAGATTATTTTTTTAAATAGAATTGGATTCCATAATTAATTAAAATAAAGGAGTTTATTTTGATTAAAGATTTTGATTAAAATAAAATAGTTTATTTTATTCAAAATTGGATAAATTAAAATAAAATAGTTTTATTTTGATTTAAATTTGGATTGAAATAAAGGAGTTTATTTTAATTCAAAATTAGATTTTATACTAACTAAATTTGCCCATTAAATGATATCAATATATATATTAAATGTTTATTATTCATCCGATGAATGTTATTTATTGATGCGTATGATGATGTGTATGATAATAAATGGGATTGATTATGGACTATTGACCATGTGATTGGATTTTATTTTAGTTGGATGCATGAATGTATGTGTTTTATTAAATGGGGTCTGCATACCTTCGTCTTCTAATTTTTCTTAATGTAAATTCTATCTCCTCCTATGTACTTCCCTTGGATAACGATCAATGTTTCTATTTATTTTAAATAGTTTTGTAATAGGAATAGTTAGAATTAATTTTGAAAAATTGGAGATCAAGGAAAGGAGCGCTTGAAGACCCGTTTGTAATGGAGCCCGGGTTTAAATGTAATAGTTATATTTAAATATTATTTCTTGTACCCAGGTTTTGACCTTTTAGTTCACTTGGTGGCTCTAGTGAACTAAACTAGAATAAAGTCCATAATCAATCCGGGTAGAATATAGTATTCTATATGTGCATGCTTATACTATATATATTATATATTATGCAAACATGCTTGGCGTGTTCATTAATATATGACGCGTATTTTATATATATATAATAAATGCAGCTAAACAAGATGAGACAAATTAATAACAAACCCCTCAATTTTTATATTAAGTCCTAAGCGTTCAAAGATATTTGGAATATCGAGCGTCAAGCCTTCTAGCATGATAAAATTAATAGAGTATTAAATATTTAATATGAGTTTGTTGTGTCACCACAAGGCAAGTATTAAGTATTTAAGATGTTAATTTATCACATTTGATGCTTATAAAGAAAATTGAACAATATTGTTTTGTTGTGTCACCACAAGGATGATATTTTTTTTTTTTTATATATGGAGTGCTAGGTCGGACTTAACTTGGATAATTTTGATTCGGATGTGCCACCACTTGATCAAAATGATATAAGAGGCAAAATACAAGGAGTTGCATAGTTGATGTAATTGACAAGAGTTGTCTACCTATTTATTTATATATAGTTTGTTGTGTCACCACAAGGCTATATACATTTGAAATAGGATCCTTATTCTCACTAGCAGATCTTTAATTAGATTTTGCCGAACTATATATATTGAGGGTAATATAGTTTGAAGAAAATAGTGGGAGATACCAATTTAAAATAAGACCTAATTTATTTTGGTAATTAATAAAAGAATGTATGTTAAAATGTTGTTAATTACATATTCATTTATAGATTTTTACAATGTCTAAATTACTATCACTGCGAAACATATTTGATGTAAATTAACCGAACCGAATTACTCGGATTGGTTAAGGAATTGAGAATAGTTCTCATGGCTGAAAAGTTATCTTATGTCCTTAATACGCCTATCTCTGCAATGGTTGCAGACAATGCCTCTGAGGAAGAGATTGCTACTTTTTAGAAAGTGGCAAGATGATGCACGATTGTCTCAATGCATCATGCTCGCATCCATGAAAGTAACGAGCTTGGCGTCAGCATGAAACTATGGATGCTCTACTATATTCCTGCACATCAAGTAGTTGATGGTGAGGAAAGTAGGACAAATAGATATCAGATATCTAAGGAGCTCTTCCGATCTAGAATGACCAATGGCACTATAGTACAGACAAAAAGTTCTTAACATAATCAATTTGATTGATCAATTAGGACAACGGATTTTGTCATGGATGGAGAGTTGAGCCAAGATTTGATCTTGCACTCACTCCCTTTACTCCTTTCACAATTGTTGTGAATTTTTCATATAAACAAGCTAGATATCAGCTTCGTTGATTTGCTTAACATGTTGAAAAATGATGAGAGTCACTTTCCAACCAAGAAAGACCATGTCTTACTGGTAGGGGCCAAAGGATCTTCTGAAAAGAAGAACGATTCAAAGAAGGTATATAGAAAGGCATAAACAAAGGATAATAAGAACAAAACTGATAAGGATAGCAAAGGAGTTTGCTTCCACTGCAATAAGCCTGGACACTGGAAAGAAACTGCAAGAAGCATCTTGCAGAGGCTAACCAAAGAAGCTTAGTGAAGTTTTGGTTACAAATACAAATTTGTTCATGATTTAAAATAATTTTTTTTTTAAGTCAAGGTTCTACTTGGGTATTGGATACCGACTTTGGTTATCATAAATATAGATTTATGAAGGGACCAAACAGAAGTAGAAAGTTAAACAAAGATAAGTAATCCTATGTGTGGAAAATGAAGTAAAGGTTCTTTGCATTAGCTATAGAAACTTATAGTTTAGCAGATCGCTACGGGCAAATCTATTAAGTCAATAAGTTGTTATTGTATTCCAATTCTTGTTAGAAACATTATTTCCATTTTATTGTTGGACAATAAAATTTTGGTATTATAATTAAGAACAATTGTTGTTCTATTTATAATAATAATGTTTTGTATAGAATGAAATATTACTTAATGGATTTTGTATACTTGATTTACGTGAAAAATATATTTTGCAAATTGATCAAACTAGTATAAGAAAATGAGATGATCATTCAAAGAGTTGAATGTGTGTATTTTTTGAAATACAAGTATGAATTATTTGAAAGGTTCAAAGAATTGTAAGTGAAACAAATTGGCAATGTATTAAGATTCTTTGATTAGATCGAGGAATAAATACTTGTGCAATAAGTTTCTAGATCATCTCAAATGGTTTTCTCATAATGGACACATCCCGATCACGCAATAATTGATGTATCTCGAATGAAAAATCGTACCTTGTTGGACATAGTGCGGTCCATAATGATTTTACCGACATTCCAAAGATCCTTCAGGATAATGTCCTAGAAATGGTCATATCTCACGAAAATGGTAACCTCAAAATCCATTTAAAGACTCCATAAAAGTTATGGACGGGGAGGATTCCTAATCTTAAGTATGTTAAGATAAGGGTTGTCCAACTTATGTGAAAAGGTTTAAAGGATAAGCTTGGGACAAGATTTTATAAGTGTCGATTTGTGGGACATCCTAAAGTAAGTTTAGGGTATATGTTCTATAATCCTACTTAGCAAAAAAGGTGTTTGTTGCGAAACACGCGCCTTTCTAAGATAAAGGTGTTTATCATTAAAGGGGCTAGTGGGAGGATAATAGATCTTGAAGAGTTCAAGAACCACAAAACACTATAAATCAAATAAGAGGAACACGTAGATAGACCTATTATACCACAACCTGAATCGTAATTACGAATAATAATCAAAGATACACAGGGAGGTATGGATTCATCATAGATGATGATGATGATGAGGTACACATCATAGAAGATGATGATCCGATTATATACGATGAGGTAAGTGTTGTAGACACTTTCGAGAAATGGATTGAAGCAAGTTTCTCAAATATGGAACATTCGTTTTGATGAGGCAATCAAAAGAGTTTGATTTTATCAAAAAAAATAAGAATGAACCTAGTGTGTACAAAAGGGCGATTGGGAGCATCGTGACATTCCTAGTACTATATGTTGATATACTACGGATAAGGAATGACATACCAATGCTACAATCGATAATGATAAAGTTGTCTAAACATTCCTCCATGAATGGTTTGGGAAGAGTATCTTAATTGGGGATAAAATCTATATAGATAGATACAACACGGGATGCTCGACTTAACCCGAGGAACGATATATTCATTTGATGCTAAAGTCGTTTAGCATGGCAAACTCCAAGAGATGTCTCATGTCGATGAGCTATGGAGTGTATCTCTCTTAATAGTCCACACAGACTCTTAAAAGAAGAGAGATCGCATGAGTGACAATCATGTATGCAATGAAATATCTGAGACTGATGTTGATCGATCATATTATGGAGAAGTTCACTATGAGTTAGTGAAAAACATCTTAAAGTGCTTAACCGGCACTAAGGATGTGATTATATTCATGGTGGGTCTAAATTAAAACTAGAGGGCTTAACAGACTTAAGTTTTTCAGACAGACCAAGATGACAGAAAAATCCACTTTAAGGTAAAGCGTTATCTTGAGCAATGGTGCGGTGAATTGAAATGTTCCAAACAAAGAAAGAGTTCTTTGGTTTAGTGATAAAGACAAAGTATATAGCTATAAATGAAGTCTATGAGTTGATTGTTTGGATTAAAAGTTCATTCTGAACTAGGAATAGTTCTAAGTCTCATCTTGGATCTAAACATGTGTTGTGGCACTTTCATTTGATTATTGGAATCATTAAGATGGGAAATTACTATAGAGATAGTGGACTCTCATGAACAACATTACATATCCATTAACTAAAGCTTATCCAACAATGGGATAATCGTCATTTAGAGAAGAAGAGTATGAGATACCATGACGATTGGCTTGGTGCAAGTGGGAGATCGAAAGTAGTATGCACACAAGCCAATCATCATGTTTGATGATAAAGCATATACTTTGTAACAATCTTATTCATTTATTAATAAAAGTATTAATTTATTAAAGGCTTTTAATTATCTATATGATCTTTGTTTTATAATATGTGATAAACCCATAGTTTTAAGCAATGCTTTTAGAATAATGATGATGATCATTCTAATGAGATCTAAATTCTTAGAAAGCTTAAAACTAAAATAGTTCCCAATCATTGGATTACTAAATTGGGGATTAGTGAATCCAGGATAGATTGGTACATCGTTCTTGCTTTCATTAGATGAGGATGATTGATCTCATGATCATTTGTGTGGAGACACTAAAAGCAAGTATGTAGGTGCTTATTAGAGAATAAGTTCACTAAGCGTGGCTCGCTAAGGAATACCTAATGGAGTTTTACTTGCACATCATAGGAATTCCTATAGTGATAGTAGTCTGAAGTGATCCTTGGACTTGAGATCATCATAGTATCTTGTGTATGATGAGTTATACTTTGACTTATTCTTTAAGACCCTTAGGGTATATCAAAGGGTATGCTTGGGTATAATAAGTTGTATACGTGGAGATAATGTATGATCAATAAAGAATCTACCACTTCTATTAAAGAAGAGAAATGTCCTATGTGATTCGATAAATGACAACCCAGTAGTCCTTGCTTGCAAAGAATGAAATTAGAAAGGAGTTTCTAATTTGTATTATTTGAGTTGTGCATTTAAGAGTCGAAATACATATAATTAAATAAAATAAGACTTGACGATAATTCCATATCTTATATTTAATTGGGAGATTGTATGGTGGAAGGATTGAATTATGCGGTAACTATTTACTCAAAGGTTCTTTTATGATTAATGTTGAAATCTATATTATCCGGAAAGTCGTTGATCACTTAGGGAGGCTTATCCCTATTGTAGAATAAATATTATTTATTTAAATAAATTAATTGTTTAATTTATTTATTTAAATAAGATTAAATTGTTCTAATTGATTTATTCACAACCGGTTTAATATGGAGAACCTAAAGGGTCACACCATAAAAGGAAGAATAATTATTTAAGAAGTTAATGGCATAATCGTAATAATATGGTAAGTATATTTAATTTAATCTATAGTGATAGAATAAATTAAATAAATAGCTTAATATTATTATTTAATATTTTAGAAATATTAAATATAAATTAATAAGAGGAGTCTTATTAATATTATTACAATTATTATTATTTTAATTTCTAAAAGAGTTTAGGAATTAATTTAATATAAGTACTCTCATTTATTCCTAATAGGATTAGGAGGAAAAATTAATTAAAGGAGTTTAATTAATTATCTCTAATAAGATTAGGGAGCCCATTTAATTAAAAGATTTTAATTAAATAATACCTTATTTTAATAGGGTTACTTTATATCTTTATAATAGGAGTCTTATGTGGGATATCGAGGCGGCGTGATATTTCCAATGGTTGGAAAGTACGCCTTTCTATATAGAGATAGAAAAACTAGGGTTTAGCCAACCACCCATCTTCTTGAATTCTTCTTCTTCCTTGGTGGATCACCTCTAGAGGCCAAACACTTGGGTGGCTAATGTTGATCGAAGAAAGGAACCAAACCCGGTGGATTCAAGTTGAGCGAAAAGGATTGGAGGTGAACTTGTACTTGAGGAAGCTTTGATCTTCAAGGGGTATGTTTCTTATTCATCTTTTTTGTTTAATTAATAATTGTGCATAAAGGGTGATCCGGGTATATGGTTTGTAAAAATTTTAAACTCTGATTTTTACACGTTTCCGCTTATTTATGCAATTTGATTGCGTTATTGAATATTACAAAACTAACAGTCGGGGCACTATTCATGTATACGACACTATTCACGGAAAAATAAAATTTAAATTTTTGTCCAAAATATCTATTATGGATACTAGTTTTGATTGTATCCATGTTTTGATCATTCTTGAATTTTACTCCACTATGATTATTTATGAAGTATTTTTGGACATGGATAAACCGAAATACGAATCCTTAATATTTGTTATTTTGTTTCGCTGGATTCATTTCCTTTAAAATATTTTTTATCATCCTCAGTCCTAAATGATGATATTACTGAATATCTTTGGCCTGTAGTGCAAAGATGAATGATTTCTGATGAATATCTTTGGCCCGTAGTGCAAAGATGAACATGACCAACTAATGAATATCTTTGACCTGTAGTGCAAAGATGAATATTTGATTCCAGATATATGTTGATTAATGTTACAGGGATAAAATATTGACGATGGACTTTTAAATTCATATATAGAAGGTAGTAGATTTTATTCTCTATTTAACTCTTCTAATGAATTATTATTTTTGCTGCGAATATTGATTTAAAACTTGTTGTCTATTGTATTCTATTAGATTTTTCCCTATTGAAGACTAACGATAATTTGTTCTATATTTTTTTGGTCATAATATTCTTTACTGGGCTAGTTGAGCTCACCCTTTTCCTTTTTGTTCCATTTTTCTTCTCAAGAGGCGAGAATGTAGCGAGTACTAGTCGGGGTATGGAATAAAGGTTCTAGAAAGTCGTTTTAGTAGTACTCACCATTTTTGTAAAATAATATATCAATAATTGTAATGAGGACTTATTTGAGTGTGGATATTGTCTAGATGACAATATTTGTATTTAAACTCACAGTTTTTATGTTGTATTAATAAAGTTGTAGTTGTTTCTGTACCATGTATTTTGATGAATCAGAATGGATATTGTATACCTATTTTGGGGGCGTCACAATCTTATTTAGACATGATAAAAGAAAATTAAAAAGAAACAAGCTAATCAAAATCAGGATGGAGTTTAGATGCTGTAGAAGATTTTAGGATTTATAACTAACTAGTTTTATTCAAATACTAGTACTTAACTAATTTTAGTAATATAATTTAGTAAATTATCTTACTAGTAATATGATATGATAATAGAAATTCTGAAAATATTTTTTTTCATGGTGGGAGAAAGCCTTAGATCCTAATTTTTATGTATAAATAATTTTTCTCACTTATTTCCTAACAATTTTCTAATTATTATTAATATTATTACTATCATAAAATTAAATAAATAAAAATTGTCTTCAATTGAGTAACGCAACTAATCAAATAAAACTAAGCAACTAGATGTTTAATTATTTATCAAGTAAGGGTAATTTGGACATAAGAACTAAATTCTATAGTTAATTTACTATCCAAAGAGTTGGTTTAGTTAAAAATAGAACTCACTTATAAAAATATCAAATTAACTTATGAAAATATCAATTCCCTTAATTAATCACGAGACCCATCATATTCGGTAGATCACCAACTATATAATTATATTTTGACCTATTATTTTGTAAATTAGTATTAATATCAAAGATTGTATGTGTAGCTATACTCGAACTTAAATACTTCCTACTAAATAATTTTACTCTCTTCATTCAATATATTAGAGAATATTTTAACCTTTAAATTTAGTTTATAAAATTCTAAAATTTAAAGTTGATAAGATATTTTAATATAGACAAGTAAAATTATTGTAAATTAACTAAGAAAATGTACTAGTTGTTATATTACTTAATTTTAAAATATATATATATATATATATATATATATATATATATATCATCGATTGAATTTTAAGATCTCGCAAATTAATTTTAAAAGTTTATATTTATCTCCAATTTTAGAACGATGGAATACTTATTTTAGAATGTTAAAATTTGTATGGGATGTACAATTTTTAAAATTTGATATAAAAATAAATATTAAAAAAATTATACATATATAATTGTGAACTATGTAAAAGCGAGTAATATTTGCTTTATTTTTTATTTTTATGTATTGAGAACAAAGGTTAATATTTTTAAGATAAAAGGAATAAGAATGAGTCTTTTATATTATTAATACAAGTATAAAATGGTAATATAAATATTAAACTTAAGTTTTCTTTCCTAGTTGTTTATAAACTCTATAACAACTTGTAGAAAATATTTTACATTTTAATTTTTAATTTTTTATTCCTTCCTTTTTCATTCAAAATTTGAAATATAGTGTAAGAAAATATCATCAATAAAACTTATTTATATTTAATTAAATATATCCTTGATAACTCTAAAAAATTAACAAGTTAAAAAATTAGTATTTCTATAAGAAAATTTGATATTCCCACAACTCTATTTTCTTACAAAATAATAAATAAAATTCACGTTTATCTAATAAGATTTACAAAAATATCAATTTTAACATTTATCCCAAATTTAAAATATATATATATATATATATATATATATATATATATATATATATATATATATATATATATATCTAGTACAATTAAGCATGCATATATTGTGACGCCCCCAAAATAAGTATACGTACCTCACCCATTCTGAGTCGTCAAATACATGATACATAAATCAAATACAACTTCTTTTATACAATACGACATAAATATTGAGCTTAGAGTTTTACGAATATTATCTCATGAGGCGATTTCAAACTCAAACGAAGTCGTCATTACATTTATTATCACATTATTTCATAAAATAGTGAGGACTACTATAACCACCATCTCGGACCGTCATTCTGTTCCCCGACTAGTCTCAGCTACATTTTCATTTCCTGAAGAGAACAATGAAAGAAAAAGTGTGAGCTCAACTATCCTAGTAAGAAATATTATGACTAAGATAATGCAGAATAAATTAGAGTTAGCCTTCAACAATGTTAAACTGATAAAATACAATAATCATCAAGTTTAACTGCAGCGGAGCAAGCAATCCATTAGAAGAGTCAAGTAGAGCATGATATCTACTATCTTCTATGATTTAAAAAGTTTTTCATCAACTTTATCTCTGAGACTCAACTTATTAAATAAACCACATCATCGAATCATCCATGCACTACCGGCCAAGAATATTTATGTAATCATCAATGGTCATGATCATACCAACAACTGTCCATCAATGAACTACGGGCCAATGAGGACTTTTATCACATCATTTGTAACATTACGGTTATGATTATACCGAATTATCTCTCGTCATAATCATACCAATCAATAGTACATCTATGCACGTAAGCCACAAATGACTTTTATCACAATATAAACATGAGGATGATGACAATGATATAAGAATTCAATTAAAAGAAAGCAAAGGATAAAATTTTAAAGATTTATAACTTAATTTATCCAGAATTCAATAATGTCCAAATTGTCAACATGATATTGCGTTGTGGAGTAAAATTCAAGAATAATATTATATCAAAAATGATTTGGACAACAAAGAAATCAATTTTTGTTATGAATAATTCCCCAGGTGAATAGTACCCGAGTGAATAGTACTTCGAGAATAGTACCTCGTGAATGGTACTTTGTGAATAATATTTTATGAATAGTACTTGTGAATAGTATTTAATGAATAGTACCTTGTGAATAGTACTTTGTGAATAGTACCGTAAAAATGAATACTACTCATGGACAGTACTCCTGCATGAAAAGCTTAAAATTTAATAAGAATGTGCTAAAAATATCCTTGTGAAACGATACTAGATGAAGCACAAATTTCAAGGATATTCTACTAATTTCACGAAGTATAGAAGCAATACTTTAATAAAATGAGGGTATAATCAAGAGTACGAGATGAAATAATATTACTCACATACTACAGAGTATGGAAGAAAATATTATTCCTATAAATACAGAACAAAATAATATCTCTTACCTCAGAAGAAGACTGAATACTGGAATAGTGAAGTAGCAGACTTCTTTTCTTCTTTCTCTCTATAGCTTCTCTCTCTATAATTGCTCTTGTGAGTCTTAGTGAATTTATGAGAATGAAAAAAGAATGAGCTTCTATTTATAGAAAAATATAATTTCGATAATTGCACGTTTTTGGGGCTCGAAATATTACAGTATAATACCTTCATCTTTTTCTTCATTTTTAATTTAGTCCTGCAAGTATTATCAAACTTGCACCACCTCCCCTAATAGTACATCATATGAATCAATAGTACATTCATGTGAATCAATAGTTCTATACATATGAAAAAAATAATTACAGTATAGTACCTTCATCTATACCTCTATTTTAAATTTAGTCATGCAAGTATTATCAATCTTGCACCACCTCCCCTAATAGTACATGCATGCATGTGAATCAATAGTTATAAGCATGTGAATTAATAGCAATTAATTGCTCATTTATCCGATTAATTACCCGATTGGTCAATATAACCTCTAGACATCAATTATTATCGAAATAGATGTCGATCTCCATTAACACTAATAATTCCAACACAATGAAAACATCAATTTCATTTTTAATCAATACGAACTTATTCATCATTAATATTATAACTCACAATATTTAACAACCAGATCATTCACAGGAAAGAGAGGGCTTTCCGATAAGGATTTCTCCCTATTGGCGCGCAATTAGGTGACCAAACCTCTTATTGACAGAACTTTCTAGACATTGTAAATATTGGAAATAATAATATGAATAACTTTGTCATCTCAATTATTGATTTAATAATATAAAATATTATGCAGATGATACTGTGACAATTATGGTGTGGATTCGATTGGTCGGGGAATATTCGTATGCGAATCATAAACACCTACTTGATAAACTCCTAATCATAAACTCTAGCGAAGTTTATACCTTATTTAATACCGGTTCTACCCATTCTTTTATTTCTCCTACTTGCGCTCAACGTTTAAATTTAACTCCGGAGAAATTAGACTTTGATTTATCTGTTGAAACTCTGTTGGGAGAAACCTTCATTACATCCACTGTTTATTTCTTATTTGATTCAAATTGGTAACCGCACGTTACCCGTCGATATCATCTCTTTGAAAATACTTGCATTTGATGTGATTTTAGGGATTGATTGATTAACTACTCATCATGCTAAAATCGATTATTTTTCGTAAGGTTGTTAGCTTTCATATTCCTAACCAACCTATTATGCGAATTCAAGCAACCAAACCACTAAAGTCAATCACTGTCATATCAAGCCATAAAGCTATTCGTTTATTGAAAAATAGATGTCAAGCTTTCTTAGCCCATGTCACAGATTTAAACAAAAATACGTCAGATTTGAATGATATTTTTATTGTTAATAAATTTCCTGATGTATTCCCTGAAGAACTTCCTAGCCTACCCCCAGAGTGTGAAATTGAATTTTGTATCAACCTTGAACCCGGTAAAAAACCCATTTCCAAAGCCCCATATCGAATGACTCCTATTAAACTTCAAGTGTTAAAGACCCAACTGCAGGAATTGTTAGACATCGGTTTCATTAAATCCCAAGACGTCTCCTTGGGTGCTCCTCTGCTCTATTCGTAAAGAAGAAAAGATGGGAGTATCGACTTTGTATTGATTATCGGGAGTTGAATCATGTCACCATAAAAAATAGGTACCCATTGCCACGTATTGATGACCTGTTTGACCAGTTGCAAGGCGCCAAATTCTTTTCAAAGATCGATCTTAGTTCCGGATATCACCAGTTAAAGATTAAAATCGATGACATTCCAAAGACGACTTTCAGAACTCGGCACGGGCATTATGAATTCCTAGTTATGTCTTTTGGATTGACTAATGCTCATGCTGTCTTCACGGACATGATGAACCGAGTATTAAAGGAATATTTGGATCATTTTATGGTTGTCTTTATTGATGACATTCTCATATATTCTAAAAGCCGTGAAGATCATGAGCAACACTTGAGGTTGATACTGCAAAATCTTTGTAAAAACAAGCTTTATGCCAAGTTAAAGAAATGTGAGTTCTGGCTTAAAGAAGTAGTATTCCTTGGGCACGTGATATCAAATTATGGAATATCTATTAACCCGGCAAAGATTGAAGCAATTCAAAGCTGGGAGCAACCTAAGTCAGTGACCAAAGTACGTAGCTTTCTCGGCTTAGCTGGTTATAATCGGAGATTCGTAGAAGGGTTTTCTCGAATCGCTACTCCATTAATTCAGCTGACTCGGAAAGATACAAAATTCGGTTTGAGCGAGGAATGTGATAAGAGTTTTCAAGAACTCAAGAGGAGGCTCATTTCAGCACATGTTCTGACAATACTAGCTGGTTCGGAGGGATTTTTCATATACAGCGATGCTTCAGGCAAAGGTTTAAGATGTGTTCTCATGCAACATGAGAAAGTCATAGCCTATGTCTCACAAAAACTCAAAGAATATGAGAGGAATTATCCTACTCATGATCTAGAGTTGGCATCTGTTGTTTTTGCGCTTAAGATTTGGAGGCATTACCTATGTGGAGAGAAGGTGGAGATCTATACGAATCATAAAAGCCTCAAATATTTCTTCACTCAAAAGGAACTCAACATGCGACAACGACGATGGCTTGAGCTATTGAAAGATTACGATCATACCATTCAATACCATCCTGGAAAAGCGAACGTCGTAGCTGACGCATTGAGTAGAAGATCATATGCGGGTACGAGTGCGATATTGTTGTCAACACAAAGGCCCATTTTGTATGAATTACAAAGGATGGAGATAGAGTTAAAGACTCCAGGGACCCATATGATGATGGCAAATATACGAGTATAACCGACTTTAATGGATAAAGTTAAAGCTGCTCAAGCTACAGACCTGGAGCTGATGCGTATGAGGAAGAAAGTGTAAGAAGGTGCTATTTCGTAAGTAAGAATTGATGAAGAAGGAATACTTCGAGTCAACTCCAGACTTTGTGTTCCTAACGATTCTGACTTGAAGTATAAAATCATGATGGAGGCACACAACACATCGTTTGCAATCCATCTTGGGAGTACCAAAATATATCGTGATCTTCGACATACAATTTGGTGGAGCAATATGAAGAGAGAGATAACAGGGTTTATCTCAAGGTGTCTAACTTGTCAACGAGTCAAGGCGGAGCATCAAGTTCCAAAAGGTCCATTGCAACCACTTGAAATTCCAGAAAGGAAGTGGGAGCACATTACCATGGATTTCGTTACTGGTCTTCCCATGGTTTCTCAAGGCATAGATGCGATTTGGGTTATTGTTAATAGATTGACCAAGTCTACTCATTTCTTACCGATACGAGAAACTTATACACTTGAACGTCTTGCTCGTATGTACATAAACGAGATTGTAAGATTTCATGGTATGCCAATATCTATAGTTTCTTATCGAGACCCAAGATTCAATTCACGATTTTGGGTTAGTTTGCAAAAAGCTATGAGCACGAATTTATGATTTAGTTTAGCATATCATCCTCAAACGGACGGGCAGTCGGAGAGGACTATTCAAACTCTTGATGATTTATTAAGACTCTATGTCCTTGAATTCAAAGGAAGTTGGGACAAGTTCTTACTATTTGTGAATTTTTCCTATAACAACAGTTATCAAGTATTGGCTCCATTTGAGGCGTTGTATGGAAGAAAGTATCGTTCTTCAGTATGTTGGGATGAAGTAGGTGAAGCAACGCTGTTGGGACCGGAGTTGGTATGTATGACTACAAAAAAGATTCAAACGATTCGACAACGTATAAAAACCTCACAAGATCGACAAAAGAGTTATGCTGATCTTCATAGAAAAGACGTGGAATTCAATATTGGAGATCACGTGTTGTTACGTGTTGCTCCATGAAAAAGAGTTACGAGATTTGGAAAGAGAGAAAAACTCAATCCTCGATTCATTGGCCCATTTTTAATCCTCGGTCGAGTAGGAACTGTGGCCTATAGACTCGCCTTACCGCCAAGTATGTCTCGTGTTCATAACGTTTTTAACATATCTATGTTACGTAAATATGTGAAAGACCCGAACCACATTATTGAATTAGAACTGGATGAGATAGCAGAAGATTTAACGTATGAGGAGGTACATGTTAAAATATTGGATAAGAAGGATCATGTTCTACGCTCCAAGGTTATACCTCAAGTTAAAGTTTTGTGGAGAAACCACGATGTTGAGGAAATGACCTGAGAGTTAGAATCTGAAATGAAGTCAATGTATCCTCACCTCTTCGACATACTAGGTACGCACCCTAATTTCGAGGAAGAAATTTCATAAGAAGGGGTGGTTGTAAGATCCCCAACTTTTATAAATAAAGAATAATTTTCTCAAAATATATTTTTGAATATTATGGTGTGGATTTGGTATAATATTATAGTTGTGGGTAATATTTATAAATTTTGCAAAGTAAGCAAGTGGTTATATAATATTCTATTGATCGGGGAATATTCGTTTTAACGAGAGAATATTCAGATGCGATGACACAATCATTAGTGGACCCCTGATTAATGGAAGTATTGTCGTAGTTAAAAACGGCGTAATTATCTTTTATAAAAATAACTATGCGAAAGTTTTACCGTTAAAAGCATTGAACTACCCAGTAGTAAAAAATACGAATACTGCGTTGGTTGCATAGTAGCACACCGGTATTTATTATTGATGCTTACGTGAAGTCACTTAGTTATACTCAATTATTGCTACAGTAATTGCTGCATCATATCTCTCATATTATTGATTCAATTATTGTCAAAGTATCATCTGCATAATATTTTATATTATTAAATCAATAATTGAGACGACAAAGTTATCCATATTATTATTTTCAATATTGATAATGTCTAGAAGTTCTGTCAATGAGAGGTTTGGTCACCTAATTGCGCGCCAATAAGGATAAATCTTTATCGAAAAGCCCCACCTTTCCTGGGAATGACCTGGTTGTTAAATATTATGAGTTATAATATTAATGATGAATAAGTTCGTGTTGATTAAAGATGAAATTGATAGTTCCATTGTGTGGAAATTATTAGAGTTAGTAGAAATCGACATCTATTTTGATAATAATGGATGTCTGGAGGTTATATTGATCAATAGGGTAATTAATCGGATAAATGAGCAATTAATAGTTAATTGCTATTAATTCACATGTTTCTAACTATGTGTTCACATGCTTATAACTATATGTTCACATGTGTGTACTATTGATTCACATGATTTACTATTAGGGAAATTGGTGCAAGATTGATAATACTTACATGACTAAATTAAAAATGGAGGTATAGATGAAGGTACTATACTGTAATTAGTTTTTCACATGATTATACTATTAAGTCACATGAATGAACTATTAATTCACATTATTTACTATTAGGGGAGGTGGTGCAAGTTTGATAATACTTGCAGGACTAAATTAAAAATGAAAAAAAAAAGTAGAAGGTATTATACTATAATATTTCGAGCCCCAAAACGTGCAATTAATGAAACTATATTTTCCTATAAATAGAAGCTCATTCTTCTTTCATTCTCACCAATTCACTAAGTCTCACAAGAGCAATTATTATAGAGAGAAATTATAGAGAGAAAGAAGAAGAGAAGTATGTTACCTCACTATTCCAGTATCCAGTTTCTTCTAAGGTAAGGGGTATTATTTCTTTCGTATTCATGAAGAGAGTTGTTTTCTTTCAATACTCATAAGGGTTGTAATTCAATTCTTTATTATTACATTAGAATAACCTTTTATGCATGCGATCTATCGCATGCACGTGTATTCTTCATTATTCCATTCTTTATTATTCATTGGAATAACTTTTCTGCATCTTGATCCTATCGCATGCACAGGTGAATTTTTTTTGTTATTCCATTCTTTATTATTCATTGGAATAACTTTTGTCACGCTGGCTACCGTATGCATGGTGAATTCTTCTATTATTCCATTTTTATTATTCGCTGGAATAACTTTTATCTATGTGGACTACTAATTGCATGGTGAATGATCCTTCGTATTCATTCCTTATTAAATTATAGAAATGATGCATTCTACGTGATTACCGCATGGCGAGCAAAAATCCATTTGCGAGTTTCATATATTCTATTATACTCAACCGGTTAAAGTTTTGGCTTCTATACTCCATGAAATTAGTAGAATATCCCGGATATTTGCGCTTCATCCAATATCTTTTCATTGAAATATTCTTCTGAGCATTGTTGAATTTTACTCCACAAAGCAGTATCATGTTGACAATTTGGACGTTATTAATTTCTGGATAAATTAAATTATAAATATTTAAAATTTATCTTAAACTTGTTTTATTGAATTATTATGTCATTGTCATCATCATCATGCTTATATTGTGATGAAAGTCATCTTTGTCTTACGTGCATAGATGGACTTGGTATGATTATGACCAGGGATTATTCGGTATAATCATGACCGTAATGTGAGGAATGATGTGGTGAAAGTCCTCATTTGCCTGTAGTTCATTGATGGATAATTGTTGGTATGATTATGACCAGGGATTATTCGGTATAATCATGACCGTTGATGATTATATGAATATCATTGGCCGTGATGCAGGGATGATTCGATTTTATTTATTAAGGTGAGTCTCAACGATAAAGTTGATGAAAAACTTTTTAAATCATAGAAGATAGTAGATTTTATACTCTACTTGACTCTTCTAATGGATTACTTATTCTGCTGCAGTTGTTGATCTAAAACTTGTTGTCTATTATATTCTATCAGTTGTTATACTGTTGAAGTCTAATGATAATTTATTCTGCATTATCTTAGTCATACTATTTCTTACTAGGCTAGTTGAGCTCACTCTTTCTTTCACTGTTCTCTTCAGGAAATGAGAATATAGCTAGGACGATTCGGGGAACGGATTGACGGTCCAGATGGTTGTTTTAGTAGTCCTCACTATTCTATAAAATAGTGTGACAATAAATGTAATGAGGACTCCATTGAGTGTGGATATTGCCTAGATGACAATATTCTTATTAAAAAACTCTTAGATTATGTTTTGTCGTATTTTACACGACTGTTGTATAATTAAGTTGTATTTGAATTTTGTACCATGTATTTGGCGACTCAAGATGGGTGATGTATACCTATTTTGGGGGCGTCACAATTTGTAATATTACGGTTATGATTATACCGAATAATCCCTGGTCATAATCATACCAATCAATAGTACATCTATGCACGTAAGCTACAGATGACTTTTATCACAATATAAGCATGAGGACGATGACAATGATATAAGAATTCAATTAAAAGAAATCAAATGATAAATTTTTAAAGATTTATAACTTAATTTATCCAAAATTTAATAATGTCCAAATTGTCAACATGATACTGCTTTGTGGAGTAAAATTCAAGAATAATATTATATCAAAAATGATTTGGACAGCAAAGAAATCAATTTTTGTCATGAATAATTTTAAGGGTGAATAGTACTTGAGAATAAGTACCCATGAATAGTACTTGAAAATAAGACCGTGAATAGTACTTTTTGTGAATAATACCCGTGAATAGAACTTTGTGAATAATACCGTAAAATGAATACTACTCATGTAGATGCGACACCCGGCATGAAAAGTTTAAAATTTAACAAGAATGTGCGTAAAATATCATTGTGAAACGATACGGATGAAACGCAAATTTCAAGGATATTCTACTAATTTCACGAGTATAGAAAGCAATACTTTAACAAATGAGGGTATAATCCAGAATACGAGACGAAAATAATATTACTCACATACTATAGAGTATGGAAGAAAATATTATTCCTATGAATACTGAACAAAATAATATCCCTTACCTCAGAAGAAGACTGAATACTGGAATAGTGAAGTAGTAGACTTCTCTTCTTCTTTCTTTCTATAGCTTCTCTCTCTATAATTGTTCTTGCGAGTCTTAGTGAATTGGTGAGAATGAAAGAAGAATGAGCTTCTATTTATAGGAAAATATAGTTTCGATAATTGCACGTTTTGGGGTTCGAAATATTACAGTATAATACCTTCATCTTTTTTTTATTTTTAATTTAGTCCTGCAAGTATTATCAAACTTGCACCACCTCCCCTAATAGTACATCATGTGAATCAATAGTACATTCATGTGAATCAATAGTTTTATACATGTGAAAAAAATAATTACAGTATAGTACCTTCATCTATACCTCTATTTTAAATTTAGTCATGCAAGTATTATCAATCTTGCACCACCTCCCCTAATAGTACATGCATGCATGTGAAAAATTAGTAGAATAAAATATGGGTGGAAAGAACTTTTGATTTGGATTTAGAATAAAATATGGGTCGAAAAATGGTTAACCGGGTTGGAACTATATTTCATTTTAAAAATATGGTTCCAAACTTTAACCAACCCAAATAAATAAATATAGTTAACCGACCCATTTGGTTCCAGTTAATATGGGTTGACCCGACAGTTAACCAACTATATTGTCAGGTCTAGTTATAAGCATGTGAATTAATAGCAATTAATTACTCATTTATCTGATTAATTACCCGATTGGTCAATATAACCTCCAGACATCAATTATTATCGAAATAGATGTCGATTTCTATTAACACTAATAATCCGAACACAATGAAAACATCAATTTCATCTTTAATCAATACGAACTTATTAATCATTAATATTATAACTCACAATATTTAACAACCAGATCATTCCCAGGAAAGAGGGGGCTTTCCGATAAGAATTTCTCCCTATTGGCGCACAATTAGGTGACCAAACCTCTCATTGACAGAACTTTCTAGACATTGTCAATATTACAAATAAGAATATGAATAACTTTGTCGTCTCAATTATTGATTTAATAATATAAAATATTATGTAGATGATACTGTGATAATAATTGAATCAATAATATAAGAGATATTATGCACGTTAATTCTCGTAGTAATAATTGAGCATAATCGAATGATTTCTCACGTAAGCATCAATAATCAATACTGCAAAGTGCTATTATGCAACTACGCCAGACATCGCATTTCTTTTACCAAGGGTAGTTCAACAGTTTAACGGTAAAAAACTTTCATTTATTATTTTATAAAAAAGATAATTATGTCGCTTTTCTAAATACGATGATACTTGATTAATGGGATCCACCATGATTGTGATGTCGCATTTAATATTCCCTGTTAAAACGAATATTCCCAGGCAATCGAATATTATATAACCACTTGCTTACTATGCAAAATTTATAAATATTACCCACAACTATAACATTATATCAAATCCACACCATAATATTCAAAAATATATTTCGAGAAAAAATTAATCTTTATTCATAAAAGTTGGAGGCTTATATATATAACAGACCAGCTTGGTCTAGGGGCTTTAACCAGGCCAGGCCGTTGACTTTGGTCTCCTAGATAAGAGTGTAAATAAACCGAGTCGAGTATTGAGTTGCTCAGATTTGGTTCACAAAAATTATCGAGTGTAAAATAAGATTTGATTGAGATTCATTTAGCTACCGAGACGAGTACGACCCCGAATCAAGCCCGTGCAGTTTGAACTTTTCGAACAAATATTATCCGAGTATAAATAAAAAATTACAATTTGAGGAGATTTGAGTAATTTATCAAAGTTTAAAATTTGTTCATATTTGACTCATTTATATTTCGAGTTGAGCTCAAATAGAACTTTTTGTCGAGTGAGTACGAATCGAGTCTGAACTGTTTATTCATTTTACAGCCTTACTCCCAAGACAGGCCAGACCAAGCCCACGCCCAGGTCAGGCCAAACCCAAGACAAGGCAAGGTCATGCCCAAGAGGTATAGGCTGGTCTGGTCTTTTTTTTAATATTAAATATTAAAAATATCAATTAATAAAATTTATAAAAATGATGCAAGATTTTTGAGATTTATTTTATTTTAACATTCTATTGCACACCAGTATAAGTTGAATGATTAGAATAAAAAAATATATATTCTTCTTAAATTAAAGAAAAATGTAATTTAGATGTAATTGGTATATAAAGCAAATTGATTTACTAAATACATGTCTAATTGTTTACTATGTCAGTTTTTCTTCGTAGAAAATATTGTTAGAGTTTATGCCCTAGAGGCCAATTATTTGATATAATTGTGACGCCCCCAAAATAGGTATACATCACCCATTCTGAGTTGTCAATACATGGTACAGAAACAATTACAACTTTATTATTACAACAGTAAAACTGTGAGTTTGAATACAAATATTATCTTCTAGACAATATCTATACTCAAATAAATCCTCATCACATTTATTGATACATTATTTTACAAAAACGGTGAGGACTACTAAACAACTCTCTCTAGAACCTTCATTCCATACCTCGACTCGTACTCGCTATATTCTCGCCTCCTGAGAAGAAAAATGGAACAAAAAGGAAAAGGGTGAGCTCAACTAGTCCAGTAATGAATATTATGACTAAGATAATATACAACAAATTATCGTTAGTCTTCAACAGGGAAAAATCTAATAGAATACAATAGAAAACAAGTTTTAAATCAATATTTGCGGCGGAAATAATAATTCATTAGAAGAGTTAAGTAGAGAATGCAAACTACTATCTTCTATGTATGAATTTAAAAGTTCATCGTCTATCTTTTATCCCTGTAATATCAATCAATATATATCTGAAATCAAATATTCATCTTTGCACTACAGGCCAAAGATATTCATCAGTTGGTCATGTTCATCTAAACACTTGTTCATCTTTGCACTACGGGCCAAAGATATTTATCAGAAATCATTCATCTTTGCACTACAGGGCCAAAGATATTCAATAATATCATCATTTAAGGCCGAGGATGATGAAAATATTTTTAAAGAAACGAATCCAGTGAAACAAAATGACAAAGATTAAGGATTAAGGATTCGTACTTTGTTTTATCCATGTCCAAAAATACCTCAAAAATAATCATAGTGGTATAAAATTCAAGAATGATCAAAATATGGATACAATCAAAGCTAGTATCCACAGTAGATATTTTGGACAGAAAGAAGAAATTTCATTTTTCTAATTGAATAGTCAGATTCGTTCGAATGAATATAAGGTATATATGTGAATAGTCTTAGTATACGTGAATAGTAACTCCGACACCAAAAGTTCTAAATTTGATAAAAGCTTCAGATCAATACTTCGACATAATGATATTAGAAGAAATAATATCATTTTTAAAAAAAATAATATCCCTTACCTCGGAAAGACAGTACTTCTAACTGGAATACTGGATATAAGCTATAACTTGAACTTGCACCGTATAGCAATACTCAAAGTATACTCAAAATACTCACAAGAATACGCCGATAATATAGAGAGAAAAACGCCAATTTAAGTGTGATTTTTAATTCTAACCTAAGACCCTATTTATAGGAAAATGCTTAGAACACCAAAGCAAAAAATTTAATAAAATATTAATATATATTTATTAAATTCCTACGCACCCAAAATCTGATTCAAACCATCAGCCACCAAGAGTGACTCACCTTGCCTAACTCAAAAAAATGTTTTCTTATTAAAAATATTTAAAACTTCAAAATTAATTATTTGAGCTTGAAACTTTAATAATTCACAATAAATATCCCTTTTGCCAGAAAATTTGAATCTCACATGTTTTTATAGGAAATTAAATTCTCCACAACTTTGCAGAAGAACGTTTTTCCAAATTCCAAACAGAAATTGACCAAAATCTATAAACCAAGCGATTTTACAAAGTATAATCAAATTTCAATCAATAAATGGGGTCCACCGACATGTTTAACATGTTTTAAACATTTATTGCAACAAAAATACTCTTCCTCCTCAGATACTCATATATCCCACATTCGTTGTAAAAATATCACCATTATTATATTATTAAAATATAATAATATATTTAAATGAATTATTTTATCGTAAAAGATAAAATATTAATTTTCAACAATTGTCACATTAAAAATTTTCTCCATCTATATCCACATAAAATCAATATTTTCCTCATCATATGAATCAATAATTAATTATTCACAAATAATATTACGAGAATCACAATATTGACAACCAGCGGTTTCCTGTGAAGAGGGCTTTCCAATAAGAATTTCTCCTCTTCGTGGCGCGCAATTAGGTGACCAAACCTCTCCTTAGATGTAACTTTCTAGACATTGCCAATAATGTTATCTAATAATATTATTTAGATAATATGAATTATTGCTCGATAATGAAAAATACCGTGTAATGACAATTATCAAACAAACAAAGAATATAAAATATCAACGCAAAGAATTATTAAATCAATAAAATAAAATAATTGAATGTAAGAATTATCGTAACCATTATTGAGTAGTGCCTTCTTACGTAAGAATCAATAATTGGTGCAATCTGGCCACCACTTGTGTTATTAACCAAAGTATATTTTAACAATATTAATTCTGTGTAACTACTACGCCGTTATTTTTAAACAACTTATATTTGTCGTTTTCTTCATCCAATCGCTTTCATGGGGCCCACAAAAGATCGCTCAAAATCGCATTTAATATTCCCCAACAAAGAAGAATATTCCACGACCAAATGAATATTCTCCCACAACAATGAATATTTTATAACCACTTGCTTATTTTGAAATATTTGCGATTTTTACCCATAACTATCCACATTAATCAAATCAACCCTTACTATTTCAAAATAATAAATAGAGAAAATTAAATTTCATTAATAATAAGTTGGGGTCTTACAACCTCCCCTCCTTTTGAAATTTCGTCCTCGAAATCGACGTCTTGACCGGTGTGTTTGAAAAGGTGAGGATACCTCGCTTTCATTTCCATTTCCAATTCCCAAGTCATTTCTCTATAAAGATGATTCCTCCACAAAACTTTAACTTGTGGTATGACCTTTCATGGCGTAGGACATGCTCCTTCCTATCCAAGATCTTGACACAGCCTCCTCATACGTTAAGTCTTCTGGCTATCTCGTCCCGGTTCTAACTCTATAACGTGGTTCGGGTCTTTCACATATTTACGAAATGCGATGATATGTGAAACACATTATGAACACGAGACATACTTTGAGGTAACGCGAGTCTATAGGCTATATTTCCTACTCGGTCAAGAATTTGAAATGGACCAATAAATCATGGATTGAGCTTTCCTCTCTTCCCAAATCTTGTAACTCCTTCCATGGAAGCAACTCGCAACAATACATGATCCCCTATACTAAATTCCACGTCCTTTCGATGAAGATCCGCATAACTCTTTTGTCGATCTTGTGCCATTTGTATATGTTGTCGAATCATTTGGATCTTTTCTAGTGATATACGTCTTAACTTTCGCGTCCAACAATGTTGCTTCACCCACCTCATCCCAACATATTGGAGAGCGACACTTTCGTCCCATATAATGCTTCAAATGGAGCCACACCTATACTTGCTCGATAATCTGTTGTTATAGGAGAATTCCACCAATGGTAAATACTTATCCTAACCGCCTTGAAGTCTAGGACACGAGTCTTAATAGATCTTCAAGAGTTTGAATAGTCCTCTCTCGATTGTCCGTCTGCTTTAAGGATGGTATGCTTAACTAAATCGCAAATCAGCCCCATAGCTTTTGCAAGCTAACCCAAAATCTTGAAGTGAATCTTGGGTCACGATTCGAAACTATGGATACAGGCATGCCATGCAACCTCACAATCTCATTCATGTACATACTAGAAAGACGTTCAAGGGAATAAGTCTCCCGTATCGGCAAGAAATGAGCAGACTTGGTTAATCTATCAACAATAACCCAAATAGTCGAGTATCATTGTTGATAGGACAACAATGATGCATTGAGACTAGTATGTGGATTGACTGATGACCAAATCTCATTGGTCATAAATATATGAGATATTAAGTCAATGCATAGGTATGTCTTAGAGAACGATGTACTGGACAGACCCACCATGAGAATTCTATGTGGAGCATCGAAGTGTCATTAACGATTCTCATAGTGACAATGATGTAATGGTCCTCCAACCTGAAATCACTATATTACTACACGAGAATTTATGTACTTTGATATCATCAAAGGTCACCTTTAATAGGGTGGACTATAAAGGTGATTATTGGGTACATCATGAATCGTGTGAGAAATATGAGTGATCTAGATAGAATTTAATCCTCCTATTTATTAGGGGTGATATCCATAGGCCTCTTGATTGAGTAGGACTATGAAATGCATGTCCATGCTCAAATAGTGATTTGTTTTATATAGTCTACTCATTGATCAAGAAAACTCAGATTAAATTATGAAGAGTATGATATATTCTATGACTCGAGTTTAATCTAGGATGTCAAGGTTAAAAGGATTAAATTACATTGAAACATTGGTCATGGAAAGGTTATATCGAATCATCGATTTTATTATTACTTGGGTAGCAGTGATGCATTACTATATGTCGCTTACTGTTTATAATTTTATAATATGATTTTAAAATTATTGCCAACGTAATAATAACCTATAGGGTCACACACATATAACATAATTAAAAAGGGAATTAATTTAAATTATAAGATTTAAATATGTAAATATGATTGATAGTATTTAAATTAATAGGATAATTTATATATAGATATATTAATTAAGTAAGACTTAATTAAGATATATATATATATATATAAATAAATTCGGATTTTAAAAGGATTTTGATTAATCCCTTTTAACAGCTATATATATATGATATGTAGCGGTCACTTTAGGGTTAACGAATCATAACCTAAAACCCTAGCCGCTCTTAGAGAGAGACTAGAGAGAAATTTCGAAAATCTATTCCTTTGGTGGCTAGTACCGCATCACCCTTTTTCTGCAGATCGTACGACGATTCGTAGGGCGTTCGTGTGGATACCGTAGAGACGGCACAGTTCGTTTGGGTTGCGTTGGAGATTCGATCGCATCAATTCCAGCTTCATAATCGGTATAATCTTTTACACACTGAATTAATTTCTGTTTCGCATGGATCCTATTTGGGTTTCAGATTGTTTTGTTCAATTTATTTTCCGCTTTGCATTGCTTTGATGTGCCGAAAACCCAACAAATATAATTTGAATACAATCTGTTAATGTGATACATATGACTATAGATGCAAAATAAAATTAACTTACTGTAAATTACACTTTTATTTTTTGAATATAAAGTTAGTTTCTATTTTATTTTCTTTTAGTACTAGGATTAGTTGGATATATATTTTGTAAAGTTTAAATACACATATATCTTTTCATTTATGGTCATTAAACACTTCCATAGTTATATCTCAAATATTATTTTAATTAGTTTTCTATTTGTTTTATGGAAATATTATTTAAATGGCTACAATGTAATACTTGAAAAAAAAATAAAATCATAAATCTCCCTAAAATTTAGCATATCCAAATTAATGAAGGACTTGAGTATTTACAAGAAACTAACTTATTATTAATATTTAATATTAAAAGTTAGTTTTTTGATGTATTAATTAATCTTAATATTTAACATTAAAAGTAGCAAGGAATATTAATAAAATTTTATTTTAACTATTAGTAATTTAATATTTACAATAAACTAACCTATTATTAATATTAATTATACTAACTATTATATTCATTGAAGATGTATATTAATTCAATGTATCTACAAGAAATCAAGAATGAATAATTAAAATTTTAAATTTTATTGATATATTAATTAAAACTAATGTATTATAATTTATAAATGATAATAATGAACAAGTAAAAATTTATACTTCATTGATGAATAATTATAACCGTCGAGTGAATAAAAGCAGTGAATGATATTCCTATTTAATATATGATTTGATTATGATATATATATATATATGAATGAATATGCAAGTATGCTTGCATTAAGAAAAGTTGTAAAGTCCTTTGATAGATAATAGAAATATAGGTACAAGGACTTAGAATGAATTGATCAAATATGTTAGGTTGATCCTACATAGGCAAAACAGCTTTGTAAAGTCCTTCAAAAGAAATGATGTACAAGGACTATAAATATAGAACGATCAAGCTTGTTAGGTTGATCTTATGATGTAATAGATAGAGGCTCTGTCGATCGTCGAAACAATTTGCACCAAAAGTCGTGAATCCGCCAGTGAGTCAAGGTTAACTCGAGAGCTATCAAGGCTGAATAGAAGTATGCAAGATAGTAGATCTCGGAGTTCGTAGACTGCTAGGGGAAACGAAGAAGGATCGTAGTGTATCGAGTAGAGCTTCCTCGGGATCGTAGTGTGCTGAGAAAGTCATGTTCAGAATCGTAGAAACCGCCTACGAGAAGACCGATCATCTGCCGAAGCCAAGACAGAAACGTAGACTACACTCAAAGTCGTAGAGTCTACTGATGCCGAAGCCAAGTCAAGGATCGTAGATCACATTCTGAGTTCGTAGAGCCCGTTGATTACATACAGAGATCGTATTCAAGCAAGATCAGATGAAGACAACAAGCACAAGGTAGAAATTGTTGTGTCAAGATCTAATCTCGGGATCGTAGTGTCTGCACAAGCCGAAGCTGAATCGTAGAGTGCAGAACTACGACCTAAGCAGAAGTGCTCACAATGCCAAGACAGAATCGTAGAGCATATACGATTCTCAACGAATGAGAACTCCCAGAATATCCAAAGGAATGGTGCCTCTGGTTCAAGCTGCAAAGTTACATCCAAGGAAACCAGAGAGCACTCAACGAATAACATGCAAGCTAATAGAAGATCTAAGCACCAACCCAATCAGCATCAAGATTGAGTTGTGAAGCCATTCGAGATGAAGTCTTCCACAGGAGATCGAAGAAGACTTCTTGATGAATCGACTAAGGAAAGTCGCAAGTGCGTGTCGCCAGTGAATAAAGACAACGATCTTGGAAGCAACCAAGATCGTAGTGTTCTGCCAAACAAAGAAGGAACTGATGGAAGGTGAATCGAGATACCGGGTCACCTCAAGAGAGCAAGGCTAAAGTGATTAAGTGCGTGTCGGTTCATTAATGATAAGTGAGCGGAGATCACAAGGAGAAAGCAAGCTGGACGCGCCACAAATTTGAAGTGTCTTAATATTCAGAAGGGGACCAGAGCAAGGGTTTAGGCCATCACTCGATAACAATCAAGCAAATGTAAGTATTGAAGAACTCATATAGAAGGAAGAGGTGTACTACATTGAGATCCAATCAACACTCTTCAAGATCGTAGTGTTAACTCTACCGGTCAATGAGCAACACTCAACAAGACACTACGATTAGGTCCTCAAGACGTGCATCGAATCGTAGAGTTCGAACACCAAAGACCAAGCATTGGCAACGGCTTCAATTTGAAGGTCAGTATTCTGACAAAAGGCTTATTGAGAGAGCATCGATGCAAAAGGACAACCTCTAATTGAGAAATCGGAAGGAGATAATAAAGTCTTCAACCCGCCCAAGACAAAGAAAGTGACAACTCGACGGTAGGTGAAACAATGAGATCTGCAATGTCGATATAAAGTATGACATGTCACATCAGCAGTCTACCTCTATCAACTCGAGATCTGTGAAGATATTTGAATAGCCTTCAATGGTTACTTTCCAACGGAAGGATTAGGAAGGAGTATAAATGAGAAATAGCTTCAAAGATCAAGGGTTGCTGGAGTTGCCAAGTTTGGAGATAAGGTGGACTGATCTAAACCATGTGAGATAGTGAGTCCGAAGGCTCACTCTACGATCCACCAAGAACACTCAGAAGACTGACAAAGAGAGGAGTAGACGTGTGAGTTCTACTATGTAGAAGTAAGAATTCTACTACACGAAGAGTGTTCTGAACTGCCGAGAGAAAGAAGAGCATCATGTCATCTTGATGTCCATCATGGGAAAACTCTAAGTACAATAGAGAAGAGCTCACAGTCATCTTAGCAAGTCCATCATGAGAAGGCATCAAGTATCAAGAAAGGAGATCACAAATGTCATCATAGTGACAAGCATGAGAAAGTTTTTAAGTACCGAGAAGAAGAACTTACAGACATCTTGGAAACCTATCATGTGCAGCCATCATGTATCTAGAGAAAGATCTTCAAGGCAGTTCATCAAGGGATCATCCAAAGTGGCTTGAGTTACCGAAGAAGCTGAGCATCATGCAACACTCAGCTGCACTTCAAGGATGATCAAGCCAAGCTGCTAAGGATAGAAGATGTTCAGAGCATGAAGACATCTTAGCAGCTCAAAACCGACTCCAACAACAACTCAACAAAGCCAGGGCTTGAGGGGTCCTTGTCCGAAGGGACTAAACAAAGAAGGGCCAGAAGGGTCCTTGTCCGGAGGGACTAAACAAAGTTCCAAGCCTGCTAGGCTTGAAGAGTTCTTAGGGAACTAGAGGAGTTCCAAGGCTACTGGCCTTGAAGAGTTCTTAATGAACTGAGGTCCCAAGGCTACTGGCCTTGAAGGAATCTTAGTGATTCAGGGTGATGCCCTTCCTTAGTGGAAATCCTGCTAGTTGAAAGCAGAAGAGTGGATTAGAAGCTTAAGTCTCTGAACCACTTAAAACCCCTTGTGTCTTTTACATTATGTCATTTATTTTATGTACTATAACTGCTATGTATGTTTTAACTACTTACAACTAAGCTTACTCTATGAACAATGTATGTATGATTATGAATATATCAATGAAGGGGGTCTTTTACTTATTCCGTTGTGCTTGAAAAGATTCTTATGTTTGTCATATGCTAATTTAATAGCTATACAAAATAAACCTGAAAAGTATTTGAAATAAAAAGGATCTATTCAACCCCCCCCCCCTTCTAGATCTGTTGTGCCCTCTGGAAACTAACAATTGGTATCCGATCAGGTATGTTCTCATGCTATATTCAAAAGCTAATCGCTTTGAGTCTGATCCCAGGCACCAACATTGTTCTAAACTTAGTTTAGTAGTAAGTAACTTGTTATATGCAGATGAGCTCACATGTTGGAAATATTGTGTATAGGTTAAATGTGTATATACACCTGAAGATGCTCAGATTAGTCCATGGTCTCGATTGTTACATCAACAAGACCAATCCTTGCCTACATATCGATCTTGTAGTCCAAGACCGCACGAGAAAGCTCAAGAGACATTAATGACAAAATTCAAGCATCCACCGTCTCGAAAAAATGAAAAGACCATACATGAAAAGAAATGCTCATCCAGAGAAGAAAGAAACTCTCCTCAGATATATGTCTGGTCAACCATCGGCTGGATGCAAGCTTCATGAACTGAGAGATGTCAAAAGAACTAAAGATGCTGAGATTCTCAGCCTACATCTTCAAGACCATGATTGATTGATTAAAGGTCAACAAGAGCAATAAGCTGTCAGGAGCAAAAGTAAAGCTATGCACATCAATACCTAAACTCAGTATATCTAAGATAAATGACTGTTTAGTAACAGACAGTAAAAAAGGTACGGTTCCTCATTATTATAAATGTATACATCATAATTGCATCTTCTTATGAACTATAACAGTATTCTGTCAAGGAGTCAAAATCTACCTAAAACCGTGAAGAGAGAAAGTTACCTGAGGATGGAAACTCAAATGACTATAAACCTTCTCTCCATCCAAGTTTTAGGTTGAAGATGACATTTTGAAGGAAATCTGAAATGGGTCATAAGAGCATCACAGGCCTAATAAACTTTATGTGAAGTAATCTTTACTGGTGGGTTAGTATGTATGTACAAGCCTATGTTCTAAGTGTTTGACAACACACAGAGCATGATCAGTTCTGCAAAAGGATCTTGCTGATTCGTAGAAACTGATCACCTCAATGAATCAACTAGATACTCCCAAATCGTAGAGTTGATTATCACTCTGTGAACACTTAAACATTGTGAACATAACCTAGTAAATGATGAATCCATAATGAGTGCATTATTTAATGTCAAATCCTACACACTCACAATCATGCATCTCAAAATGTATTATCTTAAGATAGTTGCATGCATGAATATGTCTGCTGGTGATAAATATGATGATTATCCAAATAAGAGGAACATGGGTTTAGAAAACTAACCTAGCAGGACCCATTTAATTATGGGTACCAAAAATAAAAATATATTTAAACCTGCAGGTACTTGGTCAGTCTGACCATACTAAGGAATGATGAAGTAGAAGACTTCAGTCAAGAAGACTCAACCAAGAAGGCGAAGGACCGCTCGAATTGATTCGACAAAAATTCCTATATGTCCAAGCTTCATCCTTGAAGACCCTCTCGAGCTAATCGTAATGAAGCTCATATGGTCATTAATCAGATATGGAAGCAAGCCATTCAACCAAAGAAGGAAAGGGTCTTATGTGCTCAAAAGCCAGTCAAGAATGCTATATGGGAAGAATCCTCAAGGAAGCTCACAACAGAAGATTATCGAGCATCATTCAAGAGGAACTTATTGCGAGAGCAGAAGTTCACAAACACAACTGTCAAAGAAGACTATGTTCGTAGTACTATCAAATAATCATAGAGTGATCAGTCCTGAAAATACTCATCTCTACGATACAAGGAGATCTAAGTGATGATGGAGATTCCAGTCAGAAGGAGATATGCAAGGCTACATTTAAATGAACCTGAAGAAGAGGGAATCACAGATCCGCATCAGTATTTGTATCCGGTATCCGATGAATTTTAAAAATATTGTCTATATCCGGTATTCGAAATAATATTCGAATACAGATAATATCCGTTTCTGTTTCCAACAAATTTAAAAAATAAGATTTTTTTTGCTAAATTACTAAGATTTTATTTAATTACTAGATATTAATGAATGTAAATTATTAATTAATGAATGTAAATTATTAATATATATGTAACAAGCTAATAGTTATAGTTTTTTAAGCTAATAGTTATAGTTTTGTGAGTTATTAATATATATGTAACAAGCTAATAACTAGAGTTTTGTAAGTTAATATATGATCAATAACATGTATTTACTGTGGATGAAAAATGGGTAAATATCATCTTTGTAAGACCCCAACTTATTATAAATAAAATTGAATTTCTTTTATTTATTATTTTAAAATAGTAAGGGTTGATTTGATTAATGTGGTTAGTTATTGGTAAAATGACCAAATATTTTAAATAAGCAAGTGGTTATAAAATATTCATTTTTATCGGAGAATATTCGTTTGGTCGTAGAATATTCGTTCGACGGTGCAGCCTTGTGTGGGCCCCATAACGGAAAGCGATTGGATGAAGAAAACGACAAGTATAAGTTGTTTATAAATAACGGCGTAATTGTTACCGTTAATACTGTTGGAATACCCCCTGGTTAAAACACAGTAATACGCGTTGTTGCACAAAGAATAATACCAGATTGCACCAATTATTGATTCTTACGTAAGAAGGCACTATTCAATAATTGTTACGATGAATTATTGTTCAAGATTTTATATTTATTGATTCAATAATTGTTGCGTTGATATTTTATATTATTGTTGTTTCAATAATTGCCACTACACAAGATTTTCTATTATCGAAGCAATAATTCATATTATCCTCTAATAATATTATTAGATAACATTATTGGCAATGTCGAGAAAGTTCTCATCTAAGGAGAGGTTTGGTCACCTAATTGCTGGCGTGTAGTGAGAAATTCTTATTGAAAGCCCCTCTTTCCTCGAACCACCTCGTTATCGATGATGTGATTCAAGAATATTATTTGTGAATAATTAATTATTGATTTATATGATAAGGAAAATATTCATTTTATGTGGATATAGATGGAGAAAATTTTAAAGTGACAATTGTTGAAAATCGATATTTTATCTTTTTCGATAAAATAATATTTTATTATTATAGTATAATAATAATGATATTTTTTACATTGAATGTGGGATATATGAGTATATGAGGAGGAAGAGTATTTTTGTTGTAAAAGTTGTTTAAAACATGTTAAACATGTCTGTGGGTCCATTTCTTGACTGAAATTTGATTATAGCCTGTAAAATCGCCCGTTTGTGGATTTTGGTAAAAAAAATTTTGGAATTTGGAAGAACTTTCTTCTGCAAAGTTGTAGATAATGAAATTTCTTAGGGAAAGACATGTGGTTCGAATTTTTCTGATAAAATGGCTATTTATTATGAATTATTGAAGTTCTGAAGTTCCGAAATAATTGATTTTTGGAAGTTTTATTTATTTTTATTAATAAAAACATTTTTTATATTTTGTGGGCATCATTAACATGTGCAAGGTGGCTGAATTCAGATTTAAGAAGTGGGCGTAGGAATTTTGTATATATATATTAATATTATATTAAATATTCTGCTTTGGTGTTCTAAGCATTTTCCTATAAATAGGGTGCTTATGTTAGAATTGAAAATCACACCAGAAACTAAAGTTTTCTGTCTCTTTCTCTCTCTATATTATCGAGCGTATTCTTGTGAGTATTTTAAGACTTTGAGTGTTGCTTTATCTGATTAAAGTTTTCTTCACTCTATATCCAAAGATTCCACCGTAAGTACTGTCTTTTCGAGGTAAGAGATATTTTTTTTAAATGATATTATTCTTTCAATATCATTATGCTGGTATATTGGGAATATTTGTTTTTGTGAAATTCTTGTCTTTTGGTGTCTGAGCCTTTATTCACGATATCTGACTATTCACAGAAAAATAAAATTTTAATTTTTTGTCCAAAATATCTATTATGGATACTAGCTTTGATTGTATCCATGTTTTGATCATTCTTGAATTTTACTCTACTATGATTATTTATGAGGTATTTTTGGACATGGATAAACCGAAATACGAATCCTTAATATTTGTTATTTTTTTAATGGATTCGTTTTCTTTAAAATATTTTTCGTCATCCTCAGTCCTAAATGATGATATTACTGAATATCTTTGGCCTATAGTGCAAACATGAATGATTTCTGATGAATATCTTTGGCCCGTAGTGCAAAGATGAACAGGTGTTTAGATGAACATGACCAATTGATGAATATCTTTGGCCTGTAGTGCAAAGATGAATATTTGATTCCAGATATATGTTGATTGATGTTACAGGGATAAAATATTGACGATGGACTTTTAAATTCATATATAGAAGATAGTAGATTTTATTCTCTATTTAACTCTTCTAATGAATTATTATTTCCGCTACGAATATTGATTTAAAACTTGTTGTCTATTGTATTCTATTAGATTTTTCCCTGTTGAAGACTAAGATAATTTGTTCTATATTATCTTGGTCATAATATTCTTTACTGGGCTAGTTGAGCTCACCCTTTTCCTTTTTGTTCCATTTTTCTTCTCAAAAGGCGAGAATGTAGCGAGTACTAGTCGGGGTATGGAATGAAGGTTCTAGAAAGTCGTTTTAGTAGTCTTCACCATTTTTGTAAAATAATGTATCAATAATTGTAATGAGGACTTATTTGAGTGTGGATATTGTCTAGATGACAATATTTGTATTTAAACTCACAGTTTTTATGTTGTATTAATAAAGTTGTAGTTGTTTTTGTACCATGTATTTTGACGACTCCGAATGGGTGTTGTATACCTATTTTGGGGACGTCACAGTTGGTATCAGAGCTTAGGGTTATAATCTCTGGCAGAGATTGAGGAATAGAACTAGGAGGGGAGAGACGAGTAAATCCTTTGCTAGTGTGTCCTACCTAAGCTTATTTGTTGGTCGGTCATAATATAGGGATATTATATGATATGTTAATTTGTTAAATTAACCCTTGTTTTATGGCAGTATTTGAGAATGTCGACTGAGAATGTTAACAGTGGAGTAAATGAGACCGTTGAGACACCTTTGCTCACCAATGAGGAGAACGTGCAACAGGCTGGCAATGTTCCTCCTGTAAACAGCACCACTGAGAGCAGACGATGAACGATGAGATGTTTAGAAGATTTTTGCGATTCATGCAAAATCAGACGAAGGAGATTCATGTTCAAAATATAGGAAGAAACAATGACAACGCACAGCTGGTCACAGCCAAGCAGTTTAAAGAGTTGGGACCACCAGAATTCTGGGGAAAGCCGGATCCGATTAAGGTGGAGACATGGGTCAAGCAAATTACCAAGATATTCGATGTCTTGGGATGCACAGAGGAACAGAAAGTTCCATTCGCCACTTTTATGTTCCGTAATGAGGCGCGACATCGGTGAGAATCATGAAGCGTACCCATCCAACAAGGCCAAAGATGTCTTGGGAGACATTTCAGAAACTGTTCAATGACAAATACTTTCCTGAAAGTTTTCGTCATATGAAGGAGGTAGAGTTTATTAGATTGGAACAAAACAACATGACAGTGTCCCAGTATGAGGCGAGGTTTGCGGAGTTATCCAGGTTTGCACCACATTTGGTGGAGAATGAGGAACGTATGACGCGGATGTTTCTGAGAGGTTTGAAACCAGGCATACGTCAATATCTCATTTCTCATAAATTTTCTCTCTATTCAAATGTTGTCAACTGGGCTCAATTATTAGAGCGAGATAACGAGTACGGTCAACCGAGGGACCACAACCAGGATCATACCAGTGACAGCAGTCATTAGAACAACGATAACCAGCGGAGAAAGAAAAAATACTTGACAAGAGCGACAACCACTCCTGGTGGTAATCATAGCCATGAGAATAGAAGAAGAAGCGAGTGGGAGGAGATTTTTAAAAGAGGAGATTCAATAATGACAATACGAAGACGTCGGCACCAACAAAGAATCGGTTTCAAGGAGGAGAACGACCACCCATCATATATATAAGTGCGAAAAAAGAAGGACATATCAACCCAAACCGCCCACAACAGCTTTAAGGTATGTTATAATTGTGAAAAGGAAGGACATATCGCTCGAGATTGCCCAGTAGCAAAACCAAGTCCAAATGAGGATGGTGACTCAAAAGGTCATCCCGGAAAAAGTCAAAGTCAAAGGTTCCCGGAAGGCGTTTGTCGTGGATCGGTCAACATCTGAAGGAACCCAAACGAGGTGATCACGGTAAGCTAATCATAAATTTATCGCGAAGTTTATACCTTTACTAGATACCGGTATACCCATTCATTTATTTCTCCGCTTGTGCTCAACGCTTAAATTTGACTCCAGAGAAATTAGACTTTGACCTATCTGTGGAAACTCCGTTAGGAGAAACTTTCATCACATCCACTGTTTATAAATCTTGTTTGATCCAAGTTGGCACCATCACCTTACCTGTTGACTTTATCTCTTTAAAGATACTTGCATTTGATGTGATTTTAGGGATTGATTGGTTAACTACTCATCATGCCAAAATTGATAGTTTTCGTAAGGTTGTTACAACCTGTTGTTCGAATTCAAGCAACTAAATCATTAAAATCAATCACTGTCATATCAAGTCATAAAGTTATTCATTTATTGAAAAATGGATGTCAAGCTTTCTTAGCCCATGTTATGGATTTGAATAAAAACAAGTCATATTTGAATAATATTCCCGTTGTTATTGACTTTCCTGACGTATTTCTTGAAGAACTTCCCGGTCTACCCCCAGAACGTGAAGTTGAATTCTTTATTGATCTTGAAACTGGTACAAAGCCCATTTCTAAAACCCCATATCGAATGACTCCTATTGAACTTCAGGAATTAAAGTGTGACGCCCCCAAAATAGGTATACATCACCCATTCGAGAGTTGTCAATACATGGTACGTAAACAACTACAACTTTATTATTACAACAAGAAATCTGTGAGCTTGAATACAAATATTATCTTCTGTACAATATCTATACTCAAATAAATCCTCATCACATTTATTGATACATTATTTTACAAAATGGTTAGGACTACTAAACAACTCTCTCTAGAACCTTCATTCCATACCCCAGGCTGCATCTTCGCTATATTCTCGCCTCGAGAAGAAAAATGGAACAAAAAGGAAAAGGGTGAGCTCAACTAGCCCAAGAAAAGAATATTATGACTAAGATAATATACAACAAATTATCATTAGTCTTCAACAGGAAAAATCTAATAGAATACAATAGACAACAAGTTTTTAAATCAATATTCGCAAGTGAAAATAATAATTCATTAGAAGAGTTAAGTAGAAATGCAAACTACTATCTTCTATGTATGAATTTAAATGTTCATCGCTCTATCTTTTATCCCTCAGTAACATCAATCAATATACATCCGAATCAAATATTCATCTTTGCACTACAGGCCAAAAGATATTCATCACTTGGTCATGTTCATCTAAACACATTGCTCATCTTTCAGCACTACGGGCCAAAGATATTCATCGAAAATTATTCATCTTTTGCACTACAGTGCCAAAGATATTCAATAATATCATCATTTAAGACCGAGGATGATGAAAAATATTTTAAAAGCGAATCCAAAGAAACAAAATGACAAGGATTAAGGATTAAGGATTCGTACTTTGTTTTATCCATGTCCAAAAATACCTCAAAAATAATCATAGTGGTGTAAAATTCAAGAATGATCAAAACATGGATACAATCAACGCTAGTATCCACAATAGATATTTTAGACGAAAAAGAAAAATTTTCATTTTTCGATGAATAATACCGTATTCGTGAATAATCAGAGATATCGTGAATAGTCAGATATATCGTGAATAGTAACTCTACACCAAAAGTTCCAAATTTGATAAAAACTTTAGATCAATATTTCAAAGATAATGATATTGAAGAAATAATATCATTACAAAAAATAATAATATCCTTTACCTCGAAAGATCAAGATTTCTAAATTAAAACACCGGATATAAAGGCTATGACTTGGACTTGCACCGTAGATAGCAATACTCAAAGTATACTCAAAATACTCACAAGAATACGCTTTATAATATAGAGAGAAAACTTCAGTTTACGTGTGATTTTCAATTCTAACCTAAGCACCTATTTATAGAAATTGCTTAGAACACCAAAAAGAAGAAAATTTAATATAATATTAATATATAAATAAATTTTCTTACGCCCACTTTGAATCCTTTAGCTTCATTACTTTGCACATGTTTCATGAGGCCCACAAGTGTAAAAAACGTTTTTCCTATTTTAAATATTTTAAACTTCCAAAATCAATTATTTGAACTTGAAACTTCAATAATTCATAATAAATATCCCTTTTATTAGAAAATTCAATCACACGAGTTTTTATAGGAAATTCAATTCTCTACAACTTTGCGTAAGAAAGTTTTTCCGAATTCCAAATGTAAATTGACCAAAATCCATAAACAGGCGATTTTACGTTATAATCAAATTTCAATCGATAAATGGGGTCCACCAACATGTTTAACATGTTTTAAACATTTATTGCAACAAAAATACTCTTCCTCCTCAGATACTCATATATCCCACATTCGTTGTAAAAATATCACCATTATAATATTATTAAAATATAATAATATATTTAAATGAATTATTTTATCGAGAAAAAGATAAAATTTCAATTTTCAACAATTGTCACATTAAAATTTTCTCCATCTATATCCACATAAAATCAATATTTTCCTCATCATATGAATCAATAATTAATTATTCACAAATAATATTACGAAATCACAATATTGACAAACGAGGCGGTTCCAGGAAGAGGGGCTTTCCAATAAGAATTTCTCCTTCTTGCTGCAAGCAATTAGGTGACCAAACCTCTCCTTAGATGTAACTTTCTAGACATTGCCAATAATGTTATCTAATAATATTATTCGGATAATATGAATTATTGCTTCGATAATGAAAAATCTTGTGTAATGACAATTATTGAATAATGACAATATAAAATACCAACGCAAAGAATTATTAAATCAATAAAATCTTGAATAAGTAATTACTATAACCATTATTGAGTAGTGCCTTCTTACGTAAGAATCAATAATTGGTGCAATATCGTGTGCTACTGTGTTTTAACCACCGAGTATTTTAACAAGATACTTGACGGTAACAACTACGCCGTTATTTTTAAACAACTTATATTTGTTGTTTTCTTCATCCAATCGCTTTCCGTTATGGGGCTCACAAAAGATCTATACTGTCATCGTGCGATATATTCCTTCACAAAGAAGAATATTCCACGACCAAACGAATATTCCCTAACAACAATGAATATTTTATAACCACTTGCTTATTTTGAAATATTGCGTATTTTACCCATAACTATCCACATTAATCAAATCAACCCGTACTATTTCAAAATAATAAATAGAGAAAATTAAATTTCATTAATAATAAGTTGGGGTCTTACATAAAGGTCCAACTACAGGAGTTATTGGACATCGGTTTTATTCGTCCTAGTACATCTCCTTGGGTTGCTCATGTTTTATTCGTAAAGAAGAAAGATGAGAGTATGCAACTTTGTATTGATTACCGGGAATTGAACCATGTTACCATCAAGAATAGGTATCCTCTACCTCGTATTGATGACCTGTTTGACCAGTTACAAGGAGCACAATTCTTTTCAAAGATCGATCTTCGTTCTGGATATCATCAACTGAAGGTTAAAACTGAGGATATTCCGAAGACTACCTTCAGAACTCGGTACGGGCATTATGAATTCCTAGTCATGTCTTTTGGATTAACTAATGCTCCTGCGGCTTTCATGGATATGATGAACCGAGTATTCAAGGATTATTTGGATCAGTTCGTTGTTGTCTTTATTGATGACATCCTCATATATTCCAAAAGCCGTGAAGATCATGAGCACCATTTGAAGCTGGTACTCCAAAGGCTTCGTGATAACAAGCTATATGCCAAGCTGAAGAAATGCGAGTTCTGGCTAGAGGAAGTAGCATTCCTTGGGCATGTGGTGTTAAAACATGGAGTATCTGTTGACCCGGCGAAGATTAAAGCAATACAAAGTTAGGAGCAACCGAAATCGGTGACCGAAGTACGTAGCTTTTTGGGCTTAGCTGGTTATTATCGGAGATTCGTGGAAGGATTTTCTCGAATCGCTACTCCATTAACTCAGCTGACTCAGAAAGATATCAAATTCGTATGGAGCGAGGAATGTGAGAAGAGTTTCTAAGATCTCAAGAGGAGACTCATTTCAGCACCTGTTTTGACAATACCATCTGGTTCGGATGGATTTGTTATCTACAGCGATGCTTCAGGCAAAGGGTTAGGATGTGTTCTCATGCAATGTGGAAAAGTCATAGCCTATGCTTCACAACAACTTAAAGAATATGAGAGGAATTATCCTACTCATGATCTAGAGTTGGCAGCAGTCGTTTTCATGCTAAAGATCTGGAGGCACTATCTATATGGGGAGAAAGTGGAGATATATTCAAACCATAAAAGCCTCAAATATTTCTTCACTCAAAAGGAACTCAACATGCGACAACGACGTTGGCTCGAGCAGTTGAAAGACTACGACCATACCATTCAATACCATCATGGAAAAACAAACGTGGTAGCTGACGCGTTGAGTAGAAGATCATATGCGGGAACGAGTGCGATGTTATTAACACAAAGGCCTATTTTGTGTGATTTACAGAAGATGAAGATAGAATTCAAGACTACGGGGACCCATGCAATGATGTCAAGTATACGTATAAAACCAACTTTAATCGAAAAAGTTAAAGTTGCTCAAGCCACAAACCCGGAGCTGATGCGTATGAAGAAGAAAGTGCAAGAAGGTGCTATTCCAAAAGCAAGAATCGATGAAGAAGGAATACTTCGAGTCCACTCCAGACTTTGTGTTCCTAACGACTCTGATTTGAAATACAAGATCATGATGGAGGCACATAATACACCGTTTGCAATCCATCCTGGAACTACCAAAATGTATCGTGATCTTCGACATATATTTTGGTGGAAGAATATGAAGAGAGAGATTGCAAAGTTTATCTTGAGGTGTTTAACTTAACTTGTCAACGTGTAAAGGCGGAGCATCAAGTACCAACGGGTCCATTGCAACCACTTGAGATTCCGAAATGAAAGTGGGAACACATTACCATAGATTTCGTTACGGGTCTTCCCACGGTTTCTCAAGGCATAAATGCTATTTGGGTTATTTTTGATAGATTAACCAAGTCTGCTCATTTCTTGTCGATACGGGAGACTTATTCCCTTGAACGTCTTGCTCGTATGTACGTAGATGAGATTGTGAGGTTGCATGGCATGCCAGTATCCATAGTTTTGATCGTGACCCAAGATTCACTTCAAGATTTTCTTGTTAGCTTGCAAAAAGCTATGGGCACGGATTTACTTGTTCGATTAAGCATACCATCCTCAAACCAGACAGACAATCGAGAGGACTATTCAAAATCTTAAAGATCTATTAAGACTCGTGTCCTGACTTCAAAGGCGCTTAGGATAAGTATTTACCATTGGTGGAATTCTCCTACAACAACAATTGCTCGATCGTGCAAGTATAGGTGTGGCTCCATTCGAAGCATTGTATGGACGAAAGTGTCGCTCTCCAATATGTTGGGATGAGGTGGGTAAAGCAACATTATTGGGACCCGAGTTGGTACGTATGACTACAGAAAAGACCCAAATGATTTGACAACGTATACAAACGACACAGGATCGACAAAAGAGTTATGCGGATCTTCATCGAAAGGACGTTGAATTTAGTATTGGGGATCATGAATTATTGCGTGTTGCTCCATGGAAAGGAGTTACAAGATTTGGGAAGAGAGGAAAGCTTAATCCACGATTTATTGGTCCATTTCAGATTCTTGACCGAGTAGAAAATGTGGCCTATAGACTCGCGTTACCTCCAAGTATGTCTCGTGTTCATAATGTTTTTCACGTATCCGTGCTTCGTAAATATGTGAAAGACCCGAACCACGTTATTGAGTTAGAACCGGACGAGATAACCGAAGACTTAACGTATGAAGAGGTACCTGTCAAGATTTTAGATAGGAAGGAGCATGTCTTACGCACAAAGGTCATACCACAAGTCAAAGTTTTGTGGAGGAACCATGCTATTGATGAAATGACCTGGGAGTTAGAAACGGAAATGAAAGCGAGGTATCCTCATCTTTTCGAAACACCAGGTACGTACGTCAATTTCGAGGACGAAATTTCATAAGGAGGGGAGGTTATAAGACCCCAACTTATTATAAATAAAATTGAATTTCCTTTATTTATTATTTTAAAATAGTAAGGGTTGATTTGATTAATGTAGTTAGTTATGGGTAAAATGAGCAAATATTTTAAATAAGCAAGTGGTTATAAAATATTCATTTTTATCGGAGAATATTCGTTTGGTCGTGGAATATTCTTACTATCGGGGAATATTCGTACGGCTGCGTAGCCTTGTGTGGGCCCCCATAACTGAAAAAACATTGGATGAAGAAACGACAAGTATAAGTTGTTTATAAATAACGGTAGTAGTTATTCTCAATTAATCTTGTTGGAATACCCCGTGGTTAAAACATAGTAATACGCGTTGTTGCACAGTAACACACGGTATTGCACCAATTATTGATTCTTACGTAAGAAGGCACTACTCAATAATTGTTACAATAATTACTGTTCAGTATTTTATTTTATTGATTCAATAATTGTTGCGTTGATATTTTATATTATTATTTTTTCAATAATTGCCACTACACATTATTTTCTATTATCGAAGCAATAATTCATATTATCTGAATAATATTATTAGATAACATTATTGGCAATGTGTAGAAAGTTCTGTCTAAGGAGAGTTTTGGTCACCTAATTGCGCGCCAGTAAGGAGAAATCCTTATTGGAAAGCCTCCTCTTTCCTTGGAACTAACTGCCTGGTTGTCAGTATTGTGATTCAGTAATATTATTTGTGAATAATTAATTTTTGATTTATATGATAAGGAAAATATTCATTTTATGTGGATATAGATGGAGAAAATTTTTAAAGTGACAATTGTTGAAAATTGATATTTTATCTTTTCTGATAAAATAATATTTTATTATTATAGTATAATAATAATGATATTTTTTACAATGAATGTGGGATATATGAGTATATGAGGAGGAAGAGTATTTTTGTTACAAAAGTTGTTTAAAACATATTAAACATGTCTGTGTGTCCATTTCTTGACTGAAATTTGATTATAAACAGAAATCGCTTGCTTTGGGATTTCATTCAATTTCATTTGGAATTTGGAAAAATTTCTTCTGCAAAGTTATAGATAATGAAATTTTTCTATGGAAAAGGACATGTGGTTTGAATTTTTCCGACAAAAGGTCATTTATTATGAATTATTGAAGTTCAAGTTTGAAATAATTGATTTTTGGAAGTTTTATTTATTTTTATTAATAAAACGCGTTTTTATGTTTTGTGGGCATCATTAACATGTGCAAGGTGGTCAATTCAGATTCAAGAAGTGGGCGTAGAATTTTGTATATATATATATATATATATATATTAATATTATATTAAATTTTACGCTTTGGTGTTCTAAGCATTTTCTTATAAATAGGGTGCTTAGGTTAGAATTGAAAATCACACCAGAAATTGAAGTTTTCTCTCTCTTTCTCTTTCTATATTATCGAACATATTCTTGTGAGTATTTTAAGACTTTGAGTGTTGCTATACGGTGCAAGTTCCCTTCAGCTCTATATCCAAAGATTCCAAATGGAAGTCTCGTCTTTTCGAGGTAAGGGATATTTTTTTTAAAATGATATTATTATTTCAATATCATTATGCTGGTATATTGGGAATATTTTTTTTTTATGAAATTCTTGTCTTTTGGTGTCGGGGCACTATTCACGTATACGACACTATTCACAGATAAATAAAATTTTAAATTTTTATCAAAAATATCTATTATGGATACTAGCTTTGATTGTATCCATGTTTTGATCATTCTTGAATTTTACTCCACTATGATTATGAGGTATTTTTGGACATGGATAAACCGAAATATGAATCCTTAATATTTGTTATTTTGTTTCACTGGATTCATTTCCTTTAAAATATTTTTCATCATCCTCAGTCCTAAATGATGATATTACTAAATATCTTTGGCCTATAGTGCAAACATGAATGATTTCTGATGAATATCTTTGGCCCGTAGTGCAAAGATGAACAGGTGTTTAGATGAACATGACCAACTGATGAATATCTTTGGCCTGTAGTGCAAAGATGAATATTTAATTCCAGAGATATGTTGATTGATGTTACAGGGATAAAATATTGACGATGGACTTTTAAATTCATATATAGAAGATAGTAGATTTTATTCTCTATTTAACTCTTCTAATGAATTATTATTTCCTCTGCGAATATTGATTTAAAACTTGTTGTCTATTGTATTCTATTAGATTTTTCCCTGTTGAAGACTAACAATAATTTTTTCTATATTATCTTGGTCATAATATTCTTTACTGGGCTAGTTGAGCTCACCCTTTTCCTTTTTGTTCCATTTTTCTTCTCAGGAGGCGGGAATGTAGCGAGTACTAGTCGGGGTATGGAATGAAGGTTCTAGAAAGTCATTTTAGTAGTCCTTACCATTTTTGTAAAATAATGTATCAATAATTGTAATGAGGACTTATTTGAGTGTGGATATTGTCTAGATGACAATATTTGTATTTAAACTCACGCTTTTATGTTGTATTAATAAAGTTGTAGTTATTTCATACCATGTATTTTGACGACTTCGTAATGGGTGTTGTATACCTATTTTGGGGGCGTCACAGATTGGTATCGAGACCTTAGGGATATGATCTCCGGCGAGGATCTCGGGAATAGAACTAGGAGGGAGAGACGAGTAAATCCTTCGCTAGTGTGTCCTACCTAAGCTTATTTGTTGGTCTCATCGTAATATAGGGATATTATGTGATATGTTAATTTGTTAAATTAACCCTTGTTTTATAAGCGATATTTGAGAATGTCGACCGAGAATGTTAACAAAGGAGTAAATGAGACCATGCGAGACACCTTTGCTCACCAATGAGGAGAACGTGAAACAGGCTGGAAATGTTCCTCATGTAAACAACACCACTAAGCAGACGATGAACAATGAGATGTTTAGAAGCTTTTTGCGATTCATGCAAAATCGAATTTAAAGAGATTCTGTTCAAAATATAGGAAAAAACAATGGCAACGCATACAAATGGTCACAAACCCAAGCGATTCAAAGAGTCAGGACCACCGAGTGCAGGGAAAGCCGGATCCGATTAAGGCGGAGACATGGGTCAAGCAAATTACCAAGATATTCGATGTCTTGGGATACACGGAGGAACAGAAAGTTCCATTCGCCACTTTTATGTTCCGTAATGAGGCAAATTACTGGTGGAAATCTGTGAAGCGTACCCATCCAGCCGCGCTCAAAATGTCTTGGGAGACATTTCAGAAACTATTCAATGACAAATACTTTCCTGAAAGTGTTCGTCATATGAAGGAAGTAGAGTTTATTAGATTGGAACAAAACAACATGACGGTGTCCCAGTACGAGGAAAGGTTTGCGGAGTTATCCAGGTTTGCACCTCATTTGGTGGAAAATGAGGAACGTATGACGTGGATATTTCTGAGAGGTTTGAAACTAGGCATACGTCAATATCTCATTTCTCATAAATTTTCTCTCTATTCAGATGTTGTCAATATGGCTCAATTATTAGAGCGAGATAACGAGTACGGTCAACCGAGGGGCCACAACCAGGATTATACCGGTGGATGGCGGTCCATCGTAACAATGATAACCAACGGAGAAAGAAAAAATGTACGGACAAGAGCGGCAACCACTCCGTGGTAATCATAGCCATGAGAATAGAAGAAGCGAGTCGGGAAGAGATTTTAAAAAGAAGAGATTCAACAATGACAATACGAAGACGTCAAAGACCAAAGAAGAATCGGGTTTCAAGGGAGGAGAACGACCACCCATTATATGCTATAAGTGCAAAAAAGAAGGACATATCATTAAACGCCCTGCACAACAGTTTAAGGTATGATATAATTGTGGAAAGGAAGGACATACCGAGATCGATCAGACCAGAATGAAAAAAACCAAGTCCAATGAGGATGGTGACTCAAAAGGTCATCCCTAGAAAAGTCAAAGTCAACGGTTCTGGAAGAAGCGTTTGTCGTGGATCGGTCAACATCTGAGAGAACCCAAACGAGGTGATCACGGGTAAGCTAATCATAAATTCATGCGAAGTTTATACCTTACTAGATATCGATGCTACCCATTCATTTATTTCTCCTGCTTGTGCTCAACGTTTAAATTTCACTCTACGCCTTTTTCTTTTGTATCAGATCTACAAATATCTCTATATTTATCACCATAATCATCGTATATGTTGAGTAAGAAACAATGTTTTGTATCAGACCTACAGATCTCTCTATATATATTTATCACCATAATCATCGTATGTGTTGAGTAAGAAACAATGTGTTCATACTAATATTAATATCGTCATCTTTTGGAACGAATATTTACGAAGAAGCAAACAATTAATTAGGAAGCCATAAGTGGAATTAATAAGAAAATTTCAAAACTAGGGCAGGTTTCATTTTAAAATTTTAGGGAATTCGGATTTCAGGTAGTCCAAAATGGTCAATATATCCGATAGAAATAAGTTTAAATTGTATAACAGGGAGACTTGTAATTGTATATATAATCCTCGTACAAAATGCATTGCTTGGAATCATTCAGCTAGTATGTATATATGCTCTATATGTACAATTAATACTGGTCTAACAAAAAAGGAGGTAGAAAGAATATGAATGATCATGGTAACTCCCATGGATGACATTGGAGGTGATGAGAGCAAGGCTCAACCCATGTAGTTTTGCACTCTCCCCAGGCGCCATTATGAGTCGCCAGATACATGGTATAAAATTCAAATATAACTTCATTTATACAACTGTTGACCTGTCGTATAGAATACGACCACAGTTAACTGTGAGTTTTAATACAAATGTATGTAACTCTCATGGTGCCTCGACCATAACCTTACAATGGTACTTTACATAAAAGTATAGTCAAAAACTGTTTTAGAAATTAAAATCTTTGGAAAGTGCTCAAGAAACCTTCGTATATGGGAGGCCACGTGCGTACAGGTTATGATAGATATCATATGTCCACAGAATTATCCTTGGTTGACCCAAAAGTCCCCAAAGAAAAACAAGAAGATTACTATCATCTTCTTTCCAATGGTGAGTCTTCTCTTGACATATAAATATCTCCGTTGTCTCCAAGTGAAATTATATTTCACATAAACCCCAAGATCATATAGGTAGTACTCATAAATATATTCAGCAAGTGGATGTGCACAACCTTGTCTTATGAGAACACGAGGTTGTATGTCATTAGACATCTTGTATGATAGTGGCAAAACACCCTTCCAAAGTTGGGTTCGCTTCACCCTATTTGATTCACCAAATGTAACTACTAAATGATGTATAGAATACAACACACTTTTCTATACTGTTTAAGGAGAACCTCCACAGCTAGAGACCACCGTTCTATTTCCCTATTATCCCCACTCAACCTGGCAACACTCTTACGGCAACACTCTTATTACCTGAAAGGAATTGTGAAGCAGAAAGAGTGAGCACAACTAGCCCAGTAAAGAATATCATGACTAAAGATAATTAAATTATCAATAGCTTTAATCAATAATAAATCAGAGATTTAGAACATATGGTAGATGATAAAACTTTTCAACCATAGTTGCAGCGGAACGAGCAATCCATTAGAAGAGTCAAATAGACCATAAGGTCTATTATCTTCTCTATGTTAAAAGTCCACCAATAATATTTTATCCATGTAAAATAAATCAATAGTTCCTGTCCACAATCATATGAATAACTCATAATCATAATTGTGGTTCTAAATTCCTCTTCGCAACCAGGACGAAGATAATTTTCATCACCTATCTTCACCGAAACATCAAAAAATTATGGTTATACCAAATCAAAGATTCTAATCATAATCATACTTAATAAATTCATCTTTTTACACTACTGCCAAAGATATTTATTAACAATTCATCTTTGCACTACATGCCAAAGACATACAACCGTATTTTAGAAGAGTCAAGTAGGCATGGTATTTACTATCTTCTACTTAATTAAAAGTTTATAATAAATATTTTATCATTTGAGACTCAACAATAAATAATCCACATCATCGAATCACCCCTCGCACTACTGACCAAGGATATTCGTTAATATCACATCCATGAATTTATATTTCATCATTTGAGACTCAAATTTCGATAATCAATCCATATAATCGAATTATCCATGCACTACTGCTAAGGATATTTGTTAATATCACGACCACGAATTATCCATGCACTACGCTAAAAGATAATCGTGTTTTCATCAACTAGTCATGATCATGCCATAAAACAATTCATCTTTGCACCCTTGGCCAAAGAGAATCCATAGCCATAATCATACCAAAAACTGTCCATCAATGCACTACGGGCTAATGAGGACTTTTTCCACATCATTTGTAACATTACGGTCATGATTATATCGAATAATCCCGGGTCATAATCACACCAAGTCCATCTATGCACTACAGGCCACAGATGACTTTCAACATAATATAAATATGAGGATGATGACAATGATATAAGAATTCAATAAAACAAGTTCAAGAATTAATTTATCCAGGAACTAATAATGTCCAAATTGTCAACATGATACTTCTTTGTGGAGTAAAATTCAAGAATGCTCAGAAGAATATTTTTATGAAAAGATACTGGATGAAGCGCAAATATCAAGGATATTCTACTAATTTCATAGAGTATAGAAGTCAAAACTATAACCAATTGAGTATAATAGAATATATGAAACTGCAAATGGATTTTCGCCCGCCATGCGGTAATCCACGTAGACAGATCATTTCCACAATTTAATAAGGAATGAATACGAAAGACCATTCATCATGCATGTGGTAATCCACATGTATGCAAGTTATTCCAATGAATAATAAAGAATAGAATAACATAAGGATTCACCATGCGAATGCGATAGATCGCATGCATGTGTTATTCCCAATGTAATAATAAACAATGGAACCCGGTCCCACGTAAAACGCATGCAGACGATATATTCTCGATGAATAAATAAATAATGGAACCAAGTCCGCATAAACGCATACGAGCATGTGATATTCCGATAGAATAATAAATAATGGAACCAGTCCGGTAAGAAACGCATGCATATGATATTTCAAATGTAATAATAAAGAACGGAATATTAGAAGAATTTCACCATGTATGTGGTACTTAGCGATAAACATGTTATTCCAACATAATAATAAATAATGGAATAATGTAAGAATTTCACCAAGTATAGGGTATCCTGTATACAAGTTATTCCAACAGAATAATAAAGAATGGAATAACATAAGTTCTCTTCATGAATAAGAAATAAAGAATACCCCTTACGAGTACAACAAATAATATCCCCTACCTTAAAAAGAAAAGTATTCCGACTGGTAGGGCGGGAATATACTTGAAGAAAACTTTCACTACGCTCAAAGCTTTCTTAAACTCTAAAGAAATATGCTCAAGATTATAGAAGAAGAACTCTCTCTATAGTTTCTCTCTCTAAAGTTTCAATAATTCGTAAGAAATAATAATGAAGAATGAGCTTCTATTTATAGAAAAATGGATCGCATAATAACTAACTCATGAACTATTCAGATTGATTTACTTTAATCTGACGGTCCATATTTAAAGCAAAATCTTTTAAATAAAATATAATATATTCTATTTATAATCTAATAAAACGAATAACTTTATAAAAGATTTTACTATGCAAACACTATGCAGCACTTATACAAACACTATGCATAATAAAATATAATATATTCTAATTATTTTCTAATAAAATAGATAACTTTATAAAAGTATTCATTTTATATAAAAAGATTTTACTATTAGCCTAATAAAACGAATAACTTTATAAAAGTATTCTGTTTTATATAAAAAGCTTTTCTGTTTTATTACATTAATAATACCAATAAAACAAAACTGAGTGACTTATCATATAAGTATCAATAATCAATACCGTGTGCTACTATACAACCACGCGTATTACTATACTTTTAACACCGGGTGTTTCAATAGTTAACGGTAAAACTTCCGCCGTTATTTTTATAAAAATATTTTTGTCGTTTTCTCAATCCGATAATAATTCCGTTATGGGGCCCACCAATGATTGTACCGTCGTACGGATATTCCCTGATAAAAAGAATATTCTATAACAACTTGCTTACATTGAAAAAAAATTTCACAAATTACCCTTAACTTTAAACTTTTATCAATTTAACTATTTACCAAAATAGAAAAATTGAATACTTTTATTTCATAAAATTCGGAGTCTCACAAATTAGATATATTTTAAACAACTAGAGAGAAAGAAGAACGTAAAAATTATTTGGCTTTGGAGTATTGTTGAACAGAAAAGAAGAAAACTCAAAGAATTAGTTCGCTTTTAATTTCGTGTTTCATAATATCGAGGTAAGTGGCTTTTCAAACAATTTAGTGATTTTAAAATTATGGTTATTTATATGTATGTCTTATTAATTATTTGAATGCCTATATGTATGGTTTTAAAATTCGTTATGTTTATTTAAGGCTTCCATTTAAATTAAAATACTATTTTCGTTTATTCAAAATTCGGATCAAGTATTCATTTTTGAACTGTGAAATAAGATTATATGATTTTGATGTAAGACCCCAACTTATTATTAATGAAATTTAATTTTCTCTATTTATTATTTTGAAATAGTAAGGGTTAATTTGATTAATGTGGATAGTTATGGGTAAAATACGCAAATATTTCAAAATAAGCAAGTGGTTATAAAATATTCATTATTGTCGGGGAATATTCGTTTGGTCGTGGAATATTCTTGTTGTCGGGGAATATTCGTACGACGGAGCAGTCTTTTGTGGGCCCCATAACGGAAAGCGATTGGATGAAGAAAACGACAAATATAAGTTGTTTAAAAATAACGGCGTAGTTGTTACTGAATTATCTTGTTAAAATACTCTATGGTTAACACAATAAAGATACACACTGCGGTATTGCACCAATTATTGATTCTTACGTGAAGGCACTACTCAATAATGGTTATAGTAATTACTTTATTCAAGATTTTATTTTATTGATTTAATAATTGTCATATTGATATTTTATATTCTTGTTGTTTCAATAATTGTCATTACACAAGATTTTTTCATTATCGAAGCAATAATTCATATTATCTGAATAATATTATTAGATAACATTATTGGCAATGTCTAGAAAGTTACATAAGGAGAGGTTTGGTCACCTAATTGCTACCAATGAAGGAGAAATTTTATTGAAAGCCCCTCTTTCTGAACCTGCACGGTTGTCGATATTGTGATTACGTAATATTATTTGTGAATAATTAATTATTGATTCATATCTTGAGGAAAATATTGATTTTATGTGGATATAGATGGAGAAAATTTTAATGTGACAATTGTTGAAAAATAATATTTTATCTTTTTTCGATAAAATAATTCATTTAAATATATTATTTTAATAATATAATAATGGTGATATTTTTACAACGAATGTGGGATATATGAGCATACGAGGAGGAAGAGTATTTTTTTTGCAATAAATGTTTAAAACATGTTAAACATGTATTGGACCCCATTTATTATTCGAAATTGATTATAGCTGTAAAAATCTCCCGTTTGTGGATTTTGGTCAATTTCTGCTTGGAATTTAGAAAACTTTTCTTACGCAAAGTTGTAGAGAATTAAATTTCCTATAAAAACTTGCGAGATTCGAATTTTCTGATAAAATGGCTATTTATTGTGAATTATTGAAGTTTTGAAGCTCCGAAATAATTAATTTTTGAAGTTTTAAATATTTTAATAAGAAAAAAACGTTTTTTTTGAGTTAGGCAAGGTGAGTCACTCTTGGTGGCTGATGGTTTGAATCAGATTTTGGGTGCGTAGGAATTTAATAAATATATATTAATATTTTATTAAATTTTCTGCTTTGGTGTTCTAAGCATTTTCCTATAAATAGGGTGTTTAGGTTAGAATTCAAAATCACACCAGAAACTGAAGATTTCTCTCTTTATAATATCGAACGTATTCTTGTGAGTATTTTGAGTATACTTTGAGTATTGCTATACGGTGCAAGTTCAAGTTATAGCTTATATCCAGTATTCCAGTTAAAAGTACTGTATTTTCGAGGTAAGGGATATTATTTTTTTTAAAAATGATATTATTTTTTCTAATATCATTATGTCAAAGTATTGATCTGAAGTTTTTATCAAATTTAGAACTTTTGGTGTCAGAGTTACTATTCACGTATACGACCTTTATTCACGATATCTGACATACTTATTCACGAATACTGGCCTTTATTCATAGAAAAATGAAATTTCTTCTTTCTCGTCCAAAATATCTCTTGTGGATACTAGCTTTGATTGTATCCATATTTTGATCATTCTTGAATTTTACACCACTATGATTATTTTTGAGGTATTTTTGGACATGGATAAAACAAAGTACGAATCCTTAATCCTTAATCTTTGTCATTTTGTTTCACCGGATTCGTTTCTTTAAAAATATTTTTCGTCATCCTCGCCTTAAATGATGATTTTATTGAATATCTTTGGCCTCAGTAGTGCAAAGATGAATGATTTCGATAAATATCTTTGGCCCGTAGTGCAAAGATGAGCAGTGTTTAGATGAACACTGACCAATCGTGATGAATATCTTTGGCACAGTAGTGCAAAAGATGAATATTTGATTCCAGATATATATTGATTGATATTACAGGGATAAAAGATAGACGATGAACTTTTAAATTCATACATAGAAGATAGTAGTTTGCATTCTCTACTTAACTCTTCTAATGAATTATTATTTTCGCTGCGAATATTGATTTAAAACTTGTTGTCTATTGTATTCTATTAGATTTTTCCCTGTTAAAGACTAACGATAATTTGTTGTATATTATCTTAGTCATAATATTCTTTATTGGGCTAGTTGAGCTCACCCTTTTCCTTGTTGTTCCATTTTTCTTCTCAAGAGGCGAGAATGTAGCGAGTACTAGTCGAGGTATGGAATGAAGGTTCTAGAGAGATTTGTTTAGTAGTCCTCACCATTTTTGTAAAATAATGTATCAATAATTATGATGGGGATTTATTTACGTGTGGATATTGTCTAGATGGCAATATCTGTATTTAAACTCACAGTTTATATGTTGTAATAATAAAGTTGTAGTTGTTTCTGTACCATGTATTGACAACTCAGAATGGGTGATGTATACCTATTTTGGGGGCGTCACATTTGAACTGTGAAAAAGTATCGTTTAGAATATCGATAATATTGAGAAAAGATTTTGAAATCCTCTGTCTGACTATGTATAGAACCCGTTATTGATTACGTTTTGTTCCGGAGCTATTATAGGACCTACTAAGGCGCACACCTTTTAGATGCCCTTCGGGGAGCGTGCATTTTTATAGATACCTTAGTAAGGTGCATGCGTATCATAATGTTATCAAACTTTTGGGTCGTGTTACAGGGCTATTGTAACCTTAGTCGCTAAGGCTGTGGATTAAAAGATATATGATATACATTGAAATCATTTTTGAATTGTTTTAGTTTTGAAAGCTTATGTACTATTGTTATTGAACAAAAAGTTATTTTGAAAAAAAAGTATTTTGCAAATTGTATTTGATTCGGCTAGATAGGGAGGATTGCTACTTGTTGGGCCTCATCGTTCACCCCCTTACAGATTTTTACAGGCCTCGTCGTTGAAAGCTTAGCACTTATTTGATACGCTTGGAATAGCTGGAGTTTAGTTTTAGATATTTTTTTTATTGATGGATTTTAATAAACTCTTAGTTTTGAGGAGCTGCGTCTCCGTTATTTGAATGTGGTATTTATTGGTATTTCATTTGGATTGATTTAAAATATATTTATGGTTGGGTTTTAAGTTAAGATTATTGTTGAGTGGTTTTGTTTGGGCTGCGCGTTATTGATATTGTTGCCTTGCGGGCCTTTGGGCTTTTGGTATGTAGCACTTCGGGCCTATATCGGGTTTGGGGTGTTACAGAGGTGGTATCAGAGCAGTGGCCCCTCGCAATGTGTTGGTTAGAAAAACCAACATATTCCCTGTGGAATGATTTTGGGAATTACTTGTGGGTAATAGTTTGACTAAATTAAAGAATTTTGAAATTAAAAATAAGGTAGAGATCTATGTAGTGTTTGATGTTTGGTACTCGAGGCTAATTGGGTATTTGATTTTATTTGCTACTAGTTTTGTATAGTGTTGTTGAGTGGGGATTATTTTTGTAGGAAAAATGCCGCCTAGAAGAAGCAACCCTACTAACACCAATTTTGCCACTAATTAATAGCCTAACTCAGCTGGCTACTATGTGACGCCCCCAAAATTAGGTATACGTCACCCATCTTGGGTCGCCACTTACATGGTACATAAATTCAAATACAAACTTAATTATACATCTGTCGTGTAACATACGACAATACATAAACTGAGAGTTCTAATAGGAATATTGTCATTTAGACAATATCCATACTCAAAGAGTCCTCATTACATTTATTGTCACACTATTTAACAGAATAGTAAGGACTACTAATGCTATCTTCGGGACCATCACTCTTTTCCCCGACTCGTCCCAGCTATATTCTCATTTCCTGAAGAGAACAGTGAAAGAAAGGGTGAGCTCAACTAGCCCAGTAAGAAATATTATGACTAAGATAATGCGTAATAAATTATCATTAGCCTTCAACAATGTTAAACCGATAAAATACAATAGACAACCAGCTTTAATCTGCGATGGAATAAGCAATCCATTAAAAGAGTCAAGTAGAAAATAAAATCTACTATCTTTTATGATTTAAAAGGTTTTTCATCAATTTGTTATAAATTTTGAGACTCAACTTTAATGAATAAACCACAATATCTAATCATCCACGTACTACCGCAGCCAAGGATTTTCATCAAATTATCAATGGTCATGACTATACCGAATCACCCCAGTCATAATCATACCAAAAACTATCCACCATGCATTACAGTGCCATCGAGGACTTTTGTCACATCATTTATATCAAGCCATGATTATACCGAATGATCCTCGGTCATAATCATACTAAGTTCATCAATGCACGTAAGCCAAAGATAACATAATATAACATGAGGATGATGATAATGACATAATAATTCAATAAAACAAGTTCAAGAATTATTTTATCCGAGAATTAATAACGTCCAAATTGTCAACAAGGTCTTGTTTTTGTAGAGTAAAATTCAAGAATGATCGGAAGAATATTTCCATGAAAAGATATCTTTGGATGAAACGCAAATATCAAGGATATTCTACTAATTTCATGGAGTATAGAAGTCAAAGTTTTAACTAACTGGGTATAATAAAGAATGGAATAACAAAGGAAATCACCATGCATGCGGTGCTTGTGAGATAGGCAAGTTATTCCAACGTAATAATAATAACGGAACCAAAGTCGGGTGAAATTCACAATCATAAGCGGGATGTTCCAATGTAATAATAAAGATGGAACTGGATCCGGTGTGAAACACACAATAGGATATTCCAACGAGAATGATAAAGATTTTAACCCGTGTCCTGTGTAAAACACACGAGCATGGATGTTCCAAATGCGAATAATAATAAAGAAAAGGCGGAACTAGGTCCCAGGGTATAAAACACACGCATGTGGATGTTCCAACGTAATAATAGAAGAATGTCACCAAGTATAGGGTAAACCACGATCTGAGATCATGTATAGGGTATGCAGCAGATACATTTTATTCTAATGAATAATAAAGAATGGAATAACAGAGGGATTTCACCAAGTATAGGGTATCTGGCAGATCTGAGGTATTCCAACGAAATAATAAAGAATGGAATAATGTAAGTTCTCTTCATGAATAAGAAAGAATAACACCCCTTACGGTACAACAAATAATATCCCTTACCGTAAAAGACACTAGATATCAAAGTAGTGAAGTACCGAATACTCTTCTTCTTTCTCTCTATAGATTTTCTCTATATAACTCTCTATAATTTCTCTCTGTAGTTTCAAAGTGAATTAAAGAAAATAATGAAGGAATGAGCTTATTTATAGGAAAATAGAATGCATAGTAATTAATCCATGAACGGTCCAGATTGATTTACTTTAATCGACGGTCCATATTTAAAGCAAAATCTTTTAAATAAAATAAAATATATTCTATTTATATAAAAACATTTTACTATGCAAACACTACATGCAACACTATGCAAAACACTATGCAAAACACTATGCAACACTACGCGTAATAAAATATAATATATTCTATTTATAGAATAACTTTAATAAAGTATTCTGCTTTATATAAAAAATGTTTACATTTTATTACGTTAATAATCTGAATAAAACAAAACGCGTCATTATCGCTATAATAATTCATATTATTAATCGACAATAATGGAATCAAACCGAGTGACTTCTCACATAAGCATCAATAATCAATACCGTAATGCTACTTATGCAACCACACGTATTACTGTACTTTTACTACCGAGTAGTTTAACAATATCAACGGTAAATCTTCCGCCGTTATTTCAATAAAATAATTTTTGTCGTTTTCTCGATCCGACAATAATTACATTAATGAGGGTCCACCAATGATTGAGTTATCATTTAATATTCCTCGCTAAACCGAATATTCCCCACCAATCGAATATAATATAACCACTTGCATACTTTGCAAAATTTATAAATACTACCCACAACTATAATATTATCTCAAATTCACACCATAATATTAAAAATTATTTCGACAAAATTTAAATCTTTATTGATAAAATCTGGGGTCTCACAATCTCTCCCCCTTATGGAATTTCGCCCTCGAAATTAGGGTATGTACCTGGTATGATAAAGAGGTGAGGATACCTTGAATACCTTTATCGTTGAAAACATTAAATTCATCTTTGCAATCCGCCCAAAGATATTCATTAACAATTCATCTTTGCACTACAGGCCAAAGATATTTATTAACAATTCATCTTTGCACTACAGGCTAAAGATATACAAATCAGAAACCAATAATCTTTGAGACGCACTTAATAATAGTATCACGACCATGAATTATCTATGCACTTAATTGCCAAAGATATTCGTGTTTTCAATTACTGGCCATGATTATACCGAATAATCCTTGGTCATAATCATACCAAGTCTATCGATGCACTACTGACCAAAAGATGACTTTTACCACATCCATGAATTAATATTTCATTCGAGACTCATTTCAATAATTAATCCATATCATCGAATCATCCCGCTACTGAGTGCCAAGGATATTCATTAAGATCACGACCACAAATTATCCATGCACTACGGCCAAAGATAATAGTGTATTCATTAGTATCACGACCACAAATTATCCATGCACTACGACCAAAGATAATCGTGTATTCATTAGTATCACGACCACAAAATTATCCATACACTTCTACGCCGAAAGATAATTGTGTATTCATTAATATCACGACCACAAATTATCCATACACTACTACCAAAGATAATCGTGTTTTCATTAGTATCACGACCACAAATTATCCATGCACTACTACCAAAGATAATCGTATTCATTAGTATCACGACCACAAATTATCCATGCACTACTACCAAAGATAATCGTGTATTCATTAGTATCACGACCACAAATTATCCATGCACTACTACCAAAGATAATCGTGTGTTTTCAATTACGGTTATGATTATACCCCAACAATCATTTGGTCATAATCATACCAAGTCCATCTATGCACTACAGCCACGAGATGACTTTCAACATAATATAAGCATGAGGATAATGATATAAAGAATCAATCAAATGATATAAAAGATAAATATTAAACATTTATAATATAATTTATCCAGAGATTCAAGAATATCCCCATGTTATCAATCACTTAATAATCTCATAATCTAATATCCTTAATATTATAACAATATTTTAATCACTTCTTAAATTTATAAACAATTTATCTCAATTGTTTACGCTTTACCATATAATGCATTTAATCATTCAAAATGTCATACTCATAAGATATCATCACCAATTATCAAATCCTCAAAAAATATGCATATACTCTATATAGGATTCTCTAGCCATAAAATCCTATTTTTCAACTTTGTTACTTCACATAACATATTTAACTCATATGTTCAAGTAATTAAACTATTTTCATGAAAATACCAAATCAGTCCCAAAAATATTTCTTTTCTGGGATTTAGCATAATATAGTCCCATAATGAAAATATATTTTTCTCGAATTTTTAAAATTCATTTACTATTTTCAAAAATCAATTTCTAATTAATTCCTTAAGAAATTAGCTACCTCAAGTGTAACTCCAAAATTCCCAAATCTTGGCAGGACTTTACACATGTTAATGTGAGCCTCAGTTTAAATTTCATGGTCATCGGAGTTATAGAACTCCGGTTATAGCGTTTTTCATTTAAAAACCTAAATATTGAAATAGTCATAACTTGCTCATTTTAAGTCGAATGAGCTCATTTTTGGACAGGAGGTACTTTATACCATATACTTTCATGTCCCAAAAGGCCAGAATTTTCTCATAATTTAAGTGGCCGAAACCGCCCTCTAAAATCATGGCAGCAGCTTTTTTCGGTTTTTGCAGCTTTGCACTCCTTTGCTAAAATCAGTCCACACAAAAATCTACAACACCTTTTCCAGTAATTCCACTTGGATTAGTTAGGTAACTCATAGATCTAACTCTAGGACTTGACCACACTCAAAAATTCAAAATATAATAGGAGATATGGTCAATTGAATTTCATGTTATGTTTTTCACCAAAATCTGATTTTCAACTCTTTGTGATTTCTAAGAAACTTTCATGTTTTCACATACTAACCAACATAACTCATCATAAAACTTACTAATACTTCATATACCCATGATTTTCATCAGTTCTATACTTTTATTATGACTTTCATCATAATCCACGTAAATAGATCCTTTTAGTTGAAGAAATATTTGAGGGTTTAAGAAATGGGTTTTATACTGGGGTCAATACAAAATTCGATTTCACGCTCTAAGTAGGCTAAGAAGTCTTCAAGAATACGCCAGGAAATTTATTAATGATAGAAATATCATTCAAAACTGTTACTCTCGTCCAAGACTTGGATAGTACGTCACATTGATACCAACTGTGACTTCTATCCTTTTACCTAGATAGCACCTCATAATGATGCCTATCAACTCGCCATCTTCTTTCATGATGTCGCCTAGAGAAAGTCTGGCCTCGGTGCATTCCACACAAGGAAGTCAACAACGAAAGGTTCAGGGATCTTTACTTATGGCTTGATATGATAATGATTGACTTTAGTAGTTTGGTTACTTGAATTCGCACAACAAGTTGGTTATGAATATAAAAGCTAACAACCTTACGAAAAGCATGATGAGTAGTTAACCAATTGATTCCTAAAATCACATCAAAGGCAAATATTTTCAAAAAGATAAGATCGACAGGTAACGTGAAAATGTTTATTTGAATCAAACAAGATTTAAAAATAGTAGCGGTAACGAAGGCTCCTACTAACGAAGTTTCAACCAATAAGTCAAAGTTTAACTTCTTCGGAGTCAAATTTAAACGTTGAACACAACTAGGTGAAATAAAAGAGTGGGTAGAACTGGTATCTAACACGGTATAGACTTCGCAAGAGCTTATGATTAACTTACCCGTGATAATTTTATTCAGGTTCCTCGTCACGAGAAAAAAAACGCTCTCTCTTAAACTACCGGCTTTGGTTTGTCTGGGACAGCCTTTGGTGCCTCCATCCTAGTTGAATTTGTCTTCGGTAAACGACAAAATCGAGCTAAGTGACCTTCTCTTCCACAATTATAACATGCTTTGGATGGCATGGCGCGATCCCGGATGATGTGTCCTCTCCTCTCGCATTTGAAGCATATGATAGGTGGTCTTTCTCCTTCCTTAACAACGGTCTTCGTGTCGACGCGTCTTTCCATCATTGTTGAATTTCCTCTTCTTGAAATTTCCATTCCTATTATCTTGGCCATGGTTACCACCGAAATGATAATTTCCCCCACGATGGTTATCGTTGTTCCGATGGCCATTGCCACCGGTACGATTATTATTATGTTGTTGGTCGTTACCTTTTGGTTGTGCTGACTCATTATCGCGCTCCAATAACTGAGCCCTATTCACAATATCTGAATACAAACAAAGTTTATGAGAAATTAGGTATTGACGTATATCGGGTTTCAAACCTCTTAAAAACATTCGCGTCATTCTCTCTTCATTATCCACCAAGTGGGACGCAAACCGTGATAACTCCGCAAATTTTGCCTCGTATTGCGACACGGTCATATTGTTTTGTTCCAACTTGATAAACTCCACCTCCTTCATGTGGCGAATACTTTCGGAAAGTATTTGTCGTTGAACGACTCTGGAACTTCTCCCAAGATATCTTCAAGATCTGGCAGGTTGAGTACGTTTCTGATTCCCACCAAAGAATCGCCTCTCTCGCAACGTAATAAAGGCGGCAAAAGGAACCTTTTGCTCCTCCTGAGCATCCCAAGACATCAAATATCTTGGTAATCTGCTTTATCCATGCTTCCGCCGAAGTGGTTTTGGCTCTCCTTAAACTCCCGTGGTCCCAGCTCCTTGAATTGTTTAGCGGTGACCGCCTAGAGTTTTTCGTGTTTCCACCTACGTTTTGGGCGAGTCGCTTTACTTTGATGTTGCATGAATTCTAAAACCTTTAAACGCATCTTTGTCGTTAAATCGATTGATCGATGTTGTTTGTTTACATGAGGATTATCACCATCCTGTTGCACATTGTCCTGATTATTGATCTATGGAGAATCAACAGTCTTCTTTGCTCCATTGCTATTCTCAACATTCTCGGATGCCATTTTCAAACACTGCCACAAAATAAGGGTTAATTGACATTCAACATATTATCCCTATACTCTGACCGACCAATTAAATACCAAATAAATTTAGGTAGGTCATACTAGCGAAAGAATTCCCGTCTCTCCCCTCCTAGTTCTTATCTCACATCTCGGCCCAGGATCATATCCTAAGCTCGATACCAACATTGTGGCGCCCCCAAAATTAGGTATCGTCACCCATCTTGGGTCGCCACTTACATGGTACATAAATTCAAATACAAACTTAATTATACATCCGTAGTGTAACATACGACAATACATAAACCGAGAGTTCTAATAGGAATATTGTCATTTAGACAATATCCATACTCAAGAGTCCTCATTACATTTATTGTCACACTATTTAATAGAATAGTGAGGACTACTAATGCTTATCTTCGGGACCATCACTCTTTTCCCCGACTCTCGTCCCGGCTATATTCTCATTTCACAAGAGAATGAAAAGAAAGGGTGAGCTCAACTAGCCCAAAGAAGAAATATTATGACTAAGATAATGCGAAATAAATTATCATTAGCCTTGACAATGTTAAACGATAAAATACAATAGACAACCGCTTTAATCTGCAATGAATAAGCAATCCATTAAAAGAGTCAAGTAGAAAATAAAATCTACTATTTTTATGATTTAAAAGGTTTTTCATCAATTTTTATAGTTTGAGACTCAAATTTAATGAATAAACCACAATATCTAATCATCCTCGTACTCACTACCAAGGATTTTCATCAAATTATCAATGGTCATGACTATATTAGAATCACCCCAGGTCATAATCATACCAAAACTATCCACCATTGCATTACGAAAGCCATTTGAGGACTTTTGTCACATCATTTATATCAAGCCATGATTATACCGAATGATCCACATGGTCATAATCATACTAAGTTCATCTATGCACGTAAGCCAAAGATAACATAATTTAACATGAGGATGATGACAATGACATAATAATTCAATAAAACAAGTTCAAGAATTATTTTATCCGAGAATTAATAACGTCAAATTGTCAACAAGTCTTTGTTTTATAGAGTAAAATTCAAGAATGATCGGAAGAATATTTCCATGAAAAAGATCTTTGGATGAAAACATTGAAATATCGAGGATATTCTACTAATTTCATGGAGTATAGAAGTCAAAGTTTTAACCAACCGGGTATAATAAAGAATGGAATAACAAAGGAAATCACCATGCATGCGGTGCTTGGCATAGACAAGTTATTCAATGAAAATAATAACGGAACCGTCAAGTGAAATTCACACGCAAGCGACAGATGTTCCAATGAATAATAAAGATGGAACCGGATCCGGTGTGAAACACACGAATAGGATATTCCAACGAATGATAAAAGGCGGAACCCGGTCCGGTGTAAAACACACAGACGATATGTTCCAATGAATAATAATAAGAAAAGCGGAACGGTCCGGTGTAAAACACACAGACAGGATGTTCCAACAAAATAATAGAAGAATGTCACCAAGTATAGGGTAAACCACGTATACAGATCATGTATAGGGTATGCCGCGTATACATTTTATTCTAACAGAATAATAAAGAATGGAATAACAGAGGGATTTCACCAAGTATAGGGTATGCCGCGTATACAGGGTATTCCAACAGAATAATAAAGAATGGAATAACAGAAGTTCTCTTCATGAATAAGAAAGAATAACACCCCTTACGGGTACAACAAATAATATCCCTTACTAGTAAAAGACACTAGATATCAAAGTAGTGAAGTGCAGAATACTCTTCTTCTTTCTCTACATAGATTTTCTCTCTATAGCTTTCTCTATAATTTCTCTCTCTAGAGTTTCAATGAATTAAGTAAGAAAATAATGAAGGAATGAGCTTCATTTATAGGAAAATAGAATGCATAGTAATTAATCCATGAATCGGTCCAGATTGATTTACTTTAATCGGACGGTCCATATTTAAAGCAAAATCTTTTAAATAAAATATAATATATTCTATTTATATAAAAACATTTTACTATATGAAACACTTTATGCAACACTATGCAAAAACTACTTATAACACTATGCATAATAAAATATAATATATTCTATTTATAGAATAACTTTAATAAAGTATTTTGTTTTATATAAAAAGATGTTTACATTTTTATTACGTTAATAATACTGAATAAAACAAAAGCGTCATTATCGCTATAATAATTCATATTATTAATCGATGATAATGGAATCAAAACCGAGTGACTTCTCACATAAGCATCGATAATCAATACAGGTGTCTTTTATGCAACCCACACGTATTCTTTATGTCTTTTACTACTAAAGTAGTTCAACAATATCAATGGTAAATCTTCCGTAGTTATTTCATAAAATAATTTTTGTCGTTTTCTCGATCAAATGATAATTCTATTAATAGGGTCCACCAATGATTGAGTAGTTGTCACGAATATTCCTCTAAACCGAATATTCCCAGACCAATCGAATATAATATAACCACTTGCATACTTTGCAAAATTTATAAATACTACCCACAACTATAATATTATCTCAAATTCACACCATAATATTAAAAATTATTTCGACAAAATTTAAATCTTTATTGATAAAATCTGGGGTCTCACATACTACTTTAGCTCAGCTAGTGCAGAACCAACAATCGGGGCATCGTGGCATAGTAGCGGAATTCAACCAATTGAACCTGCCAATCTTTGAAGGGGCTACGGACCCTTCCATCGTTGAGAGGTGGACATAAGAAATGGAGAAGGCGTTTGATTTTCTAGGGAGTAGTGAGGCTAATAAGGTGACGTTGGCAGTTTACTAGCTTCAGGGTGGGGCGTATTGTGAAACCCCGAATTTTATGAAATAAAAGTATTCAATTTTTCTATTTTGGTAAATGGCTAAATTGATAAATGTTTAAAGTTAAGGGTAATATGTAAAAAAAAAAATTTGCAAAGTAAGCAAGTTGATATAAAATATTCATTGTGTCGAGGAATATTCGATTAGTCGGGGAATATTCTTTTGTCGGGAATATCCGATGCGATCCATACAATCATTGGTGGACCCTAGCGAAATTATTATTGGATTGAGAAAAACGACAAAAATATTTTTATGAAAATAACGACGTAAATTTTACTGTTAACTGTTGAAACACCCGGTGTTAAAGAAAGAATATGTCTGGCGCATAAGAAATAGTAGCACTTGATTATTGATTATTGATGCTTACGTGAGAAGTCACTCGCTTTTGTTTTATTAGTATTATTAATGTAATAAAATAGAAAATCTTTTATATAAAAAATGTAATACTTTTATAAAGTTATTTGTTTTATTAGACAATAATTAGAATATATTATATTTTATTATGCATAGTATTTTGCATAGTGCTTGTATAGTGTTTGCATAGTAAAATCTTTTTATATAAAATAGAATACTTTTATAAAGTTATTCTATAAATAGAATATATTATATTTTATTATCCATAGTGTTGCATAGTGTACGCGATAGTGTTTTTGCATAGTAATTTTTATATATATAAAATGTAATACTTTTATAAAGTTATTAGTTTTTATTAGATTATAAATAGAATATATTATATTTTATTTAAAAGATTTTGCTTTAAATATGGACCGTCTGATTAAAGTAAATCAATCTGGACCGTTCATGAATTAGTTACTATCACGCAAGTCCATTCTTCTATAAATAAGCTCATTGCTTCATTATTTCTTACTTAATTCAATTTGAAATTCTAGAGAGAAAATTATAGAGAGAAAGAAGAAAAGTGTTCTGCTTACTTCACTACTTCTATATCCAAAGACTCTTCTTTTTCTAAGGTAGGGATATTATTTGTTGTACTTTATAAGGGGTATTATTTGTTTTGTATTCATGAAGAGAACTTACATTATTCCATTATTTATTATTATGTTGGAATAACTTTTATACGCTGGCTACCCTATACTTGGTGAAATTCTTCATTATTTCATTCTTTATTATTCATTGGAATATCTTATCTCATTGCGTTTCTGGGGACTTCGGTTCCGTTGTTTATTATTACTGTTGGAATATCCTCGCCAAAGGCGTATTATGCCCTAATTCGTTCCGTTATTTAGTATTCTCATTGAATAACTTTTTCTATCTGAGCACCGCATGCATGGTGATTTTTGTTGTTATTCCATTCTTTATTATTCTCATTGGAACATCATGTCGGTGCAATTTCGGCCCGACTGGTTCCGTTATTATTATTACATTGGAATAACTTTGTTTATCTGATCTTTGCATGCGTGGTGATTTCTTTTGTTATTCCATTCTTTATTATACTCAGTTGGTTAAAGTTTTGACTTCTATACTCTATGAAATTAGTGGAATATCATTGATATTTGTGCTTCATCCAGTATCTTTTCATGGAAATATTATTCTGAGCATTCTTCAATTTTACTCCACAAAGAAGTATCATGTTGACAATTTGGACGTTATTAGTTCCTGGATAAATTAATTCTTGAACTTGTTTTATTGAATTCTTATATCATTGTCATCATCCTCATGTTTATATTATGTTGAAAGTCATCTGTGGCCTGTAGTGCATAGATGGACTTGGTATGATTATGACCAGGGATTATTAGGTATAATCATGACCGTAATGTTACAAATAATGTGGAAAAAGTCATATGTGGCCTGTAGTGCATAGATGGTCTTGGTATGATTATGACCAGGGATTATTCGGTATAATCATGACCGTAATGTTACAAATGATGTGGAAAAAAATTCCTTTTTGGCCGTAGTGCATTGATGGACGATTTTTGGTATGATTATGGCTATGGATTCTCTTGACCAAGGGTGCAAAGATGAATTGTTTTATAGCATGATCATGGCCAGTTGATGAAAACACGATTATCTTTAGCTTGTGAGTACGGGAAAATTCGTGGTCGTGATATTAACGAATATCCTTAGCCGTAGTGCATGGATAATTCAGTGATATGGATTGATTATCGAGCTGAGTCTCAACGATGAAATATAAATTCATGGATAAGATATTAACGAATATCCTTGGCCGTAGTGCAGGGGTGATTCAATGATGTGGATTTTTTATTAAGTTTGAGTCTCAAATGATAAAATATTTATTATACACTTTTAATTAAAGAAGATAGTAGATATCATGCTCTACTTGACTCTTCTAAAATACAGTTGTATGTCTTTGACATGTAGTACAAAGATGAATTGTTAATGAATATCTTTGGCCGTAGTGCAAAGATGAATTTATTACACTACATGAAAATGGCTTAAGACCGACGAAAATATTATCGAAGGAATATATTCAATGATCAGAGTATTATAACTCGATAGAATATTCTATCGATAGTAGTTCCTCGAAATATGTTATCTATGACGGAATTCAGTCGGAATAACACTGGTCCAAGGGCGCCAACATTTTGCGTTACGCGAATTATAAGTTCGACGGAATCATATTTATAGTCGACGAATTATCCGTCGAAAATATAGTAATCTCGAGGGAACCAATTTCGACAGATATTCCGTCGAGAATAGTCGATTATAAACCGTTCAGCTCCTTCTTTCTCCTATTTTATTTTTGATATCTCTTCTCTCTCTACCGCGTCTTTCTGTCTGGTCTTTCTCTTCTCTAATACGACGACGATGATCATACCCTCTCTATCCAAATTTAATGAGCTCCTCCCTCTCATGGATTCTCTCTCACAAATATTATATATTGACCGTAAAGGGAAAAACCCTTGTCCTCATACTTCACCTCCTCTATCTCTCTGTCACGGTTAGCCGGCTTTCCGGCGACGTCGTGGGTGTCGGTGGCGGCCTTGTGGTATATCGTCTCTCCTATTTCTAGCATTCAAATCAATTGAGGTACACAATTAATTTCTATCTTCAGTTAATACCATTAAGGTTTGAATATTATATAGGCTATATATGCAATTGATTTTGGGGCTTAATTTAGGCTTTAATTTGTCTTGTTATATATGAAACTGATTGAGGTTGAATGTTCAATTTTAGTTTTATATTTAATTTAGGGTTTAATTTAGTTTGGTATGAAACTGATTTTGGGACTGTGATGCTCGGTGTTTACTGATATTGGTTTACTGATATTGTTTTACTGTATTGGTTTATTGTACCCTTCAAATTAGTATTTAATTTGTGCCCAGTCAGTTATAATGTCCATAATCAATAGTGTGTTTAATTTGTTATCTGATATTGAGGAGTTATAATGCAGTGTGATAAACTTAATTTGCAGTGTTCTGATTTTTGCCTTTTCCCGCAAGTTGAATTTTAATTTGTGAATCAATTGAAGACTTCCCTTATTTTGGTGTTAAGTATTAATTTCGAAATGAAATTTTCGATTTGAATTTCATTAAATAAATATTTAATTAACTATATAAAAGACAATTAGGACTTAGTTTGCCACTAAAACTAAGTAGTAATACTAGAAAAATTAAATAAATTAATAAATTAATACAAAAAAAACTAGGAGATTTAAATAACTCAGAATAAATTATATAATATAATATAATATTTTATAATATAATATAATAAACTTTAAAATAAAATAAGTTTAATAACATAAAATAAATTTAATAAAATAAAATAAATTTACTTTATTATTTAATATAATATAATTAAAATAAAATAAAATTAATTTAATTTAATTTAATTTAATTTAATACAATAAAATAAATTTACTTTATTATTTAATATAATATTATAAAAAATAAAATAAATAAATAAATAAATCTAAATAAATAAATTAATTTAATTTAATTTAACTAAATTAAATTAAATTAAAGTAAAACATATAAAATAAAATAAAATAAAATAATACAAAATAAATTAAATTAAAATACATAAATAAATAAAAGTATAATAATAAATTAATTTTAAAATAAATAAAATAAATTTAATAATAAAGTTAAAATAAAATAAAATATAGTAAAATAAAATAAAATACAATAATTATCTTAAATTAAGTAGCATTTGCTTAGTTTTCCATTACATAAAAAATATCCATAATTAAATAAAATCAAAGCTAATAAATTAAATAAACATAAATTAAAATAACATAATATATTTGAAACTCTGAAACCTGTTTGACTCTTACAGCTGCAACTGCTATGAAACTTAGAAACCTCATCGACAAGTACGATTGAATGTTGAACAGTAGTCTCTATAGAATATAAATAACAATTCTCATAAACTAAGTACCACTTACTTAGTTTAATATCATTAATGAAATAAACTAAGTAGCATTTGCTTAGTTTGCCATAATTTTCAATAAACTCAATAATACTCTCCTTTAATCTTGATACACTTAACGATAAAACATGATACTTTGCAAATTAGAAACTTGTTCGACATTCACTCATTAGGAGTGAATGTCAATAATAATCCCCGCATTGGGATCATTCTTCGGATGTTATGTCTCTCATTTAGGTCGGTGCCAATGCATGTGAGCGCTTTTATAAGTTTTGAGGAACTTTCACCGGTGTCTCTACATGTTCTCCGAGTGCATACTTAGACTAAAGTTTTCTTGGTCTATTTAGGTACTGCTGGAGACCATGGGGAAATCTTGTTGAAAATTTCTAAAATAGTAGGAACGTCTTTAAGATTGGCACTAGTGAGGAGGCACGCGTCCGAGAACAGGATAAGCTTAACCCTTGTGGAGTGGAGATATAAACTAGGTAAACTAAATTTCATGCTTGGACCACATTCATGATTATTCTTTATCTAATTGGGTATTTTCTTCAATTAAAGATGGATGCCGATCGGAGTTGGATGTACCGTAGGATAAAGATTGATGGGAGGGGATTAGTTGATGCGTACTGTGACGGGGTGTCTAATTTTATGAACAAAGCAATAGAAGTGGCTGATGATCTGAACGGAAAGATGAGATGCCCGTGTCTCAAGTGTAAGAACATGATATGGAACACTATCGATGAAGTGAAATTTGACTTGTATTCACGTGGGTTTGTGGATGGGTATTCGGTATGGATTCATCACGGGGAATCAGTTGAGTTTAGAGAACTGTCAGACAGCACTGTAGACCAGTCAGATAACTATGACGTCGTGGAGATAACTATGAGTTTAGAGAACTGTCAGACAGTACTGTGACCAGTCAGATAACTATGACGTTGTGGAGATAACTATGATTTTAGAGAATCATCAGACAATCTCGTGACCAAAATAAATCGTCACATGATATAAAATCAATTCTGATCGATGACGTATTTGTGTTGGCCAGCCAAGCAACTCAAGTGTACTACGCCCCTAATGTCGTAAATTATAGAACCCCCTGGTATACAATTGTCACAACGAAGACTCGGTCGTTTGATGGTATGGATGACCCGTTGCAAGAATAAGTTAGCAATCCTAGCCACGTTGTGCTAGATGATGACGACATGGTGGTTGATGATGTCGTTAACGTACTCGATGTTGACGAAGTGGAGGACGATGTGGTTGTCAGTCCGTATGTGGTGGTAGAAGATGATACTGAGGAAGAAATTGATACAGAAGAGGAAGTGACAGAATCAAAAGATGGAAATGAAAAAGATTTTGATTCTGACGGGTTTGACGACGTACTACTTCACTAATTGGTGTTTTGTAAATATTATACAATGAAATTAGATATAATAATTAATAAGATGTATGTTATGTCTGTTTGATAGAGATACTATAGATACGAGACCGGCATCACTGAGGCGGATGGTGACGCCGCTATCATTGCCCACATCTCAAAGAATTATGCCTACCGGTGGTATGCGAGATCTGACAGAGAGGCGGTCCGGCGATAGAAGAATCGCCTGGGACTACTTTCTTGAGATCATCAATGCACGGCGATATCAAATCCAAAGATGGGTCGCGATGCGATGTGCATATCTTTGGAATGATCTTTGCGTTCAAGACCAAGTCGAGCGGATGAAGAAGAATCGAGGCAAGTCATGCGAGTTGTACATACTTACGGCTCATGATCATTTCGTGAAGTTAAACCGGTATGTATTTATCTTTAGTTTAGTTTAATATTAAACTATGACATTACGTAATTTAAGTTGATATTATTTAATGTATATGATTTAGGCCATACAGAGTAGCTTGGTGACCCTCCTACTATGATGGAGTTACGGATAGAGTCCATACGTAGAAGGGCTCTATTTCGGGTCGACGATGTCTCGCAGAAGACTAAATTATCTGGATAATACATTTACTATAATAAATATTATTTATGATAATATTGCGTAATTTATATGATGATACCAAGATAACTCATATGTACATATATGAAATTACAGGAGCGGTTTGAGAAGATCCGCACCAAATAGATAATGGGAGTTGCAGGTTTCTTGAGGCGATCTTTGAGACGTTAGATTCCACCGTCCCTCCGCCCGAGATTAGTTTATCTCAGGACGAGGAGACGTCCCTTTAGGTCGCGTCTCAGGATACTCCCACTAGTACTAGCGGACGATGATGTCGAAAATTTGGGGTTCTGAGGATACCAGCCTATACACTGCCAGGAGGTATAATATTTTTAGTTTATTTCTTGTTTATGAATAAAGAAAATTTACCATATTATTCATGTTATATTTATTTTTGTAGGTTATAGCCAGCGTCTGCGTTCGAGAGCCCCTGTGGGACCATCACATATGGGCGCTGGGCAAACGATGCTTTGTTCCACTGTTATGGGTGCCGGTGTCGGAGGGTTTGAGGCCGATCCATTGTTCCATCGTCAGGACCTTCCTAGACGTTCTCGCCTCCATCAGCTTGCCCAGGACGTTGCAGCTAGTGCCACCGCCGAGAGTACGGGTATCCCTCCGGAGAAGTGGGCCGCGATACGCGATGAGATTGTTCGGATGGTTGTTACCTTAGTCGAGGACACGTTTGGGCCGATGTTGAGTCAGCCCTCGACTGCTCAGGTATACTATTCATTTTAAATTCAAATATATATTCTGCATGTAATTTAATTTTCATTTAGTTATCTTTAACTGAATCATATATATGGACTAATGAGTTGCATTATATATATTATATCAACAGGGTGACGAGCGGACTGACGAGCGGGATGACGATGGTGGCGATTTTCATACTCCAGAGCAGAGTCGACGCCCGCCCGATGATCCTCCTCATACCGGGGGCTCTACTAGCTAGTTTTACTTAGTTTACATTCGTTTAATTTATAGTTTACATTATTTTTGATGTATTAATGTAGTTTAAACCTTGGCATTTAGTTTAATTTAGCTTAATTAGAAGTTTGATATACATTAGTTTAGATTAATGGGATATTTTTGACCTTTTTACTTATCATTTAGTTGGTTTTTACATATTATTGCCTTGGTAATTGTAATTCGTGTTATTGGTTATATTGTTAGCTTGTGTATGTGTATGTGCTGTTGGAGGTTATATTGTTAGCTTGTGTATGGGTATGTGATGTTGGAATACAGGTACAGGTACAAGATGTGGGTTAAATCCCTGGATATTGCAAAAACAAATTAAATATTAAAAAAAAATAGTCATTATTCTCGACGGAATATTACTATTATCGACAGAATTCCGTCGGAAATAAGAACTTCCCAATTTTGGCATTCTGACACGTGTCATGCTTATCACCGGCATCAATACTATCAACCTAATATTTTCGATTTAGGACATATAGTACCCTCATTGAATATTCGATCGATGATAAGTCCGTCGAGGTTAAGTATCCCCAATCAAAAAAATCGACCGGACATAATTTTGACACGCTTATATCGTAGAATTTTTCGATTGGAACATTCCGTCGGACATAACCTAACCTTGACGGAATATGCTTATTACCGAGCGGAATATTCTATTTAAATAACCCTTTTGTTGTAGTGTTAGTATGATTATGAAGCGAAATTCGATTTGGTATAACCATGATTTTTTGATGTTTCGGTGAAGATAGGTGATGAAAATTATCTTCATACAGTTGCGAAGAAGAGGAATTTAGAACCACAATTATGATTATGAGTTATTCATATGATTGTGACAGAACTGCTGATTTATTTTACATGGATAAAACATTATTGGTGGACTTTTAACATAGAAGATAATAGACCTTATGGTCTATTTGACTCTTCTAATGGATTGCTTCGTTGTTCACATTAACTATGGTTGAAAAGTTTAATCATCTACCATATGTTCTAAATCTACGATTTATTATTGATGAAAACTATTGATAATTTAATTATCTTTAGTGTGATATTATTTCTTCGGGCTAGTTGTGCTCACCCTTTTTTGCTTCACAATTCCTTTCGGGTAATAAGAGTGTTTCTTAGTAAGAGTGTTGTCGAATTCGAAGGGGATAACGGGGAATAGAAACGGTGGTCTCTCTAGTCATGGAGGTTCTCCTAAAACAAAGATAGAAAAGTGTGTTGTATTCTATACATCATTTAGTAGTTATATTTGGTGAATCAAATAGGGTGAGGCAAACCCAACTTTGGAAGGGTGTTTTGCTACTATCATACAAGATGTCTAATGACATACAACCTCGTGTTATCATAAGACAGGGTTGTGCGCATCCACTTGGTGAGTATATCTACGAGCACTACCTATATGATCTTGGAGTTTATTTGAAATATAATATTCACTTGGAGACAGTGGAGATAGTTATATGTCAAGAGAAAACTCACCATTGGAAAGAAGATGATAGTAATCTTCTTATTTTTCTTTGGGGTCTATTGGGTCAACCAAGGAAAATTATGTGGACATATGATATCTATTATAACCTAGACGCATAGCCTCCCATGTACGAAGGTTTCCTTGAGTACTTCCCAAAGATTTTAATTTCTAAAACAGTTTTTGACTATACTTTTATGTAAAGTACCATTATAAGGTTGTGGTCGAGGCACCATGAGAGTTACATACATTTGTATTAAAACTCACAGTTAACTATGGTCGTATTCTATATGACAGTTTAACAGTTGTATAAATGAAGTTGTATTTAAATTTTGTACCATGTATTTGGCGACTCAGAATGGGTGATGTATACCTAATTTTGGGAGCGTCACACGTATGATTGGTGGCTTATAGAGAAAAGAAAGCATGAAGGGAATCCTGAACCATACACATGGACCATGTTCAAGGAGACATTTACTAACAAATACTTTCCTAGAACAATTGGGGCACAAAAGGGGAGAGAATTTATTAGGCTCGAACAAGGGAACAAGACAGTTGAAAAGCCAATAATTATCACCAAAATCAGCAGCTGTAATTGAGAAGAAGAAGAAGAAGAAGAAGACTTAAAAAACTCCATTTTTTCTCTGGTACTTGAGAAAGTGTTTGTTGGAAACTAGATTGAGTTTGGGAAAGGCGTAATATTTGAGATCTCCCAAGGCGTAATATTCGAGATTTGTAGATCTGATACAAAAGTAAAATATTTGGCAAAGGCGAAATATTCGAGATCTCCCAAGGTGTAGTTGAACTAGCGGATTTAGTATTTACATTAATTAACCAGATTCGCTTGCTTGATATGGGGGTAATTCTGTCCAAAAATTTCTTTTTCTGTGTCCGCTAGTTGAACTAGCGGATGGCGTAATAACATTTTAAATCTCAGCCCTTAATTTATGTAATGTATGATGAAGATGCTATATTTCCATTTTTCATCCATAGCAAATACATGCTATGGATCTTAAATAACATACATTTATTTAAATTATATATATGTCTTTTTGAAAATTCTCTTTAAAAATAAAATAATATTAAAAAATAGTGGTCTCACTTACTTTTCTTTAATTTACAAAAATGTCACCCCGCGACCCCACTTATTTTTTAAAAGAATCTTCAAAATGACGTAGTTTTAATTTTTTTAATAAAGATATGTTATTTAAGAGAGATATACTTTAAATTCATCCTATATATATATATATATATATATATATATATATATATAAGTTATTCGGATATGGATTCCGAATACGGATACGAATCCGAATATCAAATTTCGGATATCCGTCGAAAATATTTACGGTTAGATGTTAAACGAATACGCCTATATCTGTATCCGTATCTGTTTATAATTTGCGAATACCTTTAAATTGAATATGGATATATTCGTTTTTTTACGAATGCGAATAATATTCGGGTTTTTATGAATACGGATGCGAACGAATATGAATTTTTCGGTTACTATTTACAGTCCTAAAATCTTTATATTAGAAAAAAGTCAACAAAGTCAATGGGGGCGGGGAGATGCGGACCATGGATTATTATTATAATAATGTTACTATCACATAAAAAAAAGGTCACATAATACTCAATACATATATATATATATATATATATATATATATTGCGAATTTCACATGTCAAGTGAGTGTCCACAGTATGACACATATGAGCATTATGCAACTGTTTTGTATGTGATTGTAGGATTGTTCTTATTATTGTACTCTTCGCAACAGCTATCGCGCCAAACAAGGTGAGCCACGTGACATGTCTTATTCCATCGTCCAATATAGAGGAAGACAGAGATGATTACTAAGAGTGTGTTGTCGACATCTAATTGGTCGTCCCTCCATTAAAGTTTCTTTTTTTGTTATTATGCTTTTGAATTGAATCTGAAAACATTTCTATAATAGTAATATGCCTTCTTCCCTCTAATAGCAGCATCCTTAATAAATTTTACTGTATTTTTTTCCTTAGCTAGTTTACCAAAACAAGATAAATAATATATAGGGAATTTCATGTTTCTAGTTAATGGGCTTGGCTTTTACTGTTTTTTTAGGTGCTTTTACCTTTTTGGTTGGGTATGGCTATGATAGGGAACGACTAGAGGGAATAAAAGATAAATAAGGTAAAAAAAGCAAAGGAGTTTTGTGGTCTGAAAATAAAGAGATCGAGCTAGTGATACATACATCATCAAATATCAAAAGATCCCTAGCTATTATGGTTTTGTTTCTGTTTATGTTTATATCTTTCCTAATGGCTCATTGCAAAATTTTGACATCTTTTTGCAGTATTTTTTCTCAAGATTTAATCAAGATTTTTGTGCTTCCTTTTCTGCCTTTTTAAGGAGAAATCATCTCTTTAATTGGCTTCATACTAATTAAGCTTGTGTGTTATAAACCTGGCCTTTTCTAGGTTAATTTAGAGCGAGTGCTCCAAGATTTTTATGTTTTAGCTAGGGTTTTAATTCTGGGCTACGATTGTTCTTGTCAAATGGTCAAGCTGCTGGTTTAGATATCATCTGTTTTTGGTTGTGTCAAGGGATTGTGAAATAATTAATTTTGATTCAAACTCCTCATTTGATGGATCGAGTCAGACTTGAGTTCTTTTGCCATTGTTAGTGAATTTTTTAGGGTTTTCAAGGTGGTTTTGACCGTTGCACTTGTGAAATAATTAATTTATTAATTTCGTAGAAATTAAGATTACTTTTTGGGGTTCTACCTAGGTATTTAAATTAAGTTGCTTTTAGTTTTGGATATCCGTGACTGCATTTTCAAGGATCTTGAAACTGAGTATCATGAGTTGTTTATTTAATGGAGCAGCTAGCTAGGTCTTTAATCAATTAATTTTGAGGGTTAATTAAATAAACTGAGGAGATAATTAATACGTACATATATACATATATATATATATATATATATATATATATATAATGGTGAGAGGAAAGATTGAGATGAAGAGGATAGAGAATGCAACAAGCAGGCAAGTGACCTTCTCGAAACGTCGATCCGGACTGCTGAAGAAGGCTTATGAGCTATCAGTTCTGTGTGAAGCTGAAGTTGCTTTGATCATTTTCTCTCAGAATGGAAGACTCTATGAGTTCTCTAGCTCCTCCAAGTATGTACATGTCTTTCTCTTTCAGTTAAATACACACAAACATATATATATATATATATATATATATATATATATATATATACGCACAGATATATATCTTTGTTTCTTCCTTTCCTGATCAATGATCACCTAAATACTATATATATTTAGTGGACTATATATTTTAGAAAATGATGTCTTGCTAATTTTATTGATATATAATCTATATTGTACTAGTATTAATTTTTCACTCCGCTCAATGCATGTGTACTTGTTGCCTTTGATTTTATCAACTTTATTGCGTACGTGCTCTGATATATTTATTTTGTGTGTTATAAAAGCAACATGGTATGGCATGGTCTTCTGGTGCAATTCCAGAGATCTCAATATATACTAGTTCAAAGAAGCATTATCTCTTTCTCTCTCTCAATCTATGATATATACTGGTTAATTTGGTGGGCCGGATTTGATTTTTATGTAGTTCATTGATTCTGTAAGTAAGATATATCGTACATGCATATGTACTGGTTGTTAGGAAAATATGGAAATAAGGAGATCGATAAAAGAATCAAGAACACAAATAAACTTGAAGTAGAAAAATGGCTTGAAACGTGTAAAATCGCTTTCCTAAAAGCAATATTTGCTCTCTCTTTCTTGAGATTGTCATAGGATGAATGCAAATAGCCTTGGTGGATATGACAAGTCTCGAGAAGTTTTGCACTTAGCAAATAATGAAAAACTTCAAAGTAAGAATATGAGAGATGAGAATTTGATCTTTTAAAGTAAAGATAATTTTAGAGAGAAATAAGAAGTTTGAACAACAAATTTCAGCACACATAATAATCTGAAAATTCATATATTTATAATAGAATCTCAAAAGATGAACATAATATTTGGTATATAACTACCAATAACTTTTTTTTTAATAACTAACTTTTAATAACTATTTTTTTAAATAGGAAATATCATTTTCTTAATTGGATAATTTATAACACTAGTTATATGTATATATGTATATGAGAATGATTCATATATAGGTAGTATTTATTTGCTATGGATACTTATAAGGCATTCACCATCTTTATCATTGAAAAGAAAAAGCAACGGTCAGGATTAGAAATTGAAAATCTACATCCGCTCCTATTAGTAGCGGACACTATAAATCACAATAAGGGTTTGACTTGACCAATAAATGTTTAGCGTTTATTAACAAAGGTTCAAGGTTTATTAACTTAACCTTTAGTTAATAAACTCTAAACTCTAATTAATAAATCATAAACTCTAGTTAATAAACCTTAAACTCTTGTTAATAAACCATAAACTCTGGTTAATAGATGATACTAAGTTACTAATAGTAGTGGACATCAATTTTCAGTTACTAATTCTGGTCGTTCCTTCTTCTTTCTAATGTTAAAAATGATGTATATCCTTAAAAAATGCATAACAAATAAATATTATGAATTATTATCCTATATATATATATTAGTCCTGTATAAAGCATCAATTGGCTGGAACTTGCATGTAGACAAAACTCTCCTCTAAAGCTCCATGTAATATGATGTTAAATCATAATTAACATCTCCATGCTGCAATATAATATGATGAAGATGGGTGATGTACATCTTTAAGGTACGTATTTACAAATTAAGGTTGTATATATCCTTTCCATCACAAGCCATGTTTTCAATGAACAGCATAAACTGTAAAATAAGTTTTTAACTGGAACCAAACTCATTTCATTTATAGTCTAGTTTCTTCAACAACAAAAAAAGTTATCTACAACTTTGAGAATTTACATGTTGGATGGAAAATGTACTGCTATCATTTTTTATTTTGGATCCTACATTTATTAGATGTTGGTCCTTAATCCAATATATATATATATATATATATATATATATATATATATATATATATATATATATATCCTCTGTCCTCCAAATTTTGTTTAAAGTACATTTTGTACACAAAGTAAGAAAAGTAAATAGAAGTTTCAAGTTTATTTTAATAACCCCACAAAATTACATAAAATGATGAGTCTTTATATATATATATATATATATATGAATGAGAAAGGTAAATTAAGGTATGCCTTAGCCAAACTTGACTAAAGCTACTTAACAAAATGACCTAATTTTGTATAAATATTATAATTAAATGATTTAATATATTTTCCACAACATTACTTGCACACTAATATCATTCATTTTTTAAAAAAATTTCCTTTTTGCTTTTCTGTATTTCAAATGGTTAGATCCTTTATGTGATATGGTGCTTGATAACTTGGATGAACACTTTTAATATATATGAGTTTGTAAGTTCAACTAGTTGAGGGTTTTTGATTTATTGTTTAGTGCTCATTGCACTACAAGAAATTGTTTTTCTGTGACCGTCCATCAAAGACAGTATGCAGTCGCTAATGGACATCAGCTACCGAATGCGATCATTAATATAGGTCGCACATAATCTGGCCAAAAAATGTTGTGGAATCATATCATCTACAATGTTTTCAAGCATCCAAGAATTTATGGAAAACAAATATACAACGTTTTTTAAGAAAAAAACGTTGTGTAATGTGTCAAACTACAACATTTTAAAAATGTTGCATAAAAGTGTCAAATAGATGGCACCCTTAACCACGACGTTTCTGTAAGACTTTCTATAACGTTTTTTACGCATTATATATTTACTCTTTTGTAGTAGTGATTGTGTGGACATCAGCGAGCATATTTAGCGACCGCCGTATCAACTACCGCCAACAAGTTACCGATTCCATCACTGAGCTAAGTCACCGTGAGTCAAGTGTCAGAGGTGACGTGGCCCACGTGTCAACGACCAACAATAACAACCGACACGGTCGCTAACATAATCAGATTCATATATTATTACATAACTTCAACTAGTTTTTTTATGTATTACTATCATTGTATAATTATTAGTATCAAAAAGAAAGAAAATATATACCTAATCAGAATGAGGTGGTCGACGACAGCTTGGACGACGTCAGGGGCTCCCTCTTCTCCCTCTCTCCCTCTTTTTCCTCTTCTTTTTCTTTCCACAAACAGTCGCTGATGTTTAATCATGACGTGAATGTATGAGCGACCACAGAGCGTCCCTAATAGTTATTGGTCGCAACAAACTTCCCCGTCAACAATTGCGCTAATTTTTTGACGATAAAATTAAATCAGCGACTGACCAGCGATCGCTCATATGACCTAGCGACTAGAGATTTAAGCCCAATCGTTATTATTATAATTAGCGATCGAATAATGCGATCGTAGATAAATCTGATCGCTGATAAGCCTTTAATTTGTGTTTATTTTACTCTGCCTTCTGTTCGTATCATGGACAAAGAGTTAGCTTGGTGTGCCTGTGTCAAAAGAGGAAATGACATATATATTAAAAGGAAAATGATAAATTTTTATATGTCCATATTTATGTTGGAGTTATATAAATAATTATAGTTGGTAGTTAATATTTTAACGATGTATTCGGTACGCCAACTTTATAATTCTATTCAATCCCGAAATTATAATTCAATAAAAAAAAAATCGCAATGCATAACAAACTCTTAACAAAATGAAACTCGTTGCATGTAGTCAATCTGCCTAATCTAACTAGAGCTAGCATAGAGTGGATATAGGTTCTGTAGTTAATTTGTTATTCCCAAATCCCTGCCACTGGACTATAACTTATATTTATCTGAAAACTAATTTTTGTTTCGCAGTCTAACATGCGATATTTGTTCATGTCAAAACTAGAAATATATTTTGATTTTTAAGTTAACTGCAAAAATATAGTACTAATTTAATATTTGATTTTTTTACATAAAAATACAACTATTGTACTATACTAGCTAAAGAATACCATTAATTAACATATATATATATATATATATATATATATATTTTGTTATTTTCAAAAATAACTTGAATGAATTTATCATTTTAGAATTTTAAGATATAAAAATAAAAAATGTATCTCTAATTTTTTAAGTCAAATAACTAAGGAGAGTAACTTTCTTACCTTAAACAGTACTGTAACTTTATTTGAGTTGATTAATGCATGCTGATAAGTGATAAAACTGTTTTATTTTGAGACGATTTAGAGGATAAATTTTTTATAACATGCATGCATACAAGGTAATTTTAGAAAACCTATATGATAACATGCAGTGAACTAATTAAAAAAGCCTATCTAGCTAGCTAGGAGCTGTGGAGTATATATATATGAGAGTGGAAATTTCAGAATGGCTTCAGGGTGGATCTAATTTATCAGTACCATCATGTGTTTTAATTTGTTGCCGCAAGGGGCGTGTAATATAATAATTAGTGTCTATACACAAACTTAGTTCCAAATTAATCCTGAATTACACTAAAATTGCAAGTTCTCAAAAATGATTGTTCTGGCTCCTATATAAATAGTGCCTACAATCGTACGTAATAACTACTATCTCAGTTGCGTTGAGAGAAGAGAAATTAAAGGACACATACTGAGAGATATACATGAGGATAACAAATATTTATTGAAGTATTGGAAAATCGTATATTAGTATTAATTGACTGCTTACAGTAGGGGTAGAAATGATGTCGAATTTATCAATATTAACTCCATCTTGTTAAAATCCTCAACAATATCACTAATCATTTTATTAAACGTGTTAAACTAGTTTAGTGCACAAATTAAAACTTTTAAATAAAAAGATACAACACAAGTATTTTCGTTTGATCCTTAACCTACAGGAAAGCAAGTCCTGGAGTTTTTGCATTTGGGTTTGGTCTTGATGTTTTGTTGTATTTTTGTGTTCTTCTTCAATATGTATAACAAACTATTATGTGGTCATATCTAAAAGTAATGGATTTGTCACTTATGTATTTTGTTTAGTTTTAAATAAATTGATAAATCTTTTGCTGATAAAAAAATAAAAAACGCAACACAATTCACTTAATTGTCGAATAATAACGTAATTTATCCATCACAAAAATATATTTAACATACAAAATAACATGTTTAGAATTAAAAAAAAAAGTAACTAAGAAAACTAAACTTAATATTTAAGGTAAATAATAACGTCATATCATATTTATTTCGTAATTATTTTAAATAAAAGTGTCTAATTTGTTGAAAGTTTTAAATTCTTAAAAATACTTATTTGACTCATTTAAATTTCATATTAAATATATTATACTTAACAGTAACACTTTTATTGTATAGTTGTATATCATATTCATGATGTGTTACAAATTGTCGCCCTAGAGGCATAATCAGATCAAGTATAAACTGAGCCTTATGTAGCTTTAAGAGTTGTGAGGATCTACTTAATGCTTAAACTTGCTCTCGATCTCTTGAACCAATTTGAGTGTTTATTTTCTTCATGCATAAGTTTTAGACTAAAATAAAAAATTATCTTTTCTTTGTGCTTGTGTGTTTTTATTTTTTTAATTTAATTAATTAACAAATTTTTTCTTCAAAGTACAATAAATAGTGCAAACCGCTCCTTTAAGGTATAATTATTAATGGAAAATTAATTGAAAAGGTACTTATTATAGTTAGTATATTACAAATGTGCATATCAAAGAAATAATAAAACAATAAAAGACTAATTAATATACATGAATTAGCCTAAGACCTAATGGATTAATCTTTTAGGTCAAGTTAGATTCCAAACATATATGTTAGTGTCTAGTGTATGTGCACGCGACGTGCGGACTCCCCACTTCTTCCTTATACGCGATGGTGGTTCATAAATTAATCTCAGACAACCTTTTCAAAAGACACGTGATGATATTGATTTTTTTATGAAGAGTTGATGCTTCCCCAAAGGGGCTCTCGATGGCGATGATATATGAATTCTTGATTGGTTTTGTCAAGAAATGATTCTGAGAGTGATTATCCGAGAATTGGCGATCTGCGATAATTTAAGAGAAGATGTTCAATTCTTGATGGAAGTTGACTCTTGATGGAAAAAATGACCAAGCTAGATCAATAGTTAGCCAAGAGTTAGTATGCAATGATTGAAGAGAAGTATTCAAGTGAGGACGAGCTCTTAATGTGATGAACTCACTTGTGAGGAGGAGAATGTTAAGATATTTTACAAATATAAATTAGAGTCTCCTAGATCGGAGAAACAATGAAAGAGTAAATGACTAATATACATGAATAGGTCTAAGATAGACCTAATGACCTAAACTGTTAAGTCAGATTTTAGACCTAGCAAATGGGTGTTTTGTCTCAAACAATTGGGCTATCATTGGTTTACCAAAAACTACCCGTGTTTTGGTGGGTTTGAAAGTAAGTGGCACGTGGCCTGTGTTGGATTGGAGTTTGCTTGGCCACCCGACATGGCTTTTTCTTTTATTTTACTTTTTTATTATTTTGAAAATCTGTAAATCACAATGCTATTTAATAAAATTCAAATTAAAATGTAGTAACTGCTAATAAACTAGACTAATCAACATTTAGTGCACTATACTGATGAAATGTAGCCGTGGTCATTCAATCAATTTTAACAAAACACCCTTGTAATGTGTGAACATTCCACCAATTTCCACACTTTACAAACAAAACATGACAACTGGATAAGCAATAAAGCATGAAGTAGAAATTATATAGGACCATCATTTGCAACAATGCCAACAACCTTTTAAGTTTTGAGGAGCAATGCAACCATTAAATTTATTTTTAACAAAGCATTCAACTACACAATTACAACACAAGATCGCATTTTCTTAGTACTTGAAAAATCACACAAAAATCAAAGAAATAGTCCATAAAAAAGGAAGTACTTACTAGTGAGTAATGTCTAGGACGTCGCTCCTAACACTTGTAATTTCGCCCATGTTAGAACCCTTTAACTCTTGATTTGCAACTAGCGGTACCAAAAGTTGGTCGTCCGTCGGCCCATCATCTATATTAAAAATGTCAATTTAAAATATCAATACTCAAAATTAAATTAAAACACTACAATTAAAGTAAAAATATTTACAACTATAACAAACCTTGTATTTCATATCCACAAATCCAATTACGTCCACAAATTAATGCTTGTGCATTATCCGGAAGAAGCGAACTACGATATTTTGTGAGAATTTTTGCTCCAATGCTAAAGGCCGACTCCGAAGCAACCATTGTAATTGGAATTGATAAGATATCATATGCCATCTTCGCTAGTATTGGATATCTATAATAACATAATATTTAAAAGTACTAAATAGTCATTAGTCATGTATAAAATAAAAGGTATAAAACTAGAATAAAAATTATAAGGGTTGGGTACCTCTCAGAAAGTTTTTTCCACTCTTCTAGAATATTAAAAGAAGATTTGTTACTGAACATTTTCTCCTTTAAGTATTGTTCCAATTCCGTTCTTGTTGATGCAGTACCTTGCACTTCCCTCACAAACTTCTATGGAAGATTGGAACTCGATCTGGAACTGGAAGTGCCGACAGTCGACTTAGCAATTTCAGATTGACTTATGCGGTTATGCCTAGGGGAGTTAGGGTTTGGTTAATCTTTTTGGTTTCTGACTTTGCTTTAGGCTATTGAGTGTTGTGTTAACATGCTTTGCAGCTTTGGGCTTAAAGCATTTGGCCTACTGAATCACTAAAATAGTTGTATTATCACAAAGAAAGTGGATTTTTTTAAAGGGCTCAAGTGGTTGATGCCGTCACCGGTTGGCCTTCATGGGCCGGGCTAAAATTGAGTCAGGTCAAACACGCCCATATTTTCATAGGCTAAAAAAGTGAAGCCCAAAACCCATTTTTTTGATGGGCGGGCTAGTTCGACTCGCGGGCCTAAGCTGATTTTTCCAGGTCTAGTCCGGTTGTATTTCAAATATGTATATTAATATCTTGTGTACGCGCAGACACCCTAATTCTTCCCCAACACTTGCATTACTAATTGTAACTTGAGAAAGTAATATTTTGACCAATACCAATAACTTGCAAATGAAAACTTCACTTACTCTTTGCAATGGGCATAGTGATGAACCACTTACGGGTTTTTCTAGATCTTCTCTTTTTCAAGAAGATCTATGACTTCTTTATATTTATTGAAGAGTCCGTGACTTATCAGAATCATCATTTATACTAAAGGCCGAAAATCTCGAGCCTTTAATTTGTTGGCGAATTATTTCTATTCCTACTAATTACAGAAGTCAACAAAAAAAAGAGACAATTTCACATTTTAGTCTTAGCTTTCATTTAAATTTACATCTCTTTACATACAGAAATCAAGGACTTCCTGGAACAAAACAATATGGGTTCAACTTAATATAAGAATGTAGATAGTCACCAAGGATATTATGAGTTTTTTTGGTTTTGAATCCTCATTCTAAAACAAACGCGGTGTTCTTCTTGTAAGGCCATTTGTAAAGATACAAGTATGCCCTTGAAAACAAACTCCTTACTGTAAGTAAGATTCTTGCAATCGAGTATAATATGCATATGCAACCTGCCTATTTTATGTACACCTACCTGATCGAAAGTGATTCCTCTAAATTCTGCAAAATGCACTTGTACTTGTGGTTTTTTCATCTGAAGGAGTTGCTACCTGATTTGTCTAGTTCTTGATAACATTGGTTTTTAATAAGCCTGGATTTTTTTTTTCATATCCAAAAAAAAAAAAGGCTTATTTGAATTTTGTGATCTATTTTAAACTCTAGTTATTGATAAATACATGCATTTAAACTTTTAATTGTTTTCAAATCAGTTAAAACATGTATTTATTATTATTATTATTATTATTATTATTATTATTATTATTATTATTATTATTATTATTATTAATGACATCTTGTGTTTGGATGTATCAGCATAGAAAAGACACTGGGGAGATACCACGAATATGCAAAACAAGACCAAAGCAATGATACTGAAATTGAACAACACATGCAGGTTAGACTACTTAATTATTATGTCAATTTTGTTCATGACTTGTGTATAAATCGGTAATCTAAACAACGTCTATCCACTAAACGAAGACATTTTCAAAACAAAACAAAAATTCTAATTCGAGGGAGGAAAACAACAAGGAACATGCAGGAAAAGGATGCAGTTTGTTTATGTAGGATTATTACTACCAGTCCTTCTACGCTGATCGGGGTCTAACGACTGGTATTGCCGCCCCGGGTTGGAAAGAACTCATCTTTGAGTTTTCAATTTTATCATCAAAACGTGCAAAACAATGGCTCAAATGCTTCATGTTGAAAACGTTCGAAGTCCGCAAATGACCAGGAATGTGCAACCGATAAGCATTGTCATTGATCCATTGTAAAATCTCACAAGAACCAATTTTTCGATCCTTAAGCTTATTATAATCACCAACAGGAAAACGGTCTCGGATCAGTATGACCCAAACAAAATCACCCTCTTCAAAGATAACCTGACGACGATGACTGCCAACCTGATCCTTGTATTTAGCATTATTTTTGGTAATGAATTTGTACACCTGATCATGGATAACCCGAAGATGATTTGCCATTTCATTCGCTTTGGGGTGCACTCGTCCAATCCGAGGAATAAGAACCAAATCTAGGACCCCATAAGGATTCTGACCACAAACTATCTCAAAAGGACTCATGTTAGCAGTCTGATTCTTTTAACGGTTGTAAGCAAACTCTGCTTGAGGAAGTGCCAGATCCCATTATTTTGGTTTACTTCTAGCCAAACACCTTAAAAGATTACCCAAACTTCGATTCACCACTTCGGTCTGGCCATCTTTTTGAGGTTGATAAGCACTTCTGAAGTTCAATTGCGTTCCAAGCTTTTCCCACAGACTTCTCCAGAAATTACTCATAAACTTAGTATCACGATCAGAGGTAATAGACTGGGCAGAGACGGAACCAAGGGAAGGCGGGGGTGGGGGGGGGGGCAATTGACCCTGGTATTCCGGCAACTCCCCCTGGTGCACCCTAAAAATGATCCTGCTGCCCGTTGCCGCCTCACCCTCACGCCTTCTTCTTCGCTTCAGGTCTGCAATAGTGAACAACCAACATTTAGGTTTTTTTTAAACTTACATGAAACGACGTCGTTTCATTTAGTAACTTTAAAAAAAAAACTTTTCTTTTCTCTTTAAAATCGCATCAAGGATCAACAAGACAACAACCCTTGTTTTTTCCTTATCCGCCCACCGCCTCTCAAGTCTCACTCTCAGCCTCTGTGGCTCTTGTGCTCTGCTATCCTTTCCCTTCTAGCCTTCCTAGTTCCTCCTGCCTTTGCTTCTCATTTTCTCTCTCCAGATTGAGGTCAGTGAGATCACCCCTTGGTCCCTTCTGTGTTTCTTTTTCATATATATTAATATCTGTATGTGTCTACGTGCTTAATTTTGCCAATAAATTAGAGTTTTAGAGTTTGTTATGTCATGAATTAGAGATTATGTGTTATTTTCATTGAATATTTGAATTGATATTGTATATTTATCAATTTGTGGTATATTTATGATATATTATTTGTGAAATAATTGAAATTATTAAATTAGGTTAGTTGATTAAATTATGATGAAATGTTTGAATTGATGAATGAGGAAATTATTATGAAATGTTTAAATTGATGAAAAATTATTGATTAGCAATTGATGTTTTTATTTAAAATAGATTATGGATAAATAGTTGATTAAGCGACCAAGAACTGTTGCTTCTTTTAATAATCAATTACCAAGTTCCGAAGCAAGTGATGGTATAAATAATTCACGTGTGGAGTTCAATCCAAATGATATTGTTAATGATTCGGGGTTACGTAAATTAATTTAAGACTTTGATATTATGATTAGAGATCAAGTTCGAAGAGAGTATTTGACTAGAGGTCCATGTCAACTAATTGCCCATAATTATCCCCCAAAATACTTTTCTAATGTGAAGAGAAACTTTCGGCCTGCTTGGTTTAAAAATTTTGAATGGTTGGAGTATAGCATTTCAAAGGATGCGGCCTTTTGCTTTTGTTGCTATCTATTTAGCAATTCAAACAGAGTAGACACTTTTACAAAAAAAAAGGGTTCAGCAACTAGAAAAAGGCAATTGCAAATTTTCAAGAACATATGGATGCTTCGAATAGTGCTCATAATGATGCTAGAATACAACTTCAAGTTTTTCAAAATCAAAGGCAGAGTGTGTCGCATATACTACTAGCACAAGGGCAAGAGATGGAGGTTTCTTATCGCACCCGTTTAACGGCAGCTTTGGATGTCACACGCCTTCTTTTGAAGCAAGGTTTGCCTTTTCGTGGACATGATGAGTCATCGACTTCATCGAATAAGGGAATTTTGAAATTCCTTGAGTTTTTTGAGTGGTACATCCTACGAAATAAAGAGATAGGCAAGTTAGTTAATGAGAATGCTCCTAGAAACAATCAAATGACTTCTCCAAAAATTCAAAAAGACACTACAAGAAAATCGGCTAATTCCGACGGCACTATGTTCGACGGACTCATTCCATCGCCGATAATATCTATTCCGACGGATTATTCAGTTGAAGATAAATCAGTGGAAAATACGTTAATTTCGACGGGTGTTTGTCGAAAATATATGTATCCCATTGGCGCCAATGTTCCCGCCAGTGCGAAATTTATTTTCGACCGAATACTATATATTCCGACGGAACCGTTAGTCGAAGATAACTAAGTACGACGGACGTACGTACGACGGACAATCCGTCAAAAATAAGACTAAAACCCCTTACGTCTTCTGGCCCCCTCGTTTCTCTCACTTTTCAGATATATAATTTCTCTTTCTCTCATTTCTCTCTTCGCGTTTCTCACTTTTCTCGGATCTAAAACCCTATCGCCACCACCGCACACACCACCACAGCCACCACCACACATCGCCACCACCGCATTACCACGTCGCCACCACCACCACCTTCGATTCCACCACCACGTATTGCCACTACCACCACCACGTACTTCCACCACCACCATCATTGTCGAGCGGTTCCGGCCACCACCAGTAGCTAGACGCCACCAACACCAGGCACCACCATCACCGCCATCAGGCATCACCGTCACCACCACCAGGCACCACCACCACAACCAACACCAAGCACCACTGTCAACACAGGCACCACCACCAGGCACCGCCGTCGATTAGTTTGCACATTAATTCAATTTCAAGGTTAGTTTTCTGCCAAGTATTAGATTTTTAGGGTTAATTTGTTGCAAATTGTGAAATTTGTGGCTTAATTTATTTTAGGTTTAGTTTGAGTTTGAATATGAGATTAACCCAATTTGGATAATATGTTGTTGCTGTGAATTTGCATGTGGATTGTATATTGCTGAAATTGGAATTTTGATTTTGATTTTGCTGTGAATTTGTTGCTGTGAGTTTGATTTGGAATTTGAAAATTGCAGAATATTGATATCAAATTTGGGTTCATTATCATAATGTAACTGATTTTAGGACTGTTTTTAATCTTGATATATTTGTTATTTACGACTGAATTTATGACAGAAATTCTGTCAGAATTATGAAAATTGCAGACTTGCATATATATATTGTATTAATTAGTTATTAGTTTCCCAATATTAATAAATCATAAACTAAGTACCATTTACTTAGTTTCTTACTACTAAAATAAAATAAAGTAAATATAATTTAATATAGTTTATTAAATAAAATAAATTTTAAAAATAAAATAAATAAAATAATATAATACAAAATAAAGTAAAATAAAATAAAAATTAATTAAATTAATTTGAATAAAATAAAAAAACTTTGATTTAATCTAATAAATAAAATACAATTTAATAAAAAATAAAATTAAATAATAATAATAAAATAAATTTAATTTAATTTAATTTAAATAATCATAATTAATTTTAAATTAAATTTAAATTACAATAAATTTATTTAATTTAATTTAATTTAATAAAAGACATTAAAATTATATAATATATCTAACATAATACAAGATATATAAAATAAAATAAATAAGATATTTTTAATTACGAAATCAAATTAAATTAAAATAAATTAGAACTTTTATAATATAATACAAAATAAAATAAAAGTAATAAAAATTTAATTTAATTTAGTTTAATAAATAAAATAAAATAAAATGATTTAATTTAATTTAATAAAGTATATTTAATAAATAAATAATCCAATTATATAATATACTACAAATTAAAATAAAAAATATATATATAAGTAGTCTCTATAGATTCCAAATAACAATTTTCAATAACTAAGAACCACTTACTTAGTTTATCATCATTGGCAAAATAAACTAAGTATAGCTAGAAGTGAATGTCGAACAGTAGTCTCTATAGATTCCAAATAATTAACAATTCTTATAAACTAAGTACCACTTACTTAGTTTATTATCATTGGCAAAATAAACTAAGTAGCATTTGCTTAGTTTGCCACAATTTTCAATATATAATAAATGCAATAATACTCTCCCTACATATATGTACTCTTTCTTGTATGCAGGTTTCACATAGCGATTCTTGCACTAAATAGTACTCCAATTGGTTCCTCAGCAACAATTAAAAAAAAAGGGTCGTAGTTCCTGTTTGTGTCCTATACTCGAATAATTAATAAAGGTAATTGAATTACTGCATACATTCATCACTGTTCCATCATAACAGATGGCAACATTCGGAAGGAGTGCCAGTAAGTTGTTGAACAAAGTTCTAGGTTAAGCAACCCTTTGAATGAGCGAACGATCACTTCTTTCATAGGAATGAATCATCTCCCCATATGGGTTCAATCCATTATATAAATGCTTTCCCCGACCACTCAAATTCCTCAAATGGGTAGTTCTCACGAATGTCTCACCTCTTGAATGAGAACTATCCATTTGAGGAATTTTGAGTGGTGAGAAGTCAGATATATCATGGATTGGACCTATACGGGAGATGTTTCATTCTAGCGAGAAGTGATCGTTAGCTCATCTAGAGGGTTGCTTGTCAAACTTTGTTCAATAGCTTAATGGAACTCCTTCGGATGTTGTCATCTCATGATGAAACGATGAGGAGGAATGCTCATAAAGAATCAAATTAACTTTATTATTCGAGTATAGACACAACAGAACTACGACCCTTTTTTTTTCGATTCTTACCGACTCAAGTAGAGATTCCACATAAATTCTCATAAACTATATATGTATTTATACTTTGAAACTTAGAAACCCGTTTAACATACACTCAATAGGGGTGAATGTCGAGCAGGTCCCAGATTTGGGACTTGTTATTGGATGTTATGTCTCTCACTTAAAGCTAGGTCTGCAAATACGAAAACGGTACATTTTTTTGTTATTTTGAGGATTAATCGACTGTTATCTCTATATGTTCTCCAAGTGCATACTTAGATTAAGTTATCTTAGTCTATTTCGTGTGCTTGGAGACCATGGGGAGGTCTTCAAAAATTTCTTGAAACTCATGAAACGTACTCAACGTGTTTTTGCACTAGTGATTTGAGACACATCAAATAACGGGATAGAAGCCTTACCCCTGTCCTGTAGAGATACTAGGTAAATCTAATTCACGCATGAATATCCAAATTAACTTAATGCGTACTTTTGTGTAGTTAAAAATGTCAGTCGACCGGAGTTGGATGTCTTTGTCAGAGATACCCAGTGATGGGAGGGATTAGTCTCGACTTATCGTGTTGGGGTTTTAGATTTCTTGAACAAAGAACTAGAACATACGGATGATCCGCACGGGAAGATGCGATGCCCGTGTGTCAAGTGTAAAAATCTGATTTGGAAGAAAGTCGACGAGATTAAATTCGACTTATTTTCTCGTGGATTTATAGATGGGTACTTCGTATGGACTCATCACGGGGAATCAGAAGTGATTGAAAATATTGTGGAACAACCAATTCCACGGGATTCATACGTCGAAAACTATGATCCAGTTGAGATGTTGGTTGATGCTTATAGGCCCTACTACTATTGATCGGGTCAATATGAACCTTCTTCAAGCGGTCTGAAGCAAGTGCCAAATGATCTGTTCTTTGCCTTTTACAAGTTGCTATCTCGAATCTGGGGTCGCGTTGTATCAGGAAATGATAATCTGAACACCAAGCTTTCTGCGATGTGAAGCTCTTACACTTCAAGAATGAGCACGACTGTAGTGAGAGAGGTTTCAACGATTTGCTCGCTATAATTGGATAATTCTTACCCAAGGATCATACTTTTCCTGCGAATTATTACGAAGTGAAGAAGATGGTCAAGGGGTTAAATATGGGGTATCAAAAAATCGATGCTTGTCAGCAGGATTTCATGTTATACTATGGGGATGACAGAGATAAGGGACAGTGTGATATATGCAGCTTATCGCGCTACAAGGTTACAAAACATGGGAGGAAGGAGAAACATGTTCCCAAGAAAATCTTACGATACTTTCCACTTGCACCGAGACTTCAGCGGCTATTCATGTCGTCTCATACGGCTCAACATATGAGTTGGCATCGAACAAGGGATGTCGTGTAAGTCCGTCACCGACTCACCCAAATGGATGGAGATGAATGGAAGAGATTTGATGTAAATTATCCCGAGTTTACTAAGAAGAGTTAGGAATGTTAGGCTTGGCATGGCTATCATGGCTTTTGCCTTTTAATAATTTTAGCCACCGGTACTCGGTTTGGCGGTCATTATGGTCTCTTATAATCTTCCACCCAAGAATGTGCATGAGGGATCCGTATTTGTTTTTGACTTTACTCATTCCGGGGGATAAAAGTCCTACAAAAGATCTTAATGTGTACCTTCGACCGTTAGTGGATGAACTAAAGATGTTGTGGGAGACAGGGGTTCAGACGTATGATAAATCGATATGCGAGAACTTTGTGATGAAAGCAGCCCTGTTATGGACTATCACTGACTTTCCGGCTCTTGGGATGGTTAGTGGTTGGTCAACTCACGGGAAGCTGTCCTGTCCAGTGTGTATGAGTGATGTGCAAGGCAACCAGTTGCAGCATGGGCGGAAATGTAGTTTCTTTGGCACTGCTCGTAGATTCTTGCCTCTTGATCACAATTACAGAAAGATGTCTACACAGTTCAACAGAAAGATAGAGAAGAAGGGGGTTGTTGGTCGGCTGTCGGGCAGTGAGGTCTTGGAGTGGTTGAATCAACTTGATTTTCCTTTGTCGGGGAAGGAACACAGTAAATTGAGGGCAGCCGGGTACGGGAAGACTCATAATTGGACACACTTGCCTATATGGTTTGAGTTGCCGTATTGGGGCACACTTTCAATTCGTCATTGTATAGATGTCATGCATACCGAAAAGAATGTTTTCGAGAACTTGTTTTACACCGTGTTAGATGCGAGTGGTAAAACTAAAGACAATGACAATGCTCGAAAAGATTTGGAGGCATTGAACATTAGGCCAGAATTGAAGAACTTTTGTATATATTGTATTGTCTAATTGCGTCTGTACAACTATTGTAAATTATATTGTTCAACATTTATGGAACATTAGCTTATATTTGTAATTGGTTAGCTTATAATACGTTTTGGTGGATATTTGAATGTGAATGTGAATGTGAATGATAATGAGTTGAAGATTACGTTTTAGTGCTACGTTGCATATTTGAATGTGAGATACAGGTTTATATTACTGTGTATTGGGTTGTGACAGGTTACAGGTACATTAATGGGTTTAAACACCTAGAAACTGAACTTTTAAAATCAGATTAAAAAAATAGTTACTTCCGACGGAATAAGGTATTTACGACGGAAATTCCCTCGGAGATAACAAAAACAATTTTTAATATTTGTCAAACTATTCTAATTTCAGTCGTAAATACTACATCATCGACGAAACTACATCCGTCGTAACTAAACTATATCCGATGGACATTCCGTCGACCTTCATAAATAGGCATTTTATATAATTTTTTGGTTTATTTTAGTTTTCAGTCGTAAATAATATAATTCTGAGAGAATACCTCCGTCGGACATAAACCCACTTTGATCTGACAGAAATTTCCGTCGTAAATATTCTATCGAAACTAATATATATCTGACGAATATCCATCGGACATAAGTGCGTCGAACATACGTTATATCCGACAGAATTTTCGACGAATCGTAATTCCGACGCGATTATTTACGACCGATTGTTCGACGGGATTTTTCGTTAGAAATAATTTATGTACGACGGAATAGAACTATGTTCGACGGAATATTCTGTCGGAATTAGCCGTTTTTCTTGTAGTGAGAACTATCAAGTATTTGTGTTGTTGCCATCATCAATGATATTGGGGACAACATATTTTCTATTATGGTTTATGAGTCTCGAGATGTTTCAATAAAAGAGCAAATGGGAGTTGTTTTGAGATATGTAAACAACCATGGAGATGTGATTGAAAGGTTTCTTGGTGTAGTACATGTGTCTGACACTTCATCTATTTCTTTAAAGAATGTTATTGATGAATTATTTACAAAACATAAATTATCATTATCGGGATTGAGAGGTAAAGGATATGATGGGGCTTCAAATATGCGAGGCGAGTTCAATAGATTGAAGGCTCTTATTTTAAAAGAAAATCCATGTGCAAGGTATATCCATTGTTTTTCTCACCAACTCTAATTAGTTTTTGTTGCTGTTGCCAAGAGCAGCCGTATTGTGAGTGATTTTTTTCAATATGTTACTATGATTATGAGTGAGGCTGGAGCATCATGTAAAAGGAAACATAAACTTAGACAGCTTGAACATGACAGGATCGTAGAATGTTTGGAAAAGGGAGAGATAGTTAGTGGTAAAGGAAAAAAAATCAAGAAATCAGTTTAAGACGGTCAGGAGATACTCGTTGGGGATCACATTACATAACAATAATCCGTCTTTTGTCTATGTGGACTTCCGTATTATAAGTGCTTGAAAATGCGCATGATGATGGTGCTTCTAATAATAATAGCGGTATAGCCATAAGTTTAATTGATAAGACGGAGAATTATGAATTTGTATTTTTGATGCATTTGATGAAATATTTATTAGTAACCACAAATGATTTGTCACTTGCCTTATAACAAAAAGATCAAACATTGTACATGTTGTGAGATTGATTGGGGTAATGAAAGATCGACTATAAGATTTTAGGGAGGCGAAAGGGAGAATTTTTTGAAGGAAGTCGATATATTTTGTGAGAAGAACACGATCCCAATAATTAATATGGAATACAACATGAGATCCCGCGGTCGTAGCAGACGCAGTGGATAAATTATTACTAATTTTCACCATTATCGTGTTGAGATTTTTTGTCAGGTATAATCTCTATAAATCTTTTTTCATTACTCCTATCCAAGAATTTATCTTTTTTTGTTGATTTTTCATTATTATAATGTAGGTTGTTGATTCAATTATTCAAGAAATGAACAATCGTTTTTTAGAAGTAAGCACATAGTTACTTTTATGTATATCATGCCTTGATCCAATAGATTCGTTCTCTAAATTTGACAAAAATAAGTTACTCCGTCTTGATGAGCTTTATCCAGAAGACTTCTCATTGATTGATCATATGATACTTGGGGATCAACTTGAAAATTACATTTATGATATGCGATGCGATAGTCAATTTTTTGGGATAGAAGATTTGGGTTTGGGAAGTCTTGCTAAGAAGCTGATTGAAACAAGAAGAAATATGACTTTTACATTGGTATATCGATTGATCGAGTTGGCTTTGATTTTACCAGTTGCGACTACTACTGTTGAAAGAGTATTCTCTGCGATGAAAATTGTCAAGACTGACTTGCGTAATAAAATGGGAGACGAGTGGATGAATGACAGTCTGGTAGTTTATATTGAGAAGGATATTTTTCAACAATTAAAAACGAACAAATTTTGAGACATTTTTAAACTATGCAGACTCGCAGGATACAATTGCCACCTCTCAGCCGTACTACCGAAAGAAACACTTCAAAATTCAATAAATAAATTTTTTTTACTGATGTATTTTGACCCCCCTCAAAATATTTTGGTTCCGCCACTGAGACTGGGGAACACCATGCAAACGTACATTATCTCGAAAGTAAAGATGAGCGATCTGATTGGCATCCATTGTCTTCTGACAAATGATTAAATGAGCCATCTTAGAAAATCGATCAACCACCACTACAATCAAATCCGTAACACTCTGAGTTCGTGGTAGACTAAAAACAAAATCTGTAAGACCCCAACTTTTATAAATAAAGATGAATTTTCTATAAATATTATTTTTGAATATTATGGAATAAATTTGATATAATGTTATAGTTGTGGGTAATATTTATAAATTTTGCAAAGTAAGCAAGTTGTTATAAAATATTCGTTTGGTGGGAATATTCTTTTTTTTAGGGAATATTAGATATGACGGCTCAATCATTAATTGAACCCCATGAACGGAAGTATTGTTGCGTAGTTAAAACGACAAAATTATCTTTCTATAAAAATAACGGCAGAGGTGTTACCATTAAAATCATTGAACTACCCGGTAGTAAAAGTAAATGAATACGATGTCAGATAAGTTGTATAGTAGCACACGATATTGATTATTGATGCTTACGTGAGAAGTCACTCACTTATTCTCAATTATTACTACGATAATTCTTTGTGATCATATCTCTTATATTATTGATTCAATTATTGTCAAGATATCATCATATAATATGTTATAGTATTAAATCAATAATTGAGACGACAAGTTATAAATGATTAATAATTGTTGAAAGATTAAATATATGTTGATTAAAAATAAAATGATTTGTGGTAATATTTATTCAATCCTTGATGTATATAAAGAGTCATTATGAGACGTTTGTGGTAAGTTTGATTATTTTATGGGGGCCCATATGTCATCATCTAAGAATCTCTTCGTCGATAGTAATTACCTTTGTGAATAGTAATTACCTTCGTCGATAGTAATTACCTTTATCAAAGGCCAAACCACTTTTCTTTTCACATCACCAATCATCATTGACCACTTGTCTTTTCACATGGCGGTCTGCTAAGCTAGAAATCTTCTATAAATAGAGGCCTAGTGCTTCATTATTTTCACGAATTCATTCAAGCTATAGAGAGAAAAGTATAGAGAGAATAAGAGAGAAAGAAGAAGAGTATTTTGTTACTACACTACTGCAGTATTCAATCTCCTACCAAAAGTAAGGGGTGTTATTTTTTCTTCTTCACGAAGAGAAGGCTGTTGTTATTCCATTGCTTATTATTACATTGGAATAACTTTGTATACGTGGTTTACCCTATACTTGGTGACATTCTTCTATTATTACATTGGAACATCCTGTCTGCATGTGTTTTACACCTGACCGGTTCCGCCTTTTTATTATTATTCATTGGAACATCCATGCATGTGTTTTACACCTGGACTGGTTCTGTCTTTTTATTATTATTACATTGGAACATCCATGCATGTGTTTCTGTTTCGACCTGGTTCCATTCTTTATTATTTTGTTGGAATATCCTCATGCATGGCGTTTTACACAGGACTTCGGTTCCGTTATTTATTATTCTGTTGGAATAACTCGCCTCAAGCGGCGATCTATCGCATGCATGGTGATTTCTTTTTGTTATTCCATTCTTTATTATACCCAAATTGGTTAAAACTTTGACTTATACTCCATGAAATTAGTGGAATATCCTTGATATTTAAAGGCTTCATCCAAAGAACCTTTCATGGAAATATTCTTCTCGGATTCTTGAATTTTACTCTACAAAGCGAAGATGTTGTGATTTGGATGTTATTGGTTCTTGGATAAATTAATTCTTGAACTTGTTTTATTGAGTTCTTATATCATTTTCATCATCCTCATATTTATATTTTTTTGAAAGTCATCCGTGGCCTGTAGTGCATAGATGGACTTGGTATGATTATGACTAGAGACTATTCGATTGTAATCATGACCGTAATGTTACAAATGATGTGGTAAAAATCCTCGGTGGCCCGTAGTGCATTGATGGACGATTTGTTGGCATGATCACGACCATTAATGAATACACAAATATTCTTGGCCGTAGAAGCAGCATGAATAATTATGGTCGTGATACTTAAAGAATATCCTTGGTAAAAAGTGCGAGGGTGATTCGATGATGTGGAATATTTATTAAAGTTTGAGTCTCATTATAACAAAGTGATGATGAAAACCTTTTAAATCATAAAAGATAGTAGATTTTATTTTCTACTTGACTCTTTTAATGGATTGTTGGTTCATTTGTAGTTAAACTTGATGTTCATTATATTTTATCGGTTTAACATCACAGTTGAGGCTAATGATAATTTATTCTACATTATCTTAGTCATAATATTTCTTCTTCGAGCTAGTTGAGCTCACCCTTTCTTTCACCGTTCTCTTCAGAAATGAGAATATAGCCGGGACGAGAGTCCTGGAACGGAGTAATGGTCCGGAGGATAGCATTAGTAGTCCTCACTATTCTGCGAAATAGTGTAATAATTGTAATGAGGACTCCTTTTGAGTTTGTATGATCTCTAGTAGACAATATTTGTATTCAAACTCACGCTTTATGTCGTATTGTACACAGCACGCTTATATTAGTAAGTTGTATTTAAATTACAGACTATGTATTTGACTACCCAAGATGGGTGATGTATACCTAATTTTGGGGGCGTCACAGTTGGTATCGAGCTTAGGGATATGATCCTGGCTAAGATGTGAGAATAGTACTAGGAGGGAGAGACGGGAATACCTTCGCCAGTAGTATGACCTACCCAAGTTTATGTGCTATTTTATTGGTCGGTTAAAATATAGGATAATATGTTACACGTCAATTAACCTTTTGTTTTGTGGCGATGATCTGAAAATGACATCCGAGAATGTTGAGAATAGAATGGAGCACGAGCGATCGTTGATTCACCACATAACAATAATCGGATAATGTGCATCGTGAAGGTGACAATCCTTATGCAAACAACAACACCGACCAAATGATGAATGATCAAATGTTCGGAGGCTTTATGCAATTCATGCAACAAAGAAAGAGCGACTCTGCCCAAAACGTAGGTGGAAACACGGAAAACTCTCAAGTGGTCACCGCTAAATGCAGTTCGAGCTTGGACCACCGGAGTTTAAGGGAGAGCCAAAACCACTTCGCTAAGCATGGATTAAGCAGATTACCAAGATATTTGATGTCTTGGGATGCTCCGAGGAGCAAAAGGTTCCTTTCTACCGCCTTTATGTCATGCGGAGGCGATTCTTGGTGGGAATCGGTAGAAACGACTCAACTTCTTTGATCAAGATATCTTGGGAGAAGTTCCAGAGTCATTTCAACGACAAATACTTTCCGAAAGTATTCGCCACATAATGAAGGAGGTGGAGTTTATCAAGTTGGAACAAAATAATATGACCGTGTCGCAATACGAGGCAAAATTTGCGAGTTATCACGGCCAAGGCCCCACTTGGTGGATAATGAAGAGAGAATGGCGCGAATATTTTTAAGAGGTTTGAAGTCGGAGATACGTCAACATCTTATTTCTCATAAACCGTGTGTTTGTATTCAGATGTTGTAAATAGGGCTCGATTAGTGGAACGCGATAACGAGTTAACGCAACTAAAAGAGAGCGTAAGCAAAAAAATTATAATACCGGAGAGTAGTCGTCAAGCGGTGACAACAAACGTGGAGGAATCAATGGGCGGATATGGTAACCACTTCGGTGGTAATCGTACAAAACAATAAGAATGGACATTTCAAGAAAAGGAGATTCAACAATGATGGAAAGACGTCAAAGACCAAAGACCGTTGTTAAGGAAGGAGAAAGACCACCTATCATATGCTTCAAATGCGAGGAGAGGACACATCGATCAAACTACGCCATGCCATCCAAAGCATGTTATAATTGTGGAAGAGAAGGTCACTTAGCTCAATTTTGTCGTTCATCAAGACAAATTCGCTAGGATGGATGCACCAAAGGTCGTTCCCGAAAAAGTCAAACCCAGTGAGTCTGAGGAGAACGTTTGTTGTGACCTCCCGGAGAGCAAGGAACCCGAATGTGGTCATCACGGGTAAGCTTATCATAAACTCTAATGAAGTCTATACTTTATTTGATACTGGGTTCTACCCATTCTTTTATTTCTCCTACTTGCGCTCATCGATTAAATTTGACTCCGGAGAAATTAGACTTTGACTTATCTGTGGAAACTCCGTTGGGAGAAACCTTCATTACATCCACTCGCTTATAAGTTTTGGTTGGTTCAAATCGGTACCTCACATTACACCTTCGATCTTATTTCATTAAAAATACTTGCATTTGACGTGATTCTAGGGATTGATTGGTTAACTACTTATCATGCAAAAATTGATTGTTTTAAATGGGTTGTTAGCTTTCATATTCCTAACCAACCTATTATGCGAATTCAAGCGACCAAACCATTAAAATCAATCACGGTCATCTCAAGCCATAAAGCTATTCATTTATTGAAAAACGGATGTCAAGCTTTCTTAGCTCATATCACAGATTTAAACAAAAATACGACAATTTTGAATGATATTTCTATTGTTAATAAATTTCCTGACGTATTCCCCGAAGAACTTCCTGGCCTACCCCCAGAGCATGAAATTGAATTTTGTATCGACCTTGAACCCGGTACAAAACCCATTTCCAAAGCCCCATATCGAATGGCTCCTATTGAACTTCGTGGAGTTAAAGACCCAACCGCAGGAATTGTTGACATCGGCTTTATTCGTCCCTAGTACTTCTCCTTGGGGTGCTCTCTGTTCTATTCGTGAAGAAAAAGATGGGAGTATCGCGACTTTGTATTGATTATCGGGAGTTGAATCATGTCACCATCAAAAATAGGTATCCATTGCCACGTATTGATGACCTATTCGACCACCAGAGGAGCCAAATTCTTTTCAAAGATTGATCTTCATTCCGGATATCACCAATTGAAGATTAGAATCACCGACATTCCAAAGACTTCTTTAACTCCCCAGTATGGGCATTATGAATTCCTAGTCATGTCCTTTGGATCGACTAATGCTCCGCCGCCTTCATGGATATGATGAACCGGGTATTCAAGGAATATTTGGATCACTTTGTGGTCGCCTTTATTGATGACATCCTTATTTATTCCAAAAGCCGTGAAGATCATGAGCAACACTTGAGGTCGACACTCCAAAAGCTTCGTGAATATAAGCTTTATGCCAAGTTGAAGAAATGCGAGTTCGGCTCAAGAAGTAGCATTCCTTGGGCACGTGGTATCAAGTCATGGAATATCCGCTGACCCAAAGAAAGATCGGGCTATTCAAAGCTAGGAACAACCTAAATCGATGAATCAAGTACGTAGCTTTCTCGGTTTAGTGGTTATTATCGAGATTCGTGGAAGGATTTTCTCGAATCGCTACTACATTGACTCAAATTGACTCGAAAAGATACAAAGTTCGGTTGGAGCGAAGAATGTGAGAAGAGTTTTCAAGAACTCAAGAGAGACTTATATTTCAAAGACTGCTCGACAATACCATCCGGCTCGAGGGATTTGTCATCTACAAATGATGCTTCGCAAAGGGTTGGGATGTGTTCTCATGCAACATGGAAAAGTTATAGCTTTGCGCCATGACAACTCAAAGAATATGAGAGGAATTATCCTACTCACGATCTGAGTTAAATGGTTGTTGTCTTTATGACTTAAAATTTGGAGGCATTACTTGTATATAGGAGAAAGTGGAGATCTTTACGGATCATAAAAGCCTCAAATATTTCTTCCCTCAAAAGGAACTCAACACGCGACAACGACGTTGGCTTGAACTGCATTGAAAGATTATGATCATACCATCCAATACCATCCCGGAAAACGAACGTGGTAGGCGACGCATTGAGTAGAAGATCATATGCAAGCACGAAAAGGATATTGTCAACGCAGCGCCCATTTTGTGTGACTTGCAAAGGATAGAGATAGAGTTAAAGACTCTGTGGACGACGCGTGTGATGATAAGCGTAGTATACGAGTAGAACCGACTTTTAATCGATAAAGTTAAAGTTTCTCCAGCTACGGACACTGAGCCGATGCGTATGAGAGGAAGAAAGTGCAAGAAGGTCTTATACGCCAAGCAAGAATCGATGAAGAAGGAATACTTGAAGTCAACTCTGCACTTTGTGTTCCTAACGACCGATTTAAAGTATAATATCATAATGGAGGCGCATGACACACCATTTGAAATCCATCTTGGGAGTACCAAAATGTATCGCTGATATTCGCTTACATTTTGGTGGAGCAATATGAAGAGAGATATAGCAATTTATCTCAAGGTGTCTAACTTGTCAACGAGTTAAAGCGAGCATCAAGTACCAAAAGGTCCATTGCAACCACTTGAAATTCCGAATGGAAGTGGGAGCACATTACCATGGATTTCGTTCTGGCCTTCCTAAGGTTTCTCAAGGCATAGATGCGATTTGGGTCATTGTTGATAGATTGACCAAGTCTGCCATCATTTCTTACCGAATCGAGAAACTTATACACTTGAACGCCTTACTCAGATATATACATAAACGAGATTGTAAGATCAGTATGGTATGCTTAAGATCCATAGTTTCCGATAGAGACCCAAGATTCACTTCACGATTTTGGGTTAGTTTGCAAAAAGCTATGGGCACAGACTTACGATTTAGCTCTCGGCGTATCATCCTCGGGCCGGACGAGACAATGGAGAGGACTATTCAAACTCTTGAAGATCTATTAAGACTCGTGTCCTTGATTTCAAGGAAAGTTGGGACAAGTTCTTACCATCAGTGGAGTTTTCCTACAACAACAGCTTATCAAGCAAGTATTGGCGTGGCTCCATTCAAGTGTTGTATGGAAGAAAGTGTTGTTCTCCAAAGATATCTTTGATAAGGTAGGTGAAGCAACGTTGTTGGGATGAGTTTGATACGTATGACTACGAAAAAAGATTCAAACGATCCGATAACGTATAAAAACTTCACAAAATCGACAAAAGAGTTATCTTGATCTTCATCGAAAGGACGTGGAATTCGATATAGGAGATCATGTGTTTGTTAAGAGTTGCTCCATGGAAAGGAGTTACAAGATTTGGAAAGAGAGGAAAACTTAATCCTCGATTCATCGGGTCCATTTTAATCCTCGATCGAGTAGGAACTGGCCTATAGACTCGCTTTACTGCCAAGTATGTCTCGTGTTCATAACGTTTTTCACATATCCATGTTACGTAAATATGTGAAAGACCCGAACCACATTATTGAGTTAGAACCGGACGAAATAGCGGAAGATTTGACGTATGAAGAGGTTCCTGTTCAAATCTTGGATAAGAAGGAACATATTCTACGCTCCAAGGTTATACCTCAAGTCAAAGTTTTGTGGAGGAACCACGATGTTGAGGAAATGACTTGGGAGTTAGAATCTGAAATGAAATCAAGGTATCCTTACCTCTTCGACATACCAGGTACGTACCCTAATTTCGAGGGTGAAATTTCATAAGAAGGGGAGGTTGTAAGACCCCAACTTTTATAAATAAAGATGAATTTTCTATAAATATTATTTTGAATATTATGGAATAAATTTGATATAATATTATAGTTGTGGGTAATATTTATAAATTTTGCAAAGTAAGCAAGTTGTTATAAAATATTCGTTTGGTTCTGGAATATTCTTTTTGTCGGGGAATATTCGTATTTACGGCGGCAATCATTAGTGAACCCCATTAACGGAAGTATTATCAGTAGTTAGAAAACGACAAAATTATCTTTCTATAAAAATAACAAAGAAAGGTGTTACCATTAAAACCGTTGAACTACCCGGTAGTAAAAAGTACAATGTACGGCGTAGTTGTATAAGAGCACACGATATTGATTATTGATGCTTACGAGAAGTCACACTCACTATTCTCAATTATTACTACAAGATATTGTTCTTGATCATATCTCTTATATTATTGATTCAATTATTGTCACAATATCATCTCGTATAATATGTTATAGTATTAAATCAATAATTGAGGCGACAAGTTATAAATGATTAATAATTGTTGAAAGATTAAATATGTGTTGATTAAAATAAAATGATTTGTGGTAATATTTATTCAATCCTTGATGTATATAAAGAGTCTGTTATGAGGCGTTTGTGGTAAGTTTGATTATTTTATGGGGGCCCATATGTCATCATCTAAGAGTCTCTTCAATCAATAGTAATTACCTTCACAATAGTAATTACCTTCGTCAATAATAGTAATTACCTTTATCGTGAGTCGAACCACTTGTCGTTTCATATTACAGACGTCGAACCACTTGTCGTTTTACATTACAGGCGTCAAACCACTTTTCTTTTCACATCACCAAATCGTCAAGCCACTTGTCTTTTCACATGGCAGTCTTTAAGCTAGAAATCTTCTATAAATAGAGGCCTAGTGCTTCATTATTTTTCACGAATTCATTCAAGCTATAGAGAGAGAAAGTATAGAGAGAATAAGAGAGAAGAAGAAGAGTATTTTGTTACTACACTACTCTTGCAGATTCAATCTCCTACCAAAAGTAAGGGGTGTTATTTTTTTTCTTCATGAAGAGAACTTTGTTATTCCATTACTTATTATTCTGTTGGAATAACTCAGATCGTGGTTTACCCTATACTTGGTGACATTCTTCTATTATTCTCATTGGAACATCCTCGTCTGTAGGTGTTTTACACCCGGACCGGTTCCGCTCTTTATTATTATTCTGTTGAACATCCTGTCATGTGTGTTTTACACCGGACTGGTTAAAATCTTTATTATTATTCTCATTGAAACATCCTCGCTCATGTGTTTTTACGCCGGACTGGTTCCATTCTTTATTATTCTCATTGAATATCCTCGGTCATGCATGCGCTTTTACGCTTTACCTCGTTCCGTTATTTATTATTACATTGGAATAACTCGCCTGCAAGTGCCTATCGCATGCATGGTGATTTCTTTTGTTATTCCATTTTTATTATACCTAGTTGGTTAAAACTTTGACTTCTATACTCCATGAAATTAGTGGAATATCCTTAATATTTGCGCTTCATCCAAGAACCTTTCATGGAAATATTCTTCTCAAGATTCTTGAATTTTACTCTACAAAGCAATGATCATGTTGATTTGGATGTTATCGGTTCCTGGATAAATTAATTCTTGAACTTGTTTTATCGAGTTCTTATATCATTGTCATCATCCTCATATTTATATTTTTTTGAAAGTCATCTACATGGCCCAGTAGTGCATAGATGGACTTGGTATGATTATAACCGAGACTATTTGGTGTAATCATGGCCGTAATGTTACAAATGATGTGGTAAAATCCTCGATGGCCTGTAAAGTGCATTGATGGACGAGTTGTTGGCATGATCACGACCATTAATGAATACACAAATATTCTCGCCCGTAGTGTATGAATAATTATGGTCGTGATACTAAAGAATATCCTTGGCCGTAGTGCGAGGGTGATTCGATGATGTGGAATATTTATTAAAGTTGAGTCTCAAATTTATAATAAAGGATGAAAAACCTTTTAAATCATAAAAGATAGTAGATTTTATTTTCTACTTGACTCTTTTAATGGATTGTTGGTTCCACCGTAGTTAAACTTGATGTTCATTATATTTTATCGGTTTAACATCGTTATATAAAGCTAATGATAATTTATTCTACATTATCTTAGTCATAATATTTCTTCTTGAGCTAGTTGAGCTCACCCTTTCTTTCACCGTTTCTCTTGAGTGAAATGAGAATATAGTTTGGACGCGAGTCGTGGAACCGGAGTAATGGTCCGAGAGGATAGCATTAGTAGTCCTCACTATTCTCGTGAAATAGTGTGATAATTGTAATGAGGACTCCTTTTGAGTTTGTATGATCTCTAGTAGAATATATTTGTATTCAAACTCACGCTTTATGTCGTATTGCATACCTACGCTTATATTAGTAAGTTGTATTTAAATTCTGTACCATGTATTTGACTACCCAAGATGGGTGATGTATACCTAATTTTGGGGGTGTCACAAAATCCATACTAACATCACATCAGGGCCTTTCAGGAACTGGTAAGGGAGTGTATAATACTACATTGGTCGGACTCCTTTTGACTTCTGACAAACATAACACCCCTTGCCACATCGCTTGAGATCTTCGGCCAATAATAGTCCGCTGATATTAGGACAAAGGTTTTGTCTCGCCCGAAGTGTCCTTCATTTTACTTACTATTTTCTGTCAAAATGAACAATCTGGAATGCATAACTGGAGTCCTCGAAACAAATACCCATTATGAAAGACAAAGTCAGATCGCTGACCTTCTCTTACTTCTTGAACTATCTTCCCAAAAGAAGGATCTACTTCATACATATCATTAAAGACTTCAAACCCTACAAACTTGTTACGCATAGTACCAAGGAGTAACGCTCTTCGACTTACCGCATCGGCAACACTGTTCAAAATTCCTACCTAATGTCGCAAAGTGAAAGTGAATTCCTGTAGGTACGCCATCCATTTAGCATGTCATTTGTTTAGCTCGCGTTGGCTATTAATATATTTCAAGTCTTCATGATCAGTCACGATTATAAACTCCTTCTATATTAAATAATGTCGCCAATGCTTCAAAGATTGAACAATGGCATAAAATTCCAAGTTATAAATAGAGTAGTTTTTCTTCGATCTTGATAATTTCTCACTGAAGAAAGATACTAGCCGACCCTTTTGACTGAGAACGTCACCAATACCAACTCCCGATGCATCACATTTTACCTCAAAGACCTTCTCGAAGTCATGAAGTACAAGTACTGGTGCTTCGGTCATCTTTTTCTTGACCAATTGAAAACTGTCTTCGGCCTCCTGGGACCATTGAAATAATTTTCCCTTAAGGCACTCAGTGATAGGCGCAATTAGGGTACTAAAGTTCTTGATGAACAGTCTGTAAAAAGATGCCAACCTAGAAAACTTCTGACATCATGTATAGTCTTCGGCGGTCCATGCTAAGACTGCATCGACTTTGGATGGATCTACGTGAACTCCGTCAGCAGAAACAACGAAGTTGAGGAAAGCTACTGAAGTCGTGAATTATGAAAAAATATTTTGGTTTACAAACAGATGTTCCTTCCTCAACGTATCAAACATAATTCGGAGGTGCTCATGATGTATTTCCCATTTCGTACTGTAGATAAGAATATCATCAAAATAAACAACTACAAATTTCCCATGTAAGGTCGTAGTACCTTATGCATAAATCTCATGAATGTACTGGGTGCATTGAAAAGTCTGAAGGGTGTAACCATCCATTCATATAAGCCATGCATGTTGTATTTTGAACGTTTTCTTCCATTCATCTCCAGGTCTCACTCGAACCTAATGATATCCACTCTTCAGGTCAATCTTTGAGAAGGCTTTTGCACCGAAGAACTGATCTAGCATATCATCTAGACGAGGTATCGGAAATTGATATTTCACTGTGATCTTATTATTTGATCTACTGTATCTTATTGATTGATCTACTGTCGATGCACATTCTCCATGAGTCATCCTTCTTCGAAACTAATAGAGTTGGTACAAAACACTGGCTCATACTCTCACGAATGCAACCCTTCTCCATCAACTCAACTACTTATCTCTGAAGCTCTTCCAATTATTTGGGACTGAGCCTATAAGCTGGCTTATTCGGTAAACTTGATCCTGGATCAAGATTGATCTCATGTTGAATGTCTCTCAATGGTGGTAATCCCGATGATAGGTCTTCGGGCATAAGATCAGCATATTGTGATCGTAACTTCTGTGCAATATTTGTTGATACTTCTACTTGCCCATCTGCCGAAATTCACTCACAAGGGAGCAACACATATATCACACCTTCACGCTCAACCTCTATTAGAAATCTGGTCATAGATAATAGGTTCGAATTCCCGACTGTCTTAGCCGAACTGAACTCTTCCCTCCGTGGTGCTAACACAATCTTCTTTCCTTTTATACTTAGGGAATATGTATTCTTCCGACAATCATAAATGACTCTTCAGTCATACTGCTAAGGTCGTCCCAATAACATACAACATGCATCCATAGACACCACATCTCACCATGTATGCATTATCAAAGTATTTATTGCCAATTAAAAATGATACTAGGCACTTTTTATTAACTGTCACCTCATTACCTTTATTTAACAATGATAGCTTATACGGCTTCGGATGCCGATCCGTTTTCAACTGCAATTTCTGAACTGCCTCTTCGGATACGACGTTTTCGCAGCTACCACTATCAATGATCATCTTGCATACCTTATCTGCCACTGTACAAGTAGTGTAGAAGATATTGGTCCTCAATCAATCCTCTTCGGATTCTTCTTTAGGAGTCAGCAGACTTTTACGAACCACCAGAGTCTCATGACCATCTCCATATAACACATCATCATATTTGTATTCGTCATATATAGGTTCTTCGAATTCTTCTGTTTCATCGGCTACACCTTCTTTAATCAAAAGGTTCTAGAACTCCGTTGCTCTATAGCCTGGCTCCCCACATCTGAATTACTTAATATTAGAGTTGAAATTACCATGTGGTTGTTGTGGTGTAGTAAGAAGTCATTGAGGTTGGTTCGTCATGTTGGATGGATTGTTCCTCAGTATCGGCTTACTGTTTTGTTGCTGCTCCACCTCACACGCTCGTTGATATGCCTCAGAAATGGTCCATAGTGAATGGAGGCTGAAGGCATTCTGCAACTGCTATTTTAATCCTCCCAAATATCTTGCCACCAACTGTTCTTCGGTTTTCGATAGATCATTCTGCGCTATCAACTAGTAAAACTCTTCGGTATAGTCATCCACAGATCTAGTACCTTGTTTTAACAAATGTAATCTCTTAAACAGAGACTGGGTATACCCGAAGGGAAGAAACTGACTGCATCTTTCTCTTCATCTTCTCCTACTTTGTGATTTTGTTTTTCCTTTCTCTCTCCCATGAGCGCCTTATCTGTTCCCATCAAGCAGATGCTCTATCTTTCAATTTGATTGCAACTAATTTCACTTTAGCATTATCTGATACGTCATTGTACTCAAAGATATTCTCTACTTCGTTCATCCAGTCAATGAATCCTTCCGCTTGTAGCGTACCCAGAAAAGTCTGGTAGCTCCACTTTAAAATCCAGATAACTACGACGGTCATCACGATTACTAGACTCAGAATCATAGGATTCTTCGTCGTTATCAAGGTGTGGACTTCCTCTGCCGGAACCTGTCCACGACGTCCCAAATTTTGTGCCACTAAACGCTGGGTTAACTCTGCAACTTGCCTCTACAAATCCTCAATCATCACGTCCTGAACGTTACGATCACGGTTCGAGACTCTCTCAGCCGGAATCTGCCCACGACGACCACGACCACAACCACCAGCTATTGAAACTGATGAAGTCTATTTTGAGGAAAATGTTGATGCTCTGATACTAATTGACATCGGGCGGAATAACGATTATCCTGCGGGCTAAGTAAACAAATAAATTTACAGGCAAAGGAACAATAGGTTCACCAAAAACACAGAGAAATTTCTCTAATGTTCAACCCACAAGTTGGGTTTATAGCTAACAAAATTTTCTGCCCAAGTCATAACAAACTTCCTAAAATTACGAAAATAGAATCCTAACAAACTTCCTATATTTACATAAATAAAATCCTAACAAGTAACAACTTATTATAAAAGATATATTTTCTAATAAAAATCTATTACCATAAAAGAACTAAATAACAATAAACGTAAAACTCTCAAAGTCATGACGCCGCGAGACTGAAGACATCAAATCTCCCGACGTCGAGCCTTTAGTCCGAAGTCGAAGGTATCAATGACCTTCACACCTGTGACGATGGCGATCTTCCAACTCATAATACTCCAAGGCCATCAACATGTTATTCGTCAGTTCGACATCTTCGATCTCAGAACCTCCTACATCAACATTATGGCTTGAAATTAATACTGTTACAGCAGCTAACAGGCCTGCTGCAAGACCTTCGAACTCTAAATTTATGTTATTTTAGGCAGGAAAATCCTAGAATTCTTAGTTTCTTTATCGGCAAAAATTCAATATTAACAAGTTTAGTCCCTTTCCTTTCATGGAGGTTGTTATTGTTATTTTACACTCCCTCTCCTTCAAGAAATAATGTTCCTATATGACTTGTTGGCATTTTTTTCAGCAAACAAATTAAGGTTTGCTAACGACGACCACAATTTTGCATAATTTTGTCCGCAATAACAAACTATAGTTTTAATAAAAGTAGATTGCGAGTCGAATATAAATAAGCAGAGGGATTATAAGATTAGAAGGATCATATCTTATAGAATGGTAGTACAATTAATGAAAGCGTTGAAATAATGAATTAAGACAATACATGCTAGCTCTGGCCTAATTTTTATTACTGTCCATGAATTCCTGAACTAATCATATCAGATGCATTGTTATTCTGTGCATGAGTTGTAGGAATTCTCCATGATCAAACGTCGCTATATATATATTCACAAAAAACAGTGAGTCGTTCTTCTCTGATTCAAATACTCAATTGGTTCTACAGCATTTGAAGCACGAAAAGGCAAATATTTTGAAGAAGATAGACCTCCTTGAAGTTTCTCAACGGTTAATAAATTCTTGTCTTGTTACTTACTTAATTTTCCTTCCATATGTACACTTGTGCAATGTAGAATGTTAAATTTCTAGAATTTGGGATGTCTGTCGTCTTATATAGGAAGCTTTTGGGGCAAAATATTGGTTCATGCTCAATGGAGGAACTTCAGGAGATGGACAGCCAGCTGGAACTAAGCTTAAGAAACATTAGGGCAAGAAAGGTATATTTGCAGCGTATGATCATACATACGTAGTAAAATTTAAGAATAATTATTGTTTCATCATATATAATTTTCGATCTGCCCATTCGATTATCCCAGTCAAATATTGTTAACGAATGATAATGATATGAAAAAAAAAGAAACAATCGACATTAAACTATGTTTGTGCATTATTAATTGCAATGGTTTACTTCCAGGCTCAGTTATTCCAGGAGGAAATAGAAAAACTGAAAACAAAGGTATGGTGTGTGGTGGAACTTTGATCAATGCATTTGTAATCAATTAATTAACAATATATAACATTTTTAATCCCCTTCCCAATCCAGGAGAGATTTTTGTCAGAAGAAAATGCAAGGTTGACCCAAAAGGTCAGCTTTTGAAAGGATAGGATTTATTTTCTTAAATTTGGTAGTGTGTATATATATATATATATATATATAGCTTTCTCCACTTTTATATTCAGGAGAGTTTTTTTACAATTACTTATATTAATGTTAATAATATTTGTTTTCTTGATGATATATATTCTTAGTTTGGAGCGAAACCATGGCCGCTAACAAATGCGAAACAGAAAGAAATTGCTACATTCAGCCGACGACGTAGTAGTCAGAGCTCGAATGTAGAGACTGAATTGTTCATAGGCCCGCCTGAGATGCGCTGTTCCTGCTCATATATATAGCATGAAATTTCATTACCCTACCATGTTTGTAAGTTTTTCAATAAAAAATTGTGCTCTGTGTAGGTATTTTATTTACGAGATCAAATAATTTCCTTAATAATCAGTATTGTTATTGGACATACATGCATGGGTCTGTAACACATGCATCAAATAAGCATGCGGGTGCATATATCAGTGTAATATTTGAATAATTTAAAGTTGTGACATTTTGGCATGTATTAATGTAATCTTTTTTTAATTAATTGTTTTATTTCTTAATGTTCTGCTCTGTGCTGTTATATTTCTTTAATTTCTTGAGTTCGACCTTGGAGTCAGCACTTCATGAATTCAACAAAACTGATAAGAGAGGTGCATCCTTAAGAGTTAAGATTAGGAGTTAACTAGACCAAGTTGGATGGGCTTGAATCCAAATATCCAATCAACAAGCTGCCCTACCTCTCTCTACCACACTCGCACATTATTGAGAGTAATAATATCGTCGGAGTGTATCATGTATTATCTCTCCCATGCCACCCTCAAACAGACAGATTAAACACTACACCAACCTGATCGATCATGCATGGCCGCCCGCTCCCCCTTCATTCTTCTTTGTATAACCAATATTCTAAACACTACCCCATGCCAAATATGTCATAATGCATTTTAATTTGCTCATATTATGCATTCATTCCATGTTTTCTTTACTAATTAAAAAAAAGTATATTAATTTTATACTTTGTGACCCCCACCCCCACCCCCACCCCCTATAGAATATATATTATTTGAATTCAAATCACTCTCTCTCACCCACATAGACGTTAGGGTGGTCAGGTATATATATATACACACACACCCCACACACGCATAAGGAATCTTTTGCGCACAATATGAATCTAGCTAGATATCAAATATAAATTAAATTGAGATAAACAATTAATACTTAATTTATCCTTTCAGGATATGCTTGATTGTGTGTTTTTTCCATACGATCTTAGCATCTAAAATTGGCAGAGAGCTCCGCTATAATTTGGAGCTTTGTGCTTACATCTCTACATAATTATATCTATTATTTATCCATAATTATAGTTTGTCATTGATCCTTATCATATGATTAAACACTAATACTATAGTACTATTTATCCTGCACCATACAAAGAGGCAAAGAGCTTCATCTTGGTCAATATATAAATTTTAAATTAAAGGAATATATTTACCTTTAGTTAATATAATTATGATTCTTAATTATACGTAAACTATATATATATATATATATATATATATATATATATATCTAAACGTAAAATTTAAAAAAATTGCCAACTTATTTCAAAAAATTAAAACGAGATTGTAAGATGATACGAAAGGTACTTATATACATCGGGATCGTATGATTTAAATTGGCCACTATGCATAGACAAAGTGTCCATGAAAGTCTGATGCAAGTTTTTGTCCATATTGTTGTAGATGTAATAATGTATTCCTTTGAGCGATCACCACCCTTTGTCAGTTGAGAAACAAAGTGGGCGCCCATCCCCTGCATGCATAGGGTTGTTATACTTATTCAAATTACAAGAGGAGGGCATGCACAAATAAAAATAAAAGAATAATATTATCTATACAGATTATACACAGTAAAAATAAAACATTTGTATTGCATATCAATAAAAACGTATAAAAAATTTAATAATAAGTATTGCTTTCTATTTTCTTTTCTTTTCTTTAATATTATTTGTACATATATATTCATTTATAATTTATATCCGTAACATTATTCCAAATAAAATTATGTAAACATACATGCTCGTTTTTATGTTTGATATATATATATATATATATATATATATATATATATATATATATATATATATATATATATATATACATATACATATATATTTTAAGCTTTTTACTTCGTATTTAACATACTCAGATACGCATGATTCGATTCAAATCATAATATATAAACCGTCAGTTAACTTTTAGCGACCATTTTGACAACATATAGCGACAAACTAAACTTATAGTGATTTAACCAATCGTCAATCGTCCAAATTAAAATCAGAAAGGAGAATATGCAAGGTATGTTAGATATAAGGTAAAACTTAAGATCAAATCAGATATATATATATATATATATATATATATATAGGGAGTTTCTTCCATAGCAAATCCTACATGGGATGCAACTAACACCCTTTTTGAATAGTTGATAAACTTATTGGAAGGTACGAGATTGAAACATAAATATACCAAGTAGTAAAAGCTTCTACCTAGCTTTTATTTTAATATGAGGACAGCTTTGTTTAACTAAAACGAATTTTTAATATTAATATCACGATAGAAATGAACAATGCAAACATTGTATAAAAAAAAAAAAAAAAATCTAAACCGTAACAAGCTCTTACTATTTGTAAAAAAAAAAGTACTACTACATGATATCCTCAAATAGTTGTTAATAATCTTTAAAGCTCTAAACCTTCTCAATCCAATGAGTGGTCAGTACATATTTTTTATAAAAATGTTTGTTTTTTATAAAATATTTGTTTTTATAATAACAAATAAAAAATATAAAATATTTTATAAAAACAAATATTTTATAAAAACAAATATTTTATAATAACAAATAAAGAATATAAAATATTTTTATAAAATAGCAAATAAAGAATTATAAAATATACAAATATTTTTATAATTATTTATTTGCTATTTTATAAAAATATTTGTTTTTATAAAATATTTTTTTTATAAAAATAGCAAATAAAGAATTATAAAAATATTTGTATAAAAACAAATATTTTTATAAAAACAAATATTTTTATAAAAATAGCAAATAAATAATTATAAAAATATTTGTATATTTTTATAAATGATTTATTATACGCAGTAGTAGAGATCAACATATCGCCAAATAGACAAGACTGTATTAAACATAAAATGTATCATAAAATTTACTTCATACTTACTGAATCCATTTTGAATGCATAGGGGCCCTGAGGCCTGGTCCCTTTCTAGTTGCTAAGCTTTTGGGCATGAAGTATATATATATATATATATATATATATATATATATATATATATATATATATTCTATGCTGCACGCAACAACCCAATGCGTACTGGGCAAGTGGAACTTTGTAAAGATTAGTATAACGGGCCGGGTCAATTTTGTCCACGAGAGCTACCACTGTCGGGAATCCCACCAACAATCCCACATAGAACAGTTGTTGTCGTTCACATGATGTGAATATTTTTTGGGAGGAAAAACATTGGTTATAAGTTCTAACAAATATGCATATGCATGTAAACTCTAAATTTAGTGTATTTGTGTTTTGTGTCAAGTAATTGTTTTTTAAATATATATATATATATATATATATATATATATATATATATATATATATATATTAAGATCACACACACGCATAATGTAAAATTAATACGATGATTTATTTTCATTCCTTAATTTGGGTGACTCATGCATAACTTTTGTTTTTATTGATGATTTCATTTACATAGGGCTTTACAATATATAGTATTTATAGCTACTAATTATATTACAACCTTACTTCACATTATAACTCAAATACTCATAATGTCATTCTAAAAAACGAATCATTAAAACCCAGTCTGTCGATCGGCGCGCCCCGCGCCACTTCCAGACTGCCACTGACACCACATATGTAGAACTTGCATCAAACCTGGCGCGCTCCGCTCCGCTCGAGAGTTTCGCTCCCTCACCCGCCTCCGACTAGTCTTTTTAAGAAACTTAAAGTTATGAAATACAAGCCCAAATATATATTGAGATTAATATATTCAATTGAACTTTAAACTAACAAAACTCAACCTAATTGATATGACTCTTAATTTACATAGCCAAAGAGAGGAGATCAAGGGTGATAGCTAGGTAAATACCTCTCTCTTATAATTTCCTCTTCTTTTTTTTTATAATTCGGGAGAGGGTAAGTAATGAACCTTGGATCTCTTGCAAAGCAAGAGGTCAAAGCTACCACGTACTGAGCTATTGCTCAAGTGGCATAAATGCCTCTCTTTCTGTTGCACAAGTTATTTAAATTTATCTCTTAATTAACAAGAATTCTGTATGTGTTATAGAAGTTTGAAAATAAATTTTCGAAACATTTCTCTCTAGTTTCCTTCTTGTCATTTGATACTTAAATAAGGCATGAAGTGCTCGAGTCATTGTAAAAATATTTTTCACACATTAAAAAATTAATGTTAAAAAAAGGGTATAAAAATAAGTTACAAAACTATCATTTTGAGTTTAAATTTGATATAGTGATAATATATATTGATCAAAAGCAGTGTTAAAATTATGATAAATATAATTTTGTCTAATATAAATATTTTATTAATAATTGTCATAATTATAATATGCTTCATATATTATGTACGTGGTACATTAATGTTGGTAACAAACTTCACATTAAATTATGTACTTTAAGACAATGCACAAAATTTATAATTACTTTTTTGGGGATGGTGGTTGTATAACTAGAATACGCCTTATCTACAAATTAATTCATGGTTTATTATTCGATTATTACTTAGGGGTTGTTTAATAAAAATTGAATAAAATAGTTTTGAATCTGAATGAGCTGAATGAAACTGAATATTGAATAGAAAAAATTATTTGATAATTGACATGTCTTAAACATCTGAATAATATATTTTTATTATTTTACCTCTCTGAAAAATTTAAAATTGTTGTAAATTTATTTAATATTACTTAATATAATAGTTAATATTATAAAGAAAAATACTTTCAGCAGGCGAAAAAATGACATTAAACTATTCAGCCTAAATCGTCTGAATGGATAATCGATTCAGTCATTCAAACGATTTTTTTTTCAAAATAAACGTATTGAATGGCTGACCTATTCACCTTAAAGCGCTCCAAAACTCTTTTACCCTCACCCCTGCGGGACAGTGTAGGTGACTTGAATTCCCAATTCCCAATTTCATCTTTTATTAATCATGGTTAGGGACGTAGTAGAGTGAGACTTCAAATGAATTCAAGAATTTTTATTTTATTGATGATGGAAGAACGATAATGATAATTAAAAATATACAAAAAATAAAAATTCTTTATTTTATTTGAAACAAGAGTATCCTCGTCGGAATTAAAAGAGGAGAGGTATAGTAGGTAAGGACGTTATAATTCAAACAGATGGGAATGGATGATGAGGCTTAATTAGATTGTGGATCCCAGTAAAGAAACCACCTACTAGGGCCTAGGCCAGTAGTAGGGGTTACTAATAATTTTAAAACCCCAAAGGGAGCTAGCTTGTGGTTATTTGCCCGCAATCCGAGCTCCTCCTTTATGTTAAAATTCTTAAAATTTTAATTTTAAATAAGTTTTTAATAATGTAATATTAAATACTAAATAAATTATTACATAACTAATTATTATATGAATTAATATACTGAGAATATATTATTTTATGTCCAAAATTTGAGACATTAGTACCCTCCCTCTCCTCCCTGCCTGTGTTAATAAGAGAATCTTAATTCATCGGGAGTGATTAATTTTGGTTAATTGATCAATATTATGTTGACACGCAGACGGAAGGTAATCTCTTTCTGTGCGTGTCAGCGTTATATTTGTCAATTTATCATAAAGTTAACTTCTAATAACCGAATCTTAATTCATCCATCTCCTATGAGTCCTTCTAGGGGGACATTTTTTTAGTGACATTTCTAGTGACATTTTAAAAAAAAAAAAAAATTTGGTTTTTTTTTTGCAGTACCTCCCAAAAAATATATAATATTTATTCCAATTGGAATTTTTATAAAAAACAGTATTTTAGGTGTAATTTGAATACATACAAAAAACATAGTGCATGCATACCATGCATAACCTTGTTTTGATGATCCAAATTACACCTAAAACACTGTTTTTTATAAAAATTTAAATTGAAATAAATACTATACATTTTTTAGGAGGTATTACAAAAAAAAACCAAAAAAAAAATCACTAAATATGTCACTAAAAAAATGTCTCCCTTGACTTATTGATCTCGTATATATCTCCTGCATTTCGATCGTGAACCCCACTTCAATTCCCAATAAGGGAGAGAAGAGGATAGGATAGCATTGGTTTTTCTCATGTCTTTTATAAAAAATCCTTGAAGTGAGTGAGATTCACTGCGCGCAGATGATGACTTGATCTTAAAAACTAGCTACTACTAGCTTAGCTAGCTACTAAATTACTTCTTCCTCAACAAATTGGTCAAAATCTGGTTGGATCCGCCTTTTCCGCATCTATATTAAACCCATCATCGCCATATTTTAGCCTTCTGTTTTTTTTCCCACTTGTCTGGTGAGTCATTTTCATCCTTAATTCCTTCTGTTGTTGGTAGCCTTTGCTTTACCACCTTGTTGCTCGTCTCCAACTGCAAAGTTATACCACTAGAAATTTTTTTAATTCTGCACCCAGAAGCAGCTAGTTATGGGCAAAGAATGGCTGTACTATTTGGGTGGTGGTAGCAGATCCTCCAAGAGAGGAAAAACATCCTCCTCCTCTGAAAGAGAGATGAGAGACACCAGTACCAGTACAAGTACCAATAGTACCACTTCAGCTGGCTGCATGAATTCACTCTTTCAACTTTTTGATTTTCATCATCCATTTCACTTTCCCAATTTACATCACCAGCCCTCTTTTCAGCCACCTGATTCTTTCCTAATTCCACAAGAACCATTAATCATTCCTCCTCTCAAAGGTCGGTCATCTCTCTCTCTCTCTCTCTCTCTCCATATATATATATATATATAAGATTTTGATATTAATGCTAGTACTGTACGTTCTTTAATTGTGAGATGCAGGGGCAGAAGCACCAAGGAACAGCTTGGAGATAGAGCATACTTGCTTCATGGAAGCGGCTACATTATCATCTTCTTCGACCATGGAAAAAGTATGTACAACTTTTGAATATTATCTTGGCATTAATTTTATGTTTTACTAGATCTCTTTCATATAGAAGTACTATATATTAAGATATGTATGTATTTCCCAACTTCTTTTTTAAATGATACTAGTAGTAGTTAGTTAGTAAAGGGATGATGAGTAATTAATTAATTATGGCCATATATATATAAATTTGTATGTATTAATTTTATCATAAATACCCAGTTGGGTATGCAGATCAAAATAAGTAGCAGCAGATCACCAAGGACATATCATGATTTATCTTCTTCAGAATGTAGCAGCAGCTCACCAGCAGCAGGAACTAAAACTCCAACTTTAGTAGCTAGATTAATGGGTCTTGATCTTCTTCCAGAAAACTCATCTCCTCGCCCTTCATCGTCATCATCTTCAAATCATCCTTCATCATCAAAGTCACATGTACATCGTCAACAAGTACAAAACAGTCCAAAAAATAACAAAAAATCCATCCATTCTTCAGAAATGATCAATGATAATGTCGTCATGACAGGATGCCGTTCGTTACCAGAAACGCCAAGAATATCATCGGCAAGAAAATCAGATGTTGATCAAAGATTTTCTCTTCAAATCATCAAGGAAAACATCAACATTAACAATGAATTGACTACTTGTCAAGAATTCGACTTCTCCAAGTTTTTGGCCACAAAAATTGCAGCAGATCAAGATGAGAATATGAGTAGCCCTGGGCATTACGCAAAACAGATTGTGAAACAATTCAAAGATAGTGTTAGCAGGCGAGTTGGTCGAGACATTACCAATACTGTCAATAATGGAGGTACAGATGAGCAAAGAAGAGATCAACATATTGTCCTTCTCAAATCAAAGAAACCATCGAATATTGGAGATTGTCATGATCAATCCGCCATACCCAATTCTTGCTCTCCAAGGCTTAGGTTCTTGGACACGACCAAGATTAACAAACCAACGGTTATAAAAAACAATCAAACTTGTCATTCCCCAAAACTGTCATTATCTCCGTGTACCAATATTAATCAATCCAAAGGCGCAACAGTACTTTCGCCAAAGCCCAAGGCTCAAGCTGTACCGGGGAAAGAGCTAGAAAAACAACAACACAAACAGCAAATTAATAGCTCCATTCAAAATTGCAGGACAATTGCTAGTGACAAGTATGGTCCACGCCTCACAAAGCCTCCACAGCAAGAAGAGTCATTTGTTAGGCCATCATCAACAAATAGAGCAGCACAAATTTCGGATAAGAAATGCAAGAAAATTCCGTTATCAAATCACGTGCCAGCTCTTCTTTCAGTCAAAAAAGATTCATCTCCTCCGGCCACAAGGTTACTTCAAAAAAAGGTTAGCAAAAATAAATAAATAAGTCCAGAAAAAGAATCGGTCTTTTTTTTTATCATTTGTTAATTAATTTGTGAAATTTTGATATAAATGTATTTGATTTAATTAATGTAATAGTCAATATTATTTTTGATTTAATTAATTCAAATATATTATTAAGTACTTTAAATATTTTATACGTCCTTTTTATGAAACAACATTTTTTTTTAAGAAGGTGGTGTTATATTGTTAGGAGGTGCAAAAGCAGTCTCAGGCATGTGATGCTCTTCCACGGTTATCTAGAAGTTTGAGCCAGTCGTACAAATTATCCGAACCGATCACAGTCCAAGACGACATCAATTCTGACGGTACCACCACCGCCGTGAGGTCCAGCTGCAGTACCGAAGGAGAACTAATTGAGTACATTTCAAGAATACTAAAATGTACGGGCATTCATGAATTTACGCCTCTGTCCTTGACCAAATGGTACTCTCCTTCCCACCCTCTAGACCCCTCCATATATCACCACCTCGAAAATTCTTTCCCCGAACTAAATATTTATGGTTATCAGAAAAAGCTAATATTCGAACTAGTTGATGAACTTTTGGTGGATATTTTGAGGCCTTACATGCATGTGAAGCCATGGATTTGTGGGTTTTGGGTTGCGGGCGGCAGGATATTAGATGGGTCGAAATTGATAAAGAGCTTGTGTGGGAGAATTGGAAGCTTTCCATCTGCAGATTGTCGGGTTCTTGAAGATATTGACTCATTGATAGAAGATAAAGATTTGGGTTTGGGCCAAAAAGAAAGATCATTTGAAGAGGAAGCTGGGGATGAAATAGTAACAGAGGTTGAAGGTGACATTTTGGAAAGGCTGTTGCATGAAACTGCTGCCATGGTGGTGTTTGGTGTCCGTACGGAATAAAAACAAAATAGGATCTGACTCGGGTAACATGGGTACATGTTTCACGTGATGAGATGCTGCTATTTGTGGTTGTGGGGGTGGGGTGGGGGTGGGCGTGGGGGTGGGTCCTTTATATTTATTTTAAGGGGAGAGCGGGCTGGCTAGATATAATATATATTAAGTTTATTATCCCATAAAATCGCTCATATATTGTTCACATACATTCACGTATATATATTTTGATGAATACACGTCTGTAACAAATCGCGCTTATCAAAATATATGTATGAAGATATATAAATAGTATGTAAGTGATTTTATACGATAATAAACTTATTTTGTAATGTAAGTACTGCACGTGGCAGATATATCATGATTGCTCCTAACCTTTTGTATATATTTTTTAAATGCTCGCTGTATTTATCAACTATAATCAATTGAAGGGTTAAATACACTTTTCGTTATTCTACTCGACTCCGATTTACAAATGCATCGCTGAATTCAAAATTTTTACGATCAACTCATTGAACTATAATTTTTTTACAAAAATCCGAAAAACCGTCTACCCTGTTAAAATATTAACGGAAAATTTATGTGGCACATGTATAATAAGCTGACAAGGAGAGAGAATCTGAATTGGATAATTAATTAAATTAAAATATACACAATTCTATAACAAATAATTAAACAAAATATAAATCAAACTAATATACATAACAAATATTTAAATTAATAATAAAATATATTAATTAAATTAATTAATAATAAATATTTTAATATATAATTTTTACAAATATATTTATATAAAATTAATGAATTCATATTTTTTTTAAATATTAACATAACAATCTAAATTAAACAAATATAATCTAACTTATTATACACATAAATTTATTTTTATTAGTTTAAAATAAGGAGAATATTATTATAAATATTAATAATTAGTAATTTATTTATACTATTACTCAAATTATCAATTATAGGTATAATATTACAATTTATATATTTCTAATTTAGATTTAGTTCTTCCATTTTCATGTTCATCCATTTTCAGACTCATCGGTTGTAGGGATTGAACGGAGGAGGAGGAGGAGAAGGTGTCGGAGGTAGAAAAAGGGTATAGCGTGGTGGTGGCGTGGGTGGAACGTGGTGGTTGTGATCGGAGAAGAAAGGAGGAAGAGGGCTGTGTTTGTCTGTGTAATATCCACTTGCATGGTTGCCACCATTAACGAGTGTTGATATGTATTTCATCTTCCTCCTATTACTGATCTATATATATTTCAGTTTTTTTATGGTAGATCTGATCGGATCTGATGGATAAATAAAAATGACTTGATGGATCTGATGAAATAAAAATGGCTTGATGGATAAATAAAGATCGGATCTGTATTTCAATTTTTTGATGGTAAATCTGATCGAAGGGGAAAGAACAAAGAGGGCGGTTAGATCAGAAAGGAGGAAGATGTTGGGGAGAGAATGACCTCTTTAGAATGCCAATGGGAAAGGAGGAAGATGGCGTTTCTCCCCTTTTTAAATACAGAAATTTTAGTTATTTTTTGAAGTTTTGATTTATTTTTATGAATTTTAATTTTAAATTTGTGCTTATTATAAAAATATTTATGAATAATATTAAAGACATTACTCAAATTTAAAATTTATTTAATTTTCTCTTATTTTAAATTAAAAGAAAATTACATATTTATGTGTAATTTATATAAGTTATTAATGAATTCATATTTTTATAAGTTTTAAATATTTTAGGTTTACTTTAAAATATAAAATTATCTAATATTTTGAAATGGAGGGATTATTATTATTATTATTATTATTATTATATTAACATTTAAATTTAATTTTTTTAGAAATATATATATATATATATATATATATATATATATATATATATATATATCACATTTAAGTTATTAATTTTTGAATTTTATAATTGTGAAGTTAAAGATTTTATTTGGTTGCTTTTTTTTCTATTGTTTTTATTTGGTTAATGTAATTTGTAGAATTATTTATACAAATCAGTAGTTCGATGAGTCGAATGAAAAAAAAAATTTCAAATTCCGATGATGTATTTGTAAATCGATACGTAAAAAAGTGAGAAAAAGTGTATTTAACCCGTCAATTGAATAACTAACTATTCACATTCCATATAAAATTATATCTACATAAAAATAAAGGCTTAAATATAATTTATTACCCTAAATTATGGACCATATTCCACTTCGGTGATTCATCTTTTAATTTTTTCAATCAGATCATTAAACTACCAATTTTTTTCATTTCAATCTAATTGAATCTGCCATGTCATAAATTAATGACATGGCATGACCACGTGACAATGCAGTGCTTATGCGTTAAAAGAAGATTAATCTTTAAATTATTTTATTGATTTGAAAGGGTAAAAGAGTAATATAATATTTTATATAAATTTAAACCCAAACTCAAATCTAGCAAATAATTCAACAATAAAAAAAAGGATCCTAACTCCGTACATCGCCACCCAAACGATCACCGACAAGAACCTGCACTTCTATTCGGAGACGTACTCGGCACCCAGTAACTTATGAGTGGGGGAAAGAATTATCAAGACTATCTGGCAATAAAACCTGATTAATGTACAAAAGATTCTGAAAATATATTTGATTATATCCAACAGGGAAATTTCCACCAAGAACTTGCTTCCAACCAGCTCAAGCGTCAATACAGCTGTAAGATGGAGAAAACCCAAGTAAACTATTGTTCTTGCAAGTGATCGAAGTGCGAGTGTTGCGGATTGTCAGAGGAATTAATGTACGCCGACGTACATATCTCGGATAGGCGAGAGGCACCAAGGCCGTTGAATTTGCGGACTCTGCGCGGTGACGGTTAAAGACGAGATCTTCAGATCGGAGCGGCGAATTGACAACGAGGAAGCAGTGATTCGACACATGAATTTCTGCAAGAAGTTCAGATCTTGTCAATCAGACTCATCATCTTCTCCCTTTAAGTTCCTTCTCTCTGTATATTATAAGTGTATATATAGAAAACCCTAACTTTTTTTGGGTTTGATTCTTTCTCAAAACAATTATATATGAGTTTTCGATTGAAATAGAAATTTATTGAATTTCTATTGGAATTTAACATCTTGGTTATGGTGATTGAGTGGGTATATGTAGTAGTGGTGGTGAATTAATTTTTTTTAACTGGTGTGTGTTTTCCTTGGATGGTCATGGTGGTTGGCTTAATAATGGTGGTGCTATGATGGTGGTTGGTTTGATGCTAGTGGTGGCTGATTGGATGGTGGGAGCAGGTGTGTGGTGACGATTGTATATGTTCTGATATAAGGATATATTTTAAGTTCATGTTTGTTTTGTGCTAATTGTTGTTGGACCATTTTACCCTCAATTTAATCAGATTTGTTTAAGTAATAATTAAAAAATTATTTTTTTTTGTCACACCAAAGCTTTCTTATTCATTCTTATGATAAAGAGCGTCGTGCCAATTTTTTTTGACGCGGAGTTAAATTTATTGCAATTGCAAAAGATTAATAGTTCAATAATCTAATTGACAAAATTAAAAGTGGATCACCGAAATAGAATATAGCCTATAGTTTAGGATACTAATTCATATTTAAACAAAAAATAAATCATCATCATTTTCTGATAAAAGTTTTTCTTTAATTATTCCCCTCCCCTTCTTCAAAGTTTGTGTAGCTTCTTTTTAGAAATTGCATGTAGCTAGCTAGGTAACATTAATGTTATATTTGAATCGAAAGAATAGAATATAAAATAAAATATATTTAAGATTTCTCTCGTCACTAAATTAATTAATTGGTTTGATTTTTAAAAGTTCAAATTGACCATTTTTAAAATTATTTTTTTACTATTTTTGCTAAAATATATGTGAAGAGATTATAACCAAAAAAAAGTATATACAATTTATTACTAATCCTAATTTTTATAATTTTAGAAATATATTTATATATGCTTAGTTATTAATTTTAAAAATAGTTAATTTGATTTAAAAAAGTCAAAATTAAGCAGTTAATTTGGGACGGAGGGAATAATAGTTATAACAAATAAACTACTAAAATAATTAAAAAAATTCATTTCATTCTCTTGATTTTAATTCCACAAATAATCAATCAACGAACCACTTAATAATTAACATCACTCAACAATTAAATATACATGAGTTGAACATGAAATTTTATTTTATTTTTCTAATCTAAATACAATATAAAATTTGGGAGTGGTTAGCATGAAATTTATTTTAAGATAAGTTAGTTAATTGGGCAATAAAGTACTGACACGTAGGCAAAATTCTATATATATCAATATTTTAATTAATTAATTTATTTAAAAATAAATTTCATAATAATCGGATACATAAAATTCATGATGTTAAAGCCTCATGCATGCCCTTGGCTGCTGCCTACAATGAAACACGAATCAACCAATTCGATGGAGTCATGGTAATCAGAAAAAATGGCAGGCCGTGTAGCTCTAATAAATTAAATTAATATGATGATGACGAGGGTGACGATTGCAATTTAATTGGGAATAATAAATAGTACTATATGTGGAGGACCACATCACTCACGTAGAGCTACAGGCTACTAAGACAGATCTATGAGTTTTTCTAAACAAAATAATAATAATAATTGGCACATGCAATCATCGGACAATATGAAACTAGTTTGTCATCTCATCTCTCTTCTTTTCTAAAAGAAAGCTAGGTTCAAATAGGTATAAAAGTCGAATCATAAGGATTTGATTCCAGGCTTATGGAAATTTGAGCTCCAATATTATTTAAATTATAAATTGGGTGACAGTTCAAATGGGTACATCACATAATAACTCATGTGTCTTTTTTTTATTCCCGTTATTATAAAATTAACTTTATAATAAATTAATCAATTAATTAATAAAATATTCATACGCAAAGAGATATCAACTCTTAACCTGCATATCGATACTATATTGATCAATTAACAAAAATTAACTCCACGTTAACCAGTAACCACTCCCGATATTTTTGACACATTTTTATCTCTGGACAAACTATCATAATTTTTATTGTAATTACACAATATAACAATTTAAGTAAATAAGTGCAGATGCATACTAATACTATCTTCGTTCCTAAAAGATTGTCGTTTAAGGTTTTTGCACATGGATTAAGAAAGTATCATTTATCAAGTAAAATTTATTTGAAATTCCATCACTACCCATTTATGAGAAGTTAAAAACTATTAATATAAGGGAGAATTTCTTGGGACAATGAGAAAATGTAGGGGTAATATAGGAAAGTAAATAATTTATTCTCCTCGAAAGTTGTAAACGAGAAACATTTTAAAACACATTTTTTTTTCTAAAACGATAATTTTTTAGGAACGGAGGGAATATAATATTGTGTTTATTAATTTTAACAAAAATAGTAATATACTTGTCGAGAAACATATCATATTTCTTAAAAAGAAAAACCATAATATATCTATTACAAAACATACCATTTTTCTTTTTAAAAATAGTGTGTTGAAAATATTATTTCCCTTTTTTAAACGTACTTTAGTCCTAACATATTTTATTTGGCTCTCTATTTTGAGCAACCTGTCTTTTTTCTATAATTTTTTCGCAATACCAACTAATCAAAGAAATTGGTTTTAATCATTATATAGTGTTGTCTAGGGGAAATATTTAACGATTCATAATCTATCTCACATCAATTTATCATATCAATGCAAAACATATATGTGTAGACTAACCTAATAAACATGTTAGATCACTTTCTCACCTCCCAACAAGCATGTTGGATCATCTCTTTACGTCCTAATAAGCATTAATGATGAATTGATGTGAGATGGATCGTAAAATTTCCTAACAAGTGGTATGAGAGTCTATGATTGGATAAGCCCAAGTATCAGGTTGGTACTCTAGGGTGGAGCACATTCACAGGCCGCATATATGTTACGTAGTTTGTCTGATGTGGTAAATAAAATTGAGTCAGGTGGAGCACAAGAGATTACTCTTGCGTTTGTCACTACGCAGTGGAGTATAAATTTAAGTTAAATGGAGCGAGTTCAAAATGGCTCTAGGGGAAGCTTCTCAGGATGAAGGATTCACAAGCAGTAAAGTTATACTCCCACGTTTGGCACCCGACGTGGTGAAGTAATGTTAGAATCGAGCAAGAGCTCTTGAAAGACTTAAAGAAGATGTGCTCACCGGTGACTCCTCTAGTATGATACTTGTGATGGGTATTCAAGTGAAAGGTGGATATTATTTGGATATTTCATATGAATTCCACATCAGATAAATTCAAGAATGTAGATAGATTAATAAGTATGGTGTAGTATCAACTTAACAGATTAATATTTTAATTAGGTCAGAAATTGATCCAACATGCTTGTTGGATGATAATTCTTATTTTGATATTTTATTTGCTTCATTGATAATCCCGCAGTGATAATTCTTATTTGATATTTTAAATGGAGGTTGCATGAACCTCACGTTAATTTTTTATTTTTTATTGAAGCCACATTTTTTGAGAAGTAGAATATAATTCATAATCAAGCATATCGCTACAATCATAATATCAAGAATCAATCAAGTCTAGTGAATTAAAGTTGATACTAAAATTTGAATGAAGCATTTTGTAGATTTTTTTAAATATTCTGTTTTGATTGGACCACAAGATGCAAAAAATGTACTACTTTTTTTGTGGGGCGGAGGGGTTGTTTCAACTATTAAACTCCGAGTAGTTCTACACAGACAGTTTTTTTGGAACGGTCCAAATTTTGGTTTTTTTTTTTTGTTATGACTCTTAAAAAATATATAGTATTTATTTTAATTTTTGAAATTACAATGTTTAAAACTAAATAAGTTTTCTTCCCCAGCGTACAGTATAACCTTTAGGGGTTGCGATTTTTTTTTCTTTTATATCCATTTTCACTTTAAAAATATTTTTAATTGACTTTAAAAGTTACTGTATATTCATATATTATAGAACAGTAAAAATAGTAAAATAAACTATGTCTATGTGAATATATCAATGTATATATCTAAATTATGATTATCAAAAGTAATAATAACTTCAACAAAATAATTGTGGATTACTCGGTCTGAAGCTCTGATAAATTCTAGTAATACAATATATAATAACTAGCAACAGTCCTGTGCCTTCGGCACTATGGACGGTAGAATTTATCCCAAATTTTGGACGGCTCAGATAATTTATTAGGATAACCGAGAAATTCAAAATTATTTGTATTTTGTTATATAGATATATGAGTCCTGCTATACATTGCAAAAGTTTTTAGTCGAATTATAATTGTAACATATATACATACATGAAATAAGTAGGATTTAAGAAGGGTCTCATTTTAATTTATTCTATCTTACGCATATACTTCCATGATGGTTGCAATTCAACTTTGTCAAACATTTGTCTGACATATATTATTTTTCGTAATATATTTGTTTATATAGAAAATAAGACTGAGCAAGTAACCAAATTACCTTCGAAATCGAACAAAAAAATTGCACCAACAGTTCTGGCGTATGTGGCGATTTTAGGTGGGTTGAAAAATCGAATTTAAGGTTTAAGTTTGGTTACTGGCCAAAATCGCATTCATAAAATCGAAATCGCAGCAAATGAACTAATTATTTTTCATGTAATTAACTAATTATTTATGTTTAGAATTTTCATATGTAAGCAGATAATAATTCATCAGATTCTATTTAGCTTTTGTTTAGATAAAACATTATAAGTAAGGTTGTGTGTGTTATCAAAATGGAATTTAATATTATGTAATGTTAAATTGTTAATTTAAATTGCAAAAAATTTTGTTGTTTCAATTGGTTTTGGAATTGAAATCGCACCACACGGTTCAAAACCAAACTGCATCGCACCAATCACAAGTAGTTTCATGTGCGATTTTAGATTTGTCAAATCGCACTAAACGAAACCGCACAACATAGTTCAAAACCGTATCGCAGCAATCACAAGCAGTTTCATATGCGGTTTTAAATTTGTCAAACCGAACTTAAACAATTTCGTGTACAATTTAAACTTCAATACACATCACTCACTCACCCTAAATCCCTAATAGAAAACAATCTTCCTCTTTTTGTTAAATTACAACTGATCCACAGTGTCCAGTCTCCATGCCTGAACTCTCAACTCCCAAGGCCCAACCATTAAATTGAGCATTAGATAACATCACTCTTGGTGTGTGTTGATTTATATTTTTCTCACCTCATTATTATATATATGTCACAATTAAATTATTTTCAGAATTTTCTCTCTCTTATCTGAATTGAACGAGCAGACATTAATGGGTAAAAGATTAATAAAACTACAGTTAACTATTTTCTGAATCTCTGTGGCTACCTGTCAATGTAGCAGAAGAGGAGAAGGAATATTCGTATTCAATATGATGATTTTATATATTACCATGATATAATTTGAGAGGAAGAGATTAAGGGGTTTTTAATCCCAAAAGATGGGTTACTACTCATAACGAGTAATTGGTATTGGAATGCCACAGAAAATGTCAGTCCATTCATAGTAATATTCCCCCCTTTTAAAAATTTAAGAGATATTTGATGGATATTTTAAACTAATATGGTTCATTTAAATTTTAAAGCTAATAGTAATTGTTAGCATAATATATGTTATAATTGTATGGAAAATTATATATATTAGGTTGATTTTTTAATTGTTAATTACGTAGATAAATATTAATAATAATATTTTTTTTAAAATATGTAATAAATGGGGCCCTTTTATAATTCCTATCAATTTTATGTATTAATAAAAATCATAATTATAATTAGACGTAAATTTATCTCAATAGACTCTAATTCACAAACCTCAAATTAACTCTATTTCTTAACATACCGAAACAAACAAGCCAAGCCAAGCCATATAATGTTAATCTATACAATTTGTTAGTCTATGGAAGTTTGCTAATACGAAGCTCATTTTGCAGTAAGTTGGTATTAATCGATCAATAGAAAGATTCATACACATGCGAGGCTACTCTACACCGTCAAGATTCTATCGGCCTTACCAAAAAAAAATAAACTTTATGTTAACTGAATCCGTAGTTTGGAGGCCCTGCCCAAACTCCAAACCATCAACTAAAGAAAAAATCAAATTAGCGGGAAAAATTCATTTCTTCCATAAATGTGAATGCGAATGCCAGTGTAAATGATATGAACTACTCAGAGCAGAGGCCACATGGATGGCAAATCTGCCAATCAATCAACTAACAATATATGAAGTAACAACTAACACCATTTAATAATGTTGGAGCTGTAAGGGGCCGGCAAGGTTTTAGTAATTGCAGATGCATCTGTGCGTTTTTAATGCACGTTTTGTGAGAGTTGGGCCAATGCATTGACGACGGTACTGTTGAAGACGAATAGGAGGTGATGAAGAAGAGTTGCTTCAACAGAGATGAATTTTCTGTTTCAGGATTTGAACTTTGATGTGAACCTTGTACGATGGTTTCCACTTGATTTCAAAATAGACGCCCCATTTGCATTTGGGCACTGTATAAAAACGTGTTGTATTCAAATATTAAACAATTTCAATTCTCAACTATAAAAAAAACGCAACTTATTTCTATAAGACCATTCAAATGAACTGCGATTTAGGAGAAGCAGAAGGCGGTGTAGTGACAAATGACACAACACTCTGTTTCGGAGTTTAAAAAAAAAAAAGAAATAGACGGAAGATTTAATATTTCTCTCAAATTTCTATGTTTCTGAGTTTTTTAATAAACGGAAAAAAAAAATGAATAGAAAACTGGCCTGCTAAAGTTTTATATCAAAAATTGGCCTGATTTGGACGAAAAAAAAAATTAGAATAAGTAATATTTTTATAATTCTCATATTATTCTCAACTTTCAATATAATAAATTTTAAATTACAACTCATGTCCCTAATTTGTTCTTATCTACTAAACCTAAGCTGATAAAGGGAAAAAGATTTCTTGCTGCTTAACGACTTTTTTTGTAGCATGAATCTAGTTTTCAAACCTGTCATGAATCGATTCTGTGCATACGCTTTCGCTTATCTACTTTACCTCCTCTTGAATATTGACTTTTTGTTGCAATTTCTTTGTGAAGACTTCACATGGAGTATAAATTATGATTGATGTTTGATGACTTTTGGGTATGATATGACAATGACTTTTATAGAAGTAGTTTTTGTTTAACATTTATTTGGATATTTGTATTTGATTATGAATTTTTTTTTCTTTGATTAATTTATCTTGCATATTTTTATTCATGTTTCAATGGTTATAACTAATAGAATGGTAATTTTATAAAAGTGATATTTTTATTTTGCCTTTTATTGGAACTCAAAAACGTAAGAAAAGAATATTTTAAATTTTCTATTCTTTTTCTATTAAAAACTCAAAAACAACGCAAATGAAAACTTAAGTTTTCTATTTTTTTCTTTTCTGTTCTAATTTAAGAGCATTCACAATAATTTTATTATCTTTATCCCACTCTGTAGTGCTATTGAGTCATTCTGCATGATAGAGATTCAATTTTGGATCAATTACATATTCTATTATATTTTTTAAAATAATTACAACAATAATGCACTCATAAAATATTTATACAATTAATACACTTTTCATATTTATTTACAATATTAGTGCAATTACAATTTCTTAATTTAGGGAATTAGTATGCAATTAGAATTCCTTAATTTAGGAAATTAGTATGCAATTAGAATTTCTTAATTTAGGTAATTAGTATTGATTTACTTATTAAATTAAGTAATTAATAAGTAAACTCCTCTTCCTCTTTCTTTCTCTCTCTCAAATACAAACTCAGTCTCCATTGTTACACAAACTCTTCTCGCTCTATATATCTCCTCCCTCATTTGTCGTCCGCTGCCGTGCCGCCGACCCTCCAGTTGGACCGAAAGAGAGGTGGTCATGTGACCGAGAGAACTACCTGACCGATGACGCGCTTCCCCTTTCGATGGCCTATCCGGACACCTCACCGATGTCTGCTGAAGAGATTGATCGCCGACACTATTATTGTCCCCTTCCGCCGCCACCTCCACCTCCTCCTCTGTCGCTTCCTGTGACGCCCCCAAAAATTGGTATACATCACCCATCTTAAGTCGCCAGATACATGGTACAGAATTCAAATACAACTTAATAATACAACTGTCGTACAATAATACGACAAAAAACATAAGTCGTGAGTTTGAATACAAATATTGTCTACTGTGAGAGTATACAAACTCAAAAAGAGTCCTCATTACAATTATTATCACACTATTTCACGTAATAATGAGGACTACTAATGCACCATCTAGACCATCACTCCGCTCCCCGACTCGTCCCAAATATATTCCTATTTCCTTAAGAGAACAAAGTGAAAGAAAGGGTGAGCTCAACTAGCCCAAGAAGAAATATTACGACTAAGATAATGCGTAATAAATTATCATTAGCCTTTAAACAAAGGTTAAACCGATACAATATAACAAATATCAAGTTTAATCTGCAATGAACAAGCAATCCATTAAAAGAGTCAAGTAGAGAATAAATGTGACGCCCCAAAATAGTATACATCACCTATTCTCGAGTCGCCAAATACATGGTACGTAATACAAATACAACTTAATTATACAACCGCCATGTAAAGTACGACAAAACATAAGTCGTGAGTTTTATTGCAAATATTGTCGCCTGCATAATATACAAACTCAAAATCAATATTATTACATTTATTTTCCACTATTTCAATCGAATAGTGAGGACTACTAATGCTATCATCCGTCCGTCACCCGCTCCCCGACTAGTCCCCTCGCTACGCTCTCATTTTCTCAAGAGAACAATAAAAGTAAAAGGGTGAGCTCAACTAGCCCAAAGAGGAAATATTATGACTAAGATAATGCGAATATATTATCGTTATCCTTCAACAAAGTTGTTAAACTAATACAATATAACAACCATCAAGTTTAACTGCAAATGAACAAGCAATCCATTAAAAGAGTCAAGTAGAGAATAAAATCTACTATCTTTTATGATTTGAAGGTTTTTCATCACTTTTATCACTCGACTCACTTTAATAAATAATCCACATCATCGAATCACCCCCCGCACTACGACTCAAGGATATTCTTTAAGATCACGACCACAATTATCCATGACTACGGGCCAAGAATATTTGTGTATTCAATAATGGTCATGATCATGCCAACAACTGTCCATCAATACTCTACGGGCCAATGATGTGAGAGCCCCGAATCCGGGCCCCAAATCACCGCGATCCTGGCTTCAATCATTCTACTACTATCATGGAAGATATAAACATAAATTGTTTATACATTAAACATTATACACTATTCCCCGTGTCGAGTAACTATAACTTATACACAATTCATAACTTATCTAACACATGATCTCATTATCTTACAAGACTATTACAAAACTAATCACGCACATTAACTTTAAGTCGAACCGCTTTTAACTTTCCTCAGATTCCACGCATTCACATTAATATGCAATGTTTTATCATGATATAGCAAGGGTGAGCATGAAAGTTGCCCAAAGAAGTTTAACATATAATTTAAGGATATATCATGATCGAAAGATTTAGAATAATAAAATGGCTATAATTCACAATGTAGTTGTGAATTAGCATGAACAAACTTTTCGATCGAACAAGTATTACATATGAACAATATATATCCGGACCAACTGGTAATGAAGGTGATCACCTTTCATACCGACTTATACATACAAGATGTACAGAGTACAATTCTATACGGCAATCAAGAATGATTAACCATAAGCATATCTGAATGAAACACTCTTAATAGAGTTAAGAAAAACAAACTTGCCTGTTCCGTTGATTACCAATACGAAATATAATTTAGCTTTATCCGAAGACCTAATACAGATAATACCGATCTCCAAATATTAGAATAATAGCATCACAGTATAAAATAACCTAAACATATTATCACATAATCCTCACATTTTATAACACACATAAGACTTAGCATTAAATCGACTTATTTAAGTCTAAGTTGAAACCGACACAATTCAATCATCCCGATAAATAATCGATAATATCGAGTTTAAGTTCAATTAAACTCGCCAAATAATTAACAATAATCTTAGATAATCATAGTATCGACCAAAACATTTTTCATAAACTTGCAAAAATTTTCGGATAATTAATATCATTTAACAACATTTTCAATCATTAATACATCAGATTTAAATGAATTAAATACCACAATATTCTAATATCATTAATATTTATTTAATATTAAACATTAATGAAACACATGTCATAATATTATAACATATTTGTAATATCTCAAAGTATTTTCAATACTTTATTATTTCCTTTAAATGTTTTTAAAGTAATTAAAACATTAATCAATAACCGATATTAATATAAATACCACATTATTCCTTGATCATTAACATTTATTTAATATTAAATTTTAATAAAATCATAACATAATATTATAATATAATTATAATATCACAAGTATTTTAATATCTTAAAATCATATTTATATGATTTTTAAACAACCAAATCCATTATCCGATAATTAAAATATTAATATTTTCATGCCAAAATATCAAAAGTTATATTTTATAACTTAAAATATTTTTATAACACTTGAATCATTTTTATATGATTTTTAAATCATAAATTTATTATTCCATAATTTATTTAATATATTCATTAAATAAACTAATTATCATTAATAATAAATATTAATGAAAGTCATCAAAAGTCATCAAGAATAACTTAAAATATCTTCTAACACCATAATATAATTTTTTTCATGATTTTTCTTGAATTAAAACTATTTTTCAAATAATTTATCTAATTTTATAATTAAATAAATAAATACCATTTATATTCCAAAAATATTAAATATTTTCGAAATATACTCAAATTAATTAAAAACTATATTTTTAGACTTTAAAATAATTTTTCAGAATTTAATATGTATTTTTAATAATTAAAGACTAATTTTTTCTAATTTTTAAATCATTTTCGGAATTTCCAAAAATTAAAAATAATTCAAAACCGTCGCTATAGGCTTTAGCGACAGAAATCTGTCGTCTTAGGTGTTCTTCACCAGCCCAGAATTCCAAAGTCAGCATCCGAGTGGGCTAGTTTGACCGATTATAATTCTCAATCCATTACGTTTCTGGGAAATATAAGCATATCTGAATGAAACACTCTTAATAGAGTTAAGAAAAACAAACTTGCCTGTTCCGTTGATTACCGATACGAAATATAATTTAGCTTTATCCAAGACCTAATACAGATAATACCGATCTCCAAATATTAGAATAATAAGATCACAAGATAAAATAACCTAAACATATTATCACATAATCTCAATCATTTATACAACACATAAGACTTAGCATTAAATCGACTATTTAAGTCTCAAGTTGAAACCGACACAATTCAATCATCCCGACAAAATAAATCGGACAATATCGAGTTTAAGTTCAATTAAACTCGCTTAAATAATTAACAATAATCTTAGATAATCATAGTATCGACCAAAACATTTTTCATAAACTTGCAAAAATTTTCGGATAATTAATATCATTTAACAACATTTTCAATCATTAATACTGTATTTAAATGAATTAAATACCACAATATTCTAATATCATTAATATTTATTTAATATTAAACATTAATGAAACACATGTCATAATATTATAACATATTTGTAATATCTCAAAGTATTTTCAATACTTTATTATTTCCTTTAAATGTTTTTAAAGTAATTAAAAACATTAATCAATAAATCGATATTAATATAAATACCACATTATTCCTCGATCATTAACATTTATTTAATATTAAATTTTAATAAAATCATAACATAATATTATAATATAATTATAATATCACAAGTATTTTAATATCTTAAAATCATATTTATATGATTTTTAAACAACCAAATCCATTATCCGATAATTAAAATATTAATATTTTCATGCCAAAATATCAAAAGTTATATTTTATAACTTAAAATATTTTTATAACACTTGAATCATTTTTATATGATTTTTAAATCATAAATTTATTATTCCATAATTTATTTAATATATTCATTAAATAAACTAATTATCATTAATAATAAATATTAATGAAAGTCATCAAAAGTCATCAAGAATAACTTAAAATATCTTCTAACACCATAATATAATTTTTCATGATTTTCTCAATTAAAACTATTTTTCAAATAATTTATCTAATTTTATAATTAAATAAATAATACCATTTATATTCCAAAATATTAAATATTTTCAAATATACTCAAATTAATTAAAAACTATATTTTTTAGACTTTAAAATAATTTTTCGTAATTTAATATGTATTTTTAATAATTAAAGACTAATTTTTCTAATTTTTAAATCATTTTCTAATTTCCAAAAATTAAAATAATTCAAAACCGTCATTATAGTTTTTTAGCTGACGTAATCTGTCAGCTTTAGGTGTTCTTCACCACCCCGTAATTCCAAAGTCAAGATCCGAGCGGGCTAGTTTGACCGATTATAATTCTCAATCCATTACGTTTCTGGGAAATATAACACTTAGATCTTGTAGTACTAGTGTAATAATACAATTATAAAGAAACATAATGTTTAAAAACATCGATCTCGGGAGATATTGGTCATCAAAAACTTCGACAACACCGTTTCTTCAATCAAGAACAATGAGGTGCCTACTTTGGATCCTTATAACTTGCAATCTGTGTATTGTTTGTGTGATCTATCAATTGCAGTGTGTAGAAAGAATGTAAGACTACAACTACAAAGCATCATAACACATTAACATCATATCATGAGAAAGATCTAGCTTAATAAAGTTCAACACGGAAATTGCTAAAAAAAAATTCTAGGTTCGTGTTCTTGCGCTTTACCAACTAAGTTTTTGACCATGAATAACTTTCGATCTATAACAAATATGAACTTGATTCTTTTTGAATATTAAAGACCACATATCAGACTACACATAAAAACTTTTAAACAACAAAAATCATGATCGAGAAAAGATCTATTGCCACTTTACATTCGAATCGCCGCACCAAAATTTTTTGGTTTTTCCCACTTGCCCAAATCTTCAAATTCATATACTTTGATGTTATGGGTCTTTGACTTATCAACCCGCATCATCAATTAACATCCTATTACACAACTTTAAAAATCAATTGCAACAAATAACATAGAATCAAGGATTTTTTTTAGACTTGGGTTTTATACCTTTTCTAACTTTGATTTCTTGATTTTTGGCTTCGATCTGTTGTTTGTGATTGTGGGGCTTTGATTTAGGACCTATATAGCAACAAGTTTCGTAGGTTTGAGGCTCTCGAGAGTAATAGCTTGAGTGTTGAACAAATTTTAGTTTACCAAATGATTTTCTCTCTTCCAACCTTTTATAGACAACTTAGATTCATGTATGGGATGTTCTAGAAGTCGATGTGTTGAGTCAGGAGTCACCAAGAGTTAGTGAGGTTAGGTAAGCAACTAAAGTTTTGGACACAACTACAAGTTAGCTCACTAAAACACCCAAAAGGGCATTATAGTCATTTCCTTACCATTTTAAATTCTAGATTAGTCATTTGTGAGATATAGGCACACGGCTTAGCTAGGGTTGGTCACCAACCACATACTAGGGCTAGATCTACACTCCATCCCATTAAAATATTCAAGAAGGGTACTTTGGTCATTCGACTTGTAAAGTAAATGGTAACTTGGTAATTGGTCACAACCCTTAGGTTTTAAAATAGAAAATTATAATTAGTGTTCCCAATTACAATAAAGTTTACTAATCACATTCAAGCTTGCTAATTAGGGTTAAGACTTCCTAATTAACATTAAACTTTATAAATTAATAATTAGGTTTTCTAATTGTACATTGTGGTTTCCAACATTAGAAATTAGGGCTTTCTAATTAATCAATTAGGGTTATCCTTAACGATACCTACAATTAATAACATGTAACTCTATACTTAACTTCAAGCTTCCCACTTAGGGTTTTAATATCCCAATTTAGGGTTTTAGCATGTAATAATTAGGGTTCAAATTTTTGGAAATTAGGGGTTTGCTAAATAATTAAGCTTTACCCTATTAAACTTATAATTTAAATCACTTGAGCATTAAATTCTCTCATTATATTCCCATTAGGGTTTCAAATATTCAAATCAAATTAGGATTTTCAGATATGGTATTAGGGTTTTCTAATACTCAAATAGGATTTCCAGTAATTTATTATGGTTTTTCCTAACTAATTTATAATTAATAACGTTAAACCTTATATATAGCATTGCATTCCCAATCTAGGGTTTTTAATATCCGAATTAGGGTTTCGGACTCCCGGAACTGAAACTAGGGTTTCCAAAACCGATTTCTAGGTTTTCTTATCAAACGTAAGAGTTTTCTAACATAACGCTGACGTTTTAATATATACCTAGGATTTGACAGTGATAAGTTTTATCTGGTCAACCCTTGACCCTTAACCACATTATGAACACATACATAACCATATACACCGAACATAAACACATATAAACTTAATTCTGAATAATTCACCTAAATCCTTCATAAAATTTTGAAATCCTCAAAATTCCTTCCCAATAACATCAAACACATACACTTATTTTCTATCTAGGTCTATTATTTGACCTTAAATCAATCATTTAAGATTTTAATAAATTGTCTAAATTCTCGGGTTGTCACATTCACCCTCCTTATAAGAATTTCGTCCCCCTAAATTCACCTTACACCTTACACCGCACACCTTACACCATACACCATATCACGCTTACACCAATTCATACACATCATCACATGCTACCCACAACATCTCTTACAAGATTTAAAATTCAAATCGTATTTGGGAGTCATATATAGACCATGAACTCACGAGGTTTATAGGTATTACTACCCGCCACCTATTTCCATTAAGAAAAAGGTAATCTACCCCTTATAAAGGTTAACAGAGGGTTTACAATCACGAAGAAGGTAAACTACCGTCATAGTACTTTTAGGTGATTAGCCTATTGTACTCTTTACGTTATGCACAACGTATTAATCATGTCTAGCTTAATATTTACGCTTATTTGATTGGATTATTTTATCCAAACAACATAGTTCACCTCGGTCTTATCATAGATTCCGCACCAAAATAATTTGGTTCGGAAATTTCTTCAATGAACACTTAGAGTTTTCATAACATTAGTCTAATCAATCAAAGAGCATAGACTACATCAATAATTCAAGTCAATCGAATTATTTAGGTGTAGCCAAACCCGTTGGCAAATTAAAATTTTGAAAATATTTTTGAGAATGACGTCACGATGTCGTCATCAGATAAAAATTCGCTTTGAGGATTCCGCCATTTGGTGATTTTATCATACTATATCATACCATAGTGGGCATAATGACGATCCTTAGATCACACCCAACACTAAGTAATACCGCATTGATGACTCCATCGTTTTTATCATCTCTCGCACTGTGTTACACGGTACACGAGTGATAATTAAAAACAATTTTGATATTTCAAATCATTTGCGTCTAGCCAAAATAAGTAGCATAGATCGTATTTTAAACCGCTTTCAAAAATGGTTATGAAGTCTACATTTTTTTTAAAGGCACATAGTGCGATTTAGCTTGATGTCAAAAATTTGAAGTTTAGCATAGCTAGGAGTTTAGCAAAACCTAATGCCTCCACTAACAATCATTTGCTTAAACATTCTATCTGTTTCTATAATCCTTAATACTCCATTCACACAAAACTATACCCAGTTCATAAAACCACACTTATGAGTTCATTAATTATCACAATCATATGAGTTTAAGAACTTACCCTAGTCAGACCCTTGGCGTCCATTCGCTGAGGGGTTCGTAAATATTTCATATAACTATGAGTTAAGAATGTCACATAAGTATAAGTTTTAAGAACTCGTACTTAACCCTATGTTCTCTACTTATGACCTATCTATCTGTTATACACATGAGAAATGAATCACCCTCTTAACATGCTTACAACAAATAGCGCGACGCAAACATTTCAATGATTATCAATGTCAGAAACTAAGTAGTTTTTACACCAAGTTCAATTCCCCGCCCACACAAGGAATCATACAACTCAGATGCCGACATGAGTCCACAATTGAAATCCCCACCTAATCTTAACCCCCTTTTCAATACGAATTTTATTTAATCCGTATTCATAATCCATAACTCTTTCATGAGTTTTCATAGTAAAATTTCATAGTACAACTTACACACAAAGATCTTGTCAGAACTTTTCAATCATCGATTGATTCTTTCCGTCATTATAACCTTATCGATCACGGGGTGATCTCATCGTATATATTACGATTCAATTTTATGACTTGATTATTTTATTTTACGATCTCCTATCACTGCACTTTCAGTCTTTTAGACTCAATCTATCCACTTTCTATACTTGGTACACATCGAGTCTCTAATAGTTTCAATATGGTACTAAGAGTGGTTTCCCACAAACAACCAACAAACTAGGTTCCGAGTCATAGTTCAGATATACCTCCGCTCTATGAAGGAATCGTTTAGCCCAGATACCATACATCAACTATTAAAGAGTACAATTGTACCATACTTAAATATAACTTTTTGATTCTTAACTTCTTTATCAGAGTTAGGGAACTCCGTATCTTTTATAACCTGCCGAGATTCTTCTTTGAATCTTACCGACCAATTAACTCTATGTGAGTTAGATCTTATCTTAATCACTGCATGTTATTAGTCTAAGGTAACTCTACCCTAGGTTTATAACCAACAACTTTGATACTAAATGTGAGAGAGCCTCAATCCCGCCCCAAATCACCGCGGATCTTGTTCAATCATTCTACTACTATCATGGAAGATATAAACATAAATTGTTTATACATTAAACATTATACACTATTCCCTGTGTCGAGTAACTATAACTTATACACAATTCATAACTTATCTAACATATGACCTCATTATCATACAAGACTATTACAAAACTAATCGCACATTAACTTTAAGTCGAACTGCCTTTTAACTTTCCTCAGATCCGACGATTCACATTAATCTGCAATGTTTTATCATGATATAGCAAGGGTGAGCATGAAAGTTGCCCAGCAAGTTTAACATACAATTTAAGGATATATCATGATTGAAAGATTTAGAATAATAAGCTGGCTATAATTCACAATGTAGTTGTGAATTATCATGAACAAACTTTTGAATCAAACAAGTATTACATATGAACAATATATATCTAGACCAACCGGGTAATGAAGGTGATCACCTTTCATACCGACTTTATACATACAAGATGTACAGAGTACAATTCTACATGGCAATCAGTAATGATTAACCATAAGCATATCTGAATGAAACACTCTTAATAGAGTTAAGAAAAACAAACTTGCCTGTTCCGTTGATTACCGATACGAAATATAACTTAGCTTTATCCAAGACCTAATACGATATAATACCGATCTCCAAATATTATAATAATATCATCACAAATAAAATAACTTAAACACATTATCACATAATCCTGTCAGTCTATATAACACATAAGACTTAGCATTAAATCAGACTATTTAAGTCAAAGTTGAAACCGACACAATTCAATCATCCCGACGGACATAAATCGGACAATATCGAGTTTAAGTTCAATTAAACTCGCCTTTAAACAATTAACAATAATCTTAGATAATCATAGTATCAGTCAAAACATTTTTCATAAACTTGCAAAAATTTTCAGATAATTAATATCATTTAACAACATTTTCAATCATTAATACTGTATTTAAATGAATTAAATACCACAATATTCTAATATCATTAATATTTATTTAATATTAAACATTAATGAAACACATGTCATAATATTATAACATATTTGTAATATCTCAAAGTATTTTCAATACTTTATTATTTCCTTTAAATGTTTTTAAAGTAATTAAAACATTAATCAATAACCGATATTAATATAAATACCACATTATTCCTTGATCATTAACATTTATTTAATATTAAATTTTAATAAAAATCATAACATAATATTATAATATAATTATAATATCACAAGTATTTTAATATCTTAAAATCATATTTATATGATTTTTAAACAACCAAATCCATTATCCGATAATTAAAATATTAATATTTTCATGCCAAAATATCAAAAGTTATATTTTATAACTTAAAATATTTTTATAACACTTGAATCATTTTTATATGATTTTTAAATCATAAATTCTATTTTTCCATAATTTATTTAATATATTTATTAAATAAACTAATTATCATTAATAATAAATATTAATGAAAGTCATCAAAAGTCATCAAGAATAACTTAAAATATCTTCTAACACCATAATATAATTTTTATTAATTAAAACTATTTTTCAAATAATTTATCTAATATTATAAATAAATAAATAATACTATTTATATTCCAAAAATATTAAATATTTTCTAAATATACTCAAATTAATTAAAACTATATTTTTAGACTTTAAAATAATTTTTCGTAATTTAATATGTATTTTAATAATTAAAGACTAATTTTTTCTAATTTTTAAATCATTTTCGTAATTTTCGTAAAATTAAAATAATTCAAAACCGTCATTATAGTTTTAGCGACGTAAATCTGTCGTCTTAGGTGTTCTTCACCACCCGTAATTCCAAAGTCAAAGATCCGAGCGGGCTAGTTTGACCGATTATAATTCTCAATCCATTACGCTTTACGGGCAATATAACACTTAGATCTTGTAGTACTAGTGTAATAATACAATTATCAACAAACATAATGTTTAAAAAACATCAGATCTGGGAGATATTGGTCATCAAACACTCTGACATCACTGTTCTTCAACTGAAGAACAGTCGAGGTGCCTACTTTGGATCCTTATAACTTGCAATCTGTGTATTGTTTGTGTGATCTATCAATTGAAGTATGTAGAAAGCATGTAGGACTACAACTACAAAGCATCATAACACATTAACATCATAGCATGAGAAAGATCTAGCCGGTCAAAGTTCAACACGAAAATTGCTAAAAAAAAATTCTGGGTTCGTGTTCTTGGCAGTTTCGGTCAATGGGTTTTGACCATGAATAACTTTCGATCTATAACAGATATGAACTTGATTCTTTTTGCATATTAAAGACCACATATCAGAATACACATAACAACTTTTAAACAACAAAAATCATGATCGAGAAAAGATCTATGGCCACTGACATTTGACTGTCAGACCAAAATTTTCGATTTTTCCCACTTGCTCAAATCTTCAAATTCGTATACTTTGATGTTATGGGTCTTTGACTTATCAACCCAGATCATCAATTAACATCCTATTACACAACTTTAAAAATCAATTGCAACATATAACATAGAATCGAAGGATTTCTAGACTTAGGGTTTTATACCTTTTCTAACTTTGATTTCTTGATTTTTGGCTTCTGATATGTTGTTTGTGATCGTGGGGCTTTGATTTAGGACTGATATAGCAACAAGTTTCGTAGGTTTGAGGCTTGAGAGTAATAGCTTGAGTGTTAAACAAATTTTAGTTTACCAAATGATTTTCTCTCTCTTCCAATCTTTTTATAGACAACTTAGATTCATGTATGGGATGTTCTAGAGCTGATGTGCTGGAGTTGTGAGTCACCAAGAGTTAGTGAGGTTAGGTAAGCAACTAAAGTTTTGGACACAACTACAAGTTAGCTCACTAAAACACCCAAAAGGGCATTATAGTCATTTCCTTACCATTTTAAATTCTAGATTAGTCATTTGTGAGATATAGGCACATGGCTTAGCTAGGGTTGGTAACCAACCACATACTAGGGCTAGATCTACACTCCATCCCATTAAAATATTCAAGAAGGGTACTTTGGTCATTTTACTTGTAAAGTGAATGGTAACTTGGTAATTGGTCACAACCCTTAGGTTTTAAAATAGAAGATTATAATTATTGTTCCCTAATTACAATAAAGTTTACTAATCACATTCAAGCTTGCTAATTAGGGTTAAGGCTTCCTAATTAACATTAAACTTTATAAATTAATAATTAGGTTTTCTCTAATTGTACATTAGGGTTTCCAACATTAGAAATTAGGGCTTTCTAATTAATCAATTAGGTTATCCCTAACGATACCTACAATTAATAACATAGAACTCTATACTTAACTTCAAGCTTCCCACTTGGGTTTTAATATCCCGATTTAGGGTTTTAGATGTAATAATTAGGGTTCAAATTTTTGAAATTAGGGTTTGCTAAATAATTAAGCTTTACCCTATTAAGCTTATAATTTAAATCACTTGAGCATTATAATTCTCTGTTATATTCCTGCATTAGGGTTTCAAATATTCAAATCAAATTAGGATTTTTAAATATGGTATTAGGGTTTTCTAATACTCAAATAGGGTTTCCAAGAATTTATTAGGTTTTTCCTAATTAATTTATAATTAATAACGTTAAACCTTATATATAGCATCGCATTCCCAATCTAGGGTTTTTAATATCCGAATTAGGGTTTCAGACTCCTGGAACTGAAACTAGGGTTTCCAGAACCGATTTCTAGGTTTTCTTATCAAACGCAAGAGTTTTCTAATAGAACACCGACGTTTAATATATACCTAGGATTCGACAAAGGATAAGTTTTATCCGGTCAACCTCAACCCTTAACCACATTATGAACACATACATAACCATATACACCAACATAAACACATATAAACTTAATTCAATAATTCACCTAAATCCTTCACAAAATTTTGAAATCCTCAAAATTCATTCCCAATAACATCAAACGCATACACTTATTTTCTATCTAGGTCTATTATTTGACCTTAAATCAATCATTTAAGATTTTAATAAATTATCTAAATTCTCGGGTTGTCACAAATGAGGACTTTTTCCACATCATTTGTAACATTACGGTCATGATTACACCGAATAATTCCTGGTCATAATCATACCAAGTCCATCTATGCACTATAGGCCACAAATAACTTTCAACAAAATATAAACATGAGGATGATGACAATGATATAAGAATTAAATAAAACAAGTTCAAGAATTAATTTATCCAGAACTAATAACGTCCAAATTGTCAACATGATATCGCTTTTTGTAGAGTAAAATTCAAGAATGCTCGTAAGAATATTTCCATGAAAAGATACTTTGGATGAAGCCTTAAATATCAAGGATATTCCACTAATTTCATGGAGTGTAAAGTCAAAACTTTAACCAACTCGAGTATAATAAGGAACTAATAACAAAAGAAATCACCGTGCGCGATAGATCGCACAGTAAAGTTATTCCAACAGTAATAATAAATAACGGAATCAGTCCCACAGAAAACGCATGTGATGTGATATTCCAATGTAATAATAAAAAGATGGAATCGTGTCCCACAGAAACGCATGCATGTGATATTCCAATGTAATAATAAAGATTTTAACTGTGTCCGGCGCGAAAACGCATGCATGTGATGTTCCAATAGAATGATAAAGAATGGAACAATGTAAGAATTTCACCAAGTATAGGGTAGCTCATGATACAAAGTTATTCCAATGTAATAATAAAGAATGGAATAATAGAGTTCTCTTCATGGATAAGAAAGAAATAATACTCCCTACCTTAGAAAAACCGGATATCGGAATAAAGAGGTAAGCAGACTTCTCTTCTTCTTTCTATAATTTCTCTCTATAATAATCACTCTAAAGCTTTTGTGAATTGGTGAGAAATGAAGGAAGAATGAGCTTCTATTTATAGAAAAATATAGTTTCGATAATCAGACGTTTGGGGCTAGAAAAATTACAAAGACAATACCTCCAACTTTTTCTTTATTTTTAATTTAGTCATGGAAGTATTATCAAACTTGCACCACCTCCCCTAATAGTAAATAATGTGATTCAATAGTAAATTATGTGAATCAATAGTTCTGTATACGTGAAAAATACGAATTACAAAGATAAGACTCCATCTATACCTCTATTTTTAACTTAGTCATGCAAGTATTATCAATCTTGCACCAACTCCCTAATAGTAATAAGAATGTGAAACTACAAAGATACACATGTGAACAAATAGTTATAATCATGTGAAATAATAGCAATCAATTGCTCATTTATCCCAAGTTAAATACTGGATCAATCAATATAACCTCCGGACATCAATTATTATCAAGTAATTGTCGATTTTCACTAACACAAATAATTCCAACACAATGAAACCATTTTTATCAAAATATAAATTTTGAAATTTCAAGATTGATTTTTCCGTAAAAGTCAATCGTTGACTTTTTGACCAAATAGTGAATTCCAAAAATTTTTGTGTTTATAGACTATTTTACTTATTTCATCGTTCCTGACTCAAATATCACGTCTGCGTCTCCAAATTCAACTCCTAACACAACTTCAATTTTAATAACATTCATCATTAATATTATAACTCACAATATTTATCAACTAGGTCGCTCCTGTGAAAGAGGGGCTTTCCAATAAGAATTTCTCCCTATCGGGCCTTGAATTAGGTGACCAAACCTCTCCTCGATGTAACTTCTGACATTGTAAATATTGCAATTTAATAATATGAATAACTTTGTCGCCTCAATTATTGATTTAATAAAATAACATATTATGCAGATGATACTATGACAATAATCGAATCAATAATATGAGAAATATGATGCAGCAATTATTGTAGCAATAATTGAGTATAACTGAGTGACTTCTCACGTAAGCATCAATAATCAATACCGTGTGCTACTATGCAACCACGCATATTATTGTACTTTTACTATCGAGTAGTTCAACTGTTAACGGTAAAACTTCCTCCGTTATTTTCATAAAGTATTTTTGTCATTTTCTCAATCCGACAATAATTCCGTTGTGGGGGTCCACCAATGATTGTGCCGGTTATTAATATTCCTCGTTAAAACGAATATTCTCCCACCAATCGAATATTATATAACAACTTGCGTGCTTTCGCAAAATTTGTAAATATTACCCACAACTATAACATTATATCAAATCCACACCATAATATTCAAAAATATATTTCGAGAAAATTTAATCTTTATTCAAAAGTTGGGGTCTTACAACCTCCCTTCTTATGAAATTTCATCCTCGAAATTAGGGTGCGTACTGTATGTCAAGAGGTAAGGATATCTTGATTTCATCTCGATTCTAACTCCTGTGTCATTTCTTCCACATCGTGGTTTCTCCACAAAACTTTGACTTGAGGTATAACCTTGGAGCGTAGAATATGATCCTTTTATCCAAGATTTTAACAGTAACTCTTCATACGCTAAATCTTCCTCTATCTCGCTTGGTTCTAATTCAATAATGTGGTTCGGGTCTTTCACATATTTACGTAACATAGATATGTGAAAACGTTATGAACACGAGACATACTTGGCAGTGTAAAGTGAGTCTATACGCCTACGCCCTACTCGATCGAGGATTAAAATGGGCCAATGAATCGAGGGTTGAGCTTTCCTCTCTTTCAAAATCTTGTAACTCCTTTCCATGGAGTAACACGTAATAAACACATGATCTCCAATATTGTATTCTACGTCCTTTAGATGAAGATCAAGATAACTCTTTTGTCGATCTTGTGAGGTTTTTATACGTTGTCGGATCGTTTGAATCTTTTCCGTAGTCATACGCACTAACTCCGGTCCCAACAACGTTGCTTTCACCCACCTCATCCCAAAGATAATCAAGAACGACACTTTCTACCATACAACGCCTCAAATGGAGCCATGCCAATACTTGCTTGATAAATCACATTGTCAGGAAAACTCCACCAATGGTAGGAACTTATCCCAACTTCCTTGAAGTCAAGGACACGAGTCTTAATAGATCTTCAAGAGTTTGAATGGTCCTCTCCGACCGCCTCATCCATCCGAGGATGATATACCGAGCTAAATCAGAAATCCGCGCTCATAGCTTTTTGCAAACTAACCCAAAATCGTGAAGTGAATCTTGGGTCTCAATCGTAAACTATGGATACCGCATACCATGAAGTCTTACAATCTCGCTTTATGTACATACGAACAAGGCGTTCAAGTGTATAAGTTTCTCGTATAGGTAGGAAATGAGCAGACTTGGTCAATCTATCAACAATGACCCAAATTACATCTATGTCTTGAGAAACCTTGGGAAGACTAGTAACGAAATCCATAGTAATGTGTTCCCACTTCCATTCTGGAATTTCAAGTGGTTGCAATGGACCTTTTGGTACTTGATGCTCCGCCTTGACTCGTTGACAAGTTAAACACCTTGAGATAAACTCTTCTATCTCTCTCTTCATATTGCTCCACCAAAATGTATGTCGAAGATCACGATACATTTTGGTACTCCCAGGATGGATTACAAACTGTGTGTTGTGCGCCTCCATCATGATTTTATACTTTAAATCAGGGTTGTTAGAAACACAAAGTCTGGAGTTAACTCAAAGTATTCCTTCCTCATCGATTCTTGCTTCCGGCATAGCACCTTCTTGCACTTTCTTCTTCATACGCATTAGCTCCGTGTCCGTAGCTTGGCGGCTTTTAACTTTATTGATTAAAGTCGGTTCTACTCGTATGTTTGCCATCATCATGTGGGTCCCTGGAGTCTTTATCTCTAACTCCATCCTTTGCAAGTCATACAAAATGGGCCTTTACGTTGACAATATTGCACTCGTACCTGCATATGATCTTCAACTCAGTGCGTCAGCTACCACGTTTGCTTTTCCAGGATGGTATTGGATGGTATGATCATAATCTTTCAATAGTTCAAGCCAACGTCGTTGTCACATGTTGAGTTCCTTTTGGGTGAAGAAATATTTGAGGCTTTTATGATCCGTGCAGATCTCCACCTTCTCTCCATACAGGTAATGCCTCCAAATCTTAAGCGTAAAAACGACAGCTGCTAACTCTAGATCATGAGTAGGGTAATTCCTTTCATATTCTTTGAGTTGTCGTGAGGCATAGGCTATGACTTTTCCATGTTGCATGAGAACACATCCTAACCCTTTGCCCGAAGCATCATCAGAGATGACAAATCCTCCGAGCCGATGGTATTGTCGTAACAGTCTAAATGAGACTCCTCTTGAGTTCTTGAAAACTCTTCTCACATTCCTCACTCCAATCGAACTTTGTATCTTTTCAAGTCAGCTGATTTAATGGAGTAGCGATTCGAGAAAATCCTTCCACGAATCTCCGATAATAACCAGCTAATCCGTCGGTCACTGATTTAGGTTGCTCCCAGCTTTGAATAGCTTCAATCTTTGTCGGGTAAACAGATATCCCATGATTTGATATCACGTGCCCAAGGAATGCAACTTCCTCAAGCCAAAACTCGCATTTCTTCAACTTGGCATGTAGCTTGTTTTCACGAAGCTTTTGGAGTATCAGCCTTAAGTGTTGCTCATGATCTTCACGGCTTTTGGAATATATGAGGATGTCGTCAATAAAGACGACCACAAAATGATCCAAATATTCCTTGAATACTCGGTTCATCATATCCATGAAGGTAGCAGGAGCATTAGTCAATCCAAAAGACATGACTAAGAATTCATAATGCCCGTACCGAGTTCTGAAGGCAGTCTTTGGAATATCCTCAGTTTTAACCTTAAGCTGATGATAACCAGAACGAAGATCGATCTTTGAAAAAATTGTACTCCTTATGTAATCGATCAAACAGTCATCAATACGTGGCAATGGGTACCTATTTTTTGATGGTGACATGATTCAACTCCCGATTTTCAATACAAAGTCGCATACTCCCATCTTTCTTCTTCACGAATAGAATGGAGCACCCCAAGGAGACGTCTTGGGACGAATGAAACCAATGTCTAACAATTCTCAGAATGGGTCTTTAACTCCACGTTCAATAGAGCCATTCGATATGGGGCTTTGGAAATGGGTTTTGTCATCGTTTCAAGGTCGATATAAAAATTCAACTTCACGCCTGGGGTATTCCGTGATGTAACATTCGTAATTTTAAAGTGTAATATTAAATATTTATTGATTTATATAAATATTTAATGGATATGTTTATTATTGAATAAATAATTGTTCAATTTGAGTTGATGTGATTTAGTTAATTATTTGTTGAATAAATAATTAAATATTAAATATTTATTTGTAATATTAAATATTTATTGAATTATATGGCAATTTGAGTTGATGTGGTTTAATTAATTATTTGTTGAATAAATAATTAAGGAGCTAAGTAAATTAATTGTTATGAGATTATATACCAATGTAATTTAATAAGTAAGCTAGAGAGCTTATAGTGATTTAAATAAATTATAATATTTTAAATGGGAAATTGTAATTTAAAATATTAGTTGGTTAAATAAAATTATAATTATAAAGAAATTATAGTTTTGTGATAATGATTTATGTATTAAAGTAATTTAATAGATTAATATTTGAATTGATTAAATTGATTATTTAAGTAAATAGAAGTGTGACAAATAATCTTGTTATAAAGGAGTTATTAAAATAAATTAAGGGAGTTTAATTTAGTTTTACCAAATATGTCTTATTGCATAAGAAGTCTTTAATCTAATAGTGTTTTATCAAACAAGGTATAAGGATTAATCCATTTGTTTTAATTCAGTTTACCAAACAAGGTGTAAGGATTAAAGGGTTATTTTATTAGCTTAGCCAAACAAGCCTTATGGCTTTTGATTTTCAAACAAAATATAACTGATATAATTATATCTATATTTATATTATATCATTAATAGATATTATATCATATACGTTATATTTTTATTACGAGTTAGAGTTAGGAAGAGAAGAGAAGGCTCAATTGAAGAAAAGAAGAAGAAGAAAAATATAGAGAGAAAAGTTAAGAGAAACTTAGAGAAAATTGAGAAAAGAATTGGGGAAAAGAAGATTATAATCATAACCATTTTCTTCTAAACTCTAGAGTATCATCTTCTTAATCAAAGGTAGGATATTAATCCTTGTATTTTATTTTAAAGTTTAGTTTTCTTCTCCAAAGAGTTCTCTCAGTAAATAATTATGGATGATGAATTCTTGTGCATATAGCTTTAGATGATGATTGTTGTTGTAAAACTATTTTGTTGAGATTATGTATGATTATAATCAATTACTTTATGTATGTATATAAATTGTGAATTAATATATCACAGTGAGTTCATATGAAAATATATATATGAATATGACTTAGTTTAAAGTAGAAATTAAGGTTTTATTTGTTGTTAAATTGATAAATTGATTGTTAGAATTGATAGAGTATGTAAAATCATAATCATGATGTTTTGAATTTACTGTTTTGGTTGAAAAACAAAATCACCGTGTTGATTTTCATTGAAAGTATAAAAAATGGAGTTTTTGCCAAGAACATTGAAATTGGGTGTTGTATATTTGATGTTTGTGTTATTTTATGAGTATAAACATGTTAAAGTCTTCACAATATGTTTATATGAAGTCTATATGTAAATTACATGATAATCACTATTAGATTCGAGCTTTTAGGCCAATTTGGCTTTTTCTCGCATCGTTGTTGAAAATATCAAATGAAATCATAGCTTCAGCGTCATGCCTGACCCAAATTGTGACGCCCAAAAATAGGTATACATCACCCATTCCGAGTTGTCAATACATGGTACGTAAACAACTACAACTTTATTATTACAACAAGAAATCGTGAGTTTAAATACAAATATTATCTTCTGATAATATTTATACTCAAATAAATCCTCATCACATTTATTGATACATTATTTTACAAAAAATGGTGAGGACTACTAAACAATCCTTTCTAAAACCTTCATTCCATACCCCGACTTCGCATCATTCGCTATATTCTCGCCTCCCGAGAAGAATGGAACAAAAAGGAAAAGGGTGAGCTCAACTAGCTCAAGAAGAATATTATGACTAAGATAATATACAACAAATTATCGTTAGTCTTCAACAGGAAAAATCTGATAGAATACAATAGACAACAAGTTTCGGATCAATATTCGCAGAAAATAATAATTCATAGAAGAGTTACGTAGAGAATGAAATCTACTATAATCTATGAATTTAACAAATCCATCATCAAAATTTTATCCTCAGTAACATCAATCAATATTCATCTCAAATCAAACATTCATCTTTTACTTTCTACAGCCAAAAGATATTCATCGATCGGTCATGTTCATCTCAACACTGCTCATCTTGCACTACATGAGCCAAAGATATTCATCATTAACATGTTCATTTAAACACTGCTCATCTTTGCACTCACAGCCAAAGATATTCTTCAGAAATCATTCATCTTTGCACTACACTGTGCCAAAGATATTCAATAATATCATCATTTAAGACCGAGGATGATGAAAAATATTTTTAAAGAACGAATCCAAAGTGAAACAAAATGACAAGGATTAAGGATTAAGGATTCGTACTTTGTTTTATCCATGTCCAACAATACCCCAAAAATAATCACAAAGGTGTAAAATTCAAGAATGATCAAAACATGGATACAATCAAAGCTAGTATCCGAATAGATATTTTGGACGAAAAGAAGAAATTTTATTTTTCGATGAATAGTGCCAGATATCGTGAATAGTGGTCAGAGATCGTGAATAGTCTTAAATATCGTGAATAGTAACTCAGACACCAAAAGATAGAAATTCCACAAAAAAACATTTTCACGCTTAATGAATAGTACTCGTGAATAAGAACTCGTGAATAAGAACTCATGAATAAGAACTCGTGAATAGTAACTCATGAATAGTAACCCCACATGAAAAAGTTCCAAATTTGATAAAAACTTCAGATCAACATTTCAAAGATAATGATATTGAAGAAATAATATCATTACTGAAAAAATAATATCCCTTACCTCAAAGAATCAAGATTTCTAAGGAAAGGTCAAGTGATGTTTGAATGAAACTTGTACTTGAATAAAGAACTCTCAAAGTATCTAAATACTCACAAAATACGCCAATAATATAGAGAGAGAAAGAGAAAACTTTGTTTCGTGTGATTTTCAATTCTAACTTAGCCTTCTATTTATAGGAAAATATTAGCCGTACAAAGGCACTTGACTGCACTACCGATGGCTTTTACTCTCGCTACTATTGCCACCACCACATTTGAAATAAAATTCAGCACATTTCTTCACCAACCACAAGTGGGGCCCACTCAATTCTAGAATTTTCCACCAAAATCAATTATAAACCTAATTTCTGAATCGACACACCTCTCTTAAAATTCATAACAAATCATTCGTGAATTTTTAACGGTTCAAAATTTGTGGACATATACTCAACTTATGTATGTATAACATACCCAAAAATTACCACAATCCAACGGTCGGATTAAAAATTATAACCCCATAATATATCTCAAACCCACGATTTAATTTTTAATACCTCCAATCTGGTAAAATACTTGATAAAACACCTCAACAATAATTTCTTCATTTATAACCACATAAATAAATCCATCATTTATATCCACATAAAATAAATATTTCTTTATCATATGAATCAATAATTAATTATTCACAAATAATATTACGTAATCACAATTATGATGACCAGTGCCGCTCTCAGAAAGAGGGGGCTTCCAATAAGGATCTCTCCTTCTTCAAGCCGCAATTAGGTGACCAAACCTCTCCTTAGATGTAACTTTCTAGACATTGCCAATAATGTTATCTAATAATATTATTCAAATAATATGAATTATTGATCCGATAATGGGAAATATCATGCGTTGGACAATTATTGAAACAATAATAATATAAAATATCAACGCAAAGAATTATTGAATCAATAAAATAAAATATTGAACAAGAACTCACCGTGAAAATTATTGAGTAGTGCCATCTTACGTAAGAATCAATAATTCAACAATTACGCAATACCGTGCCTTTCTTTGTGCAACCACGCCAGACATCAGTATTTTAACCACCGGTATTCCAACAAATCTTAATTGCAGTAACAACTACTGCGTTATTTATAACCACCCAAACTTTGTCGCTTTCCTCATCCAATCGCTTTCCGTTATGGGGCCCACATGGTCATTGCTACAGATTAATACGAATATTCCCGAAAGTCATGAATATTCCACCACGACCAAACGAATATTCCCCGATAAAAATGAATATTTTATAACCACTTGCTTATTTTGAAATATTTATGTATTTAACCCTTAACTATCCACATTAATCAAATCAACCCTTACTATTTCAAAATAATAAATAAAGGAAATTCCTTTTATTTAAAAAATTTCTGGTCTTACAACCTCCCTTCTTATGAAATTTCGTCCTCGAAATTGGCGTGCGACGCACTGTGTTTCAAAAGATGAGGATACCTTGCTTTCATTTCCGTTTCCAATTCCCGTGTCATTTCCTCTATAAAGCATGATTCCTCCACAAAACTTTAACTTGTGGTATGACCTTTCATACAGTAGGGATATGCTCCTTCCTATCCAAAATCTTGACAGTACCTCCTCATACGTTAAGTCTTCTTATCTCGTCCGGTTTAACTCAATAACTTGGTTCGGGTCTTTCACATATTTATGAAGTATGATATGTGAAACACATTATGAACACAAGACATACTTGGAGGTAACGCAAGTCTATAGGCTACATTTCCTACTTCTCGGTCCAAGAATTTGAAATGGACCAATAAATCGTGGATTGAGCTTTCCTCTCTTCCCAAATCTTGTAACTCCCTTCCATGGAGCAACTCGCAACAATACATGATCCCCTACATTAAATTCCACGTCCTTTCGATGAAGATCCGCATAACTCTTTTGTCGATCTTGAGCCGTTTGTATACGTTGTCGAATCATTTGGATCTTTTCGGTGAGTCATACGCGTTAAACTCGGTCCCAACAATGTTGCTTCACCCACCTCATCCCAACATATTGGAGAACGACATTTTCGTCCATATAATGCTTGAATGGAACCATGCCTATATTTGTTTAATAACTATTGTTGTATGAGAATTCCACCAATGGCGTGTACTTATCCCAACTTCCTTTGAAATCTAGGACACAGAGTTTTAATATATCTTCAAGAGTTTGAGTAGTCCTTTCGATTGCCCATCCGCTTTGAGGATGGTAAGCCAAACTAAATCGCAAATCCGCGCTCCATAGCTTTTTGCAAGCTAACCCAAAATCTTGAAGTGAATCTTGGGTCACGATCCAAAACTATGGATACAGTGCATGCCATGCAACTTCACAATCTCATTCACGTATATACTAGCAAAACGTTCAAGGAATAAGTCTCCGTGATCGGCAAGAAATGAGAGACTTGGTTAATCTATCAACAATAACCCAAATAAGCATTGATGCCTTGAGAAACCGTAGGAAGACCCGTAACGAAATCCATAGTAATGTGTTCCCACTTCCATTCCTAATCTCAAGTGGTTGCAATGGACCCTTAGGTACAAGATGCTCCGCCTTTACACGCCGGCAAGTTAAACACATCGAGATAAACTTTGCAATCTCTCTCTTCATATTGTTCCACCAAAATGTATGTCGAAGATCACGACAAATTTTAGTACTTCCAGGATGGATTGCAAATGGCGTATTGTGTGCCTCCATCATAATCTTGTACTTCAAATCAGAGTCGTTAGGAACACAAAGTCTAGAGTGGACTCGAAGTATTCCTTCTTCATCAATTCTCGCCCTAAATAGCTCCTTCTTGTACTTTCTTCTTCATACGATGCACCCGCCTCCGGCCTTCGGTGGCTTGAGCAACTTTAACTAAAGTCGATTATACTCGTATATCATCACGTGGGTACCTAGAGTTTTCATCTCCATCTCTATTATTTGTAAATTATACGAGATTAGTCTTTGACAATATCGTACTCGTATTTCAGATATCGATCTTCTACTCAACACGCCGCCTACCACGTTCGCTTTTCCAGATGGCATGGTCGTAACATGTCTTTGAAATGAGTCTCCTCTTGAGTTCTTCGAAGCTCTTCCCACATTCCTTGCTCCATTCGAATTTTGTATCTCTACGAGTCAGCTGCGATAATGGAATAGCGATTCGAGAATATCCTTCAACGAATCTCCGATAATAACCAACTAAGCCTAGAAAGCTACGATTTCGATTCTCGACTTAGGTTGCTCTCAACCGTGACTCATATCCCAATCTTGGATAAAGACGTCACAATGACACCTATCGCTTTACTATCGCATCGAATATGACTTCTCCTATAGAGAGTCTCGCTTAGGTGAATTCCACAAAGGAAGTCACAAGATAAAGGCTCGTACCAAATTCTATAGTTGAATTTTAACTCACGAAGTTCAATAGAGCCATTCGATATGAGATTTTAGAAATGAGTTTTGTCTACCGGTTCAAAGTCGATACAAAATTTAATATCGTGCTTTGGGAGTAAGCCAAGAAATTCTTCAGAAATACATCGGAAAAATCAATAACAACAGAATATTATTCAAATCGACGTGTCTTTATTCAAATCCATAACATGGACTAAGAAAACTTGACATCCGTAATAAACGAATGACTTCATGGCTTGATATGAAAATGTTTGATTACAATGGTTTGATTGCTTGAATTCAATAACAAAGTTGCTTAGGAATATGAAAACTAACAACCTTACAAAAGCAATCAATTTGGCATGATGAGTAGTTAACCTTAAAATCACATCAAAAGCAAATATCTCTATAGAAATAAGGTTAACGTGTAATGTGATAGTGTCAACTCAATCAAACAAGATTTCTAAACAACGATGTAATGAAAGTTTCTCCTAACGGATTCTCCATAAATAGGTCAAAGTCTAATTTCTCCGTAGTCAAGTTCAAACGTTGAGCGCAAGCAAGAGAGATAAAAGAATGGGTAGAATCGGTATCTAGTAAGTTATAAACTTCGTGAAGAATTTATAATTAACTAACCTGATGCTAACTTCGTTCGGGTTCCTCGATTTCGACCGGCCACGACAAAACGCTCTTCCAAGAACCGTTGACTTTGACTTTTACGGGACATCATTTTTGAGTCACCATTCACGCTTGGATCGGTTTTCGATATCGCATAATCTCGAGCGATATGTCCTTCTTTTTCCACAATTATAGCATACCTTGGAAGGCTTTGAACAGTTTGACCTTATATGTCCCTCCTCTCCACATCTCGTAGCATCTAACCCGGCGATCGTTCTCTTCCCTAGAATTTGTTGATGGTGCCGATGTTGCTGCCGCGCCTTCCCGTCATCGTTAAATCTTCTCTTTTAGATTGGACATCTCTTTCCATAATATCAACGCGTCGTGCGGCTTTTTACCCATGCATCACTCATTCTCACTCGTTCGCTTATTTCTTCTTTCACTTCGATTCCAACTTTATCATCTTATACTCGACAAAAGAGTGCTTCATTCAAGCATCACGTATCGGGTAACACAAGCTTGAATCGTTGCATCCTTTTGCTCCACGATCGCCTCGCAATTCTTTAGCTTTGCTTCTTCTAACTCATGAATACGATTTTGCAATTCTATATTTCGATCATAAAATACCTCTAATAAACTCTCTTGGTACCTCTTCTTCCTCTTCTTCCTCACTCATTTGTTACCTCTGCGATTATCTCAAAAGCAACTATCAATTCTTCACTCACCACATGGATATCTCTAATTCCTTCTTCACCGACATCACATTATCCCGGTCAAGGATTAGAGGTGTCTCCACGATCTCATTCACTCCATTGTTAACGCTCTCGTGAGCCATTCTAAAAAACTATCATAAAACAAGGGTTAATAAATTAACAAATCACATAATACCCCTATAATATGACCAACCAACAAATAAGCTTAGGTAGGACACACTAGCGAAGGATTTACTCGCTCTCCCCTCTAGTTCTATTCCCCGATCTCCGCCAGAGATCATATCCCTAAGCTCGACGATACCAACCGTGACGCCCCAAAAATAGGTATACATCACCCATTCTCGAGTTGTCAATACATGATGCACGTGTAAACAACTACAACTTTATTATTACAACAAAGAAATCTGTGAGTTTAAATACAAATATTATCTTCTAGACAATATTTATACTCAAATAAATCCTCATCACATTTATTGATACATTATTTTACAAAATGGTGAGGACTACTAAACAATCCTTTCTAAAACCTTCATTCCATACCCCAGGCTAATCTCGCTTATATTCTCGCCTCCCCGAGAAGAATGGAACAAAAAGGAAAAGGGTGAGCTCAACTAGCTCAAGAAAGAATATTATGACTAAGATAATATACAACAAATTATCGTTAGTCTTCAACAGGAAAAATCGATAGAATCACAATAGACAACAAGTTTCGCATCAATATTCATAATGAAATAATAATTCATAGAAGAGTTACGTAGAGAATGAAATCTACTATAATCTATGAATTTAACGATCCATCATCAAAATTTTATCCTCGTAACATCAATCAATATTCATCTCAAATCAAACATTCATCTTTGCACTACAGCCAAAGATATTCATCGATCGGTCATGTTCATCTCAACACTGCTCATCTTTGCACTACTGCCAAAGATATTCATCATTAATCATGTTCATTTAAACACTGCTCATCTTTGCACTACAGCCCAAAGATATTCTTCGAAATCATTCATCTTTGCACTACAAGCCAAAGATATTCAATAATATCATCATTTAAGACCGAGGATGATGAAAAATATTTTTAAAGAACGAATCCAAAGTGAAACAAAATGACAAGGATTAAGGATTCGTGATTTGTTTTATCCATGTCCAACAATACCCCAAAAATAATCACAATGGTGTAAAATTCAAGAATGATCAAAACATGGATACAATCAAAGCTAGTATCCGAATAGATATTTTGACGAAAAGAAGAAATTTTATTTTTCGATGAATAGTCAGATATCGTGAATAAAGGTCAGATACGTGAATAGTCTTGATATCGTGAATAGTAAATCTACACCAAAAGATAGAAATTCCACAAAAAACATTTTCACGCTTCATGAATAGTACTGTGAATAAGAATCGTGAATAAGAACTCATGAATAGTAACTCGTGAATAGTAACTCATGAATAGTAACCCCATACATGAAAAAGTTCCAAATTTGATAAAAACTTCAGATCAACATTTCAAAGATAATGATATCAAGAAATAATATCATTACGAAAAAAATAATATCCCTTACCTCAAAGAATCGAATTTCTAAGGAAAGGTCAAGTGATGTTTGAATGAAACTTGTACTTGACAAAGAACTCTCAAAGTATCTAAATACTCACAAAATACGCCAATAATATAGAGAGAAAGAGAAAACTTTGTTTCGGTGTGATTTTCAATTCTAACTTAGCCCTCTATTTATAGGAAAATATTAGCCCGTAAAAGCAGACACTTGACGACTTCGCTACCGATGGCTTTACTCCGCTACTATTGCCACCCACCACATTTGAAATAAAATTCAGCACATTTCTTCACCAACCACAAGTGGGGCCCACTCAATTCTAGAATTTTCCACCAAAATCAATTATAAACCTAATTTACGAATCGGACACCTCTTAAAATTCATAACAAATCATTCGTGAATTTTTAACGGTTCAAAATTTGTGGACATATACTCAACTTATGTATGTATAACATACCCAAAAATTACCACAATCCAACGGTCGGATTAAAAATTATAACCCCATAATATATCTCAAAACCCCGATTTAATTTTTAATACCTCCAATCTGGTAAAATACCGATAAAACACCTCAACAATAATTTCTTCATTTATAACCACATAAATAAATCCATCATTTATATCCACATAAAATAAATATTTCTTTATCATATGAATCAATAATTAATTATTCACAAATAATATTACGTAATCACAATTATGACAACCAGTAGTTCCCGGGAAAGAGGGGCTTTCCAATAAGGATCTCTCCTCATGGCGCAATTATTAGTGACCCAAACCTCTCCTTAGATGTAACTTTCTAGACATTGCCAATAATGTTATCTAATAATATTATTCAAATAATATGAATTATTGATCCGATAATGGGAAATATCATGCAATGACAATTATTGAAACAATAATAATATAAAATATCAACGCAAAGAATTATTGAATCAATAAAATAAAATATTGAATAAGAATTCACCGTGAAAATTATTGAGTAGTGCCATCTTACGTAAGAATCAATAATTCAACAATTACATGCAATACCGTGTCTTCTTTACGCAACAACCACGCCAGATTCTCGTATTTAACCAACGGGGGTATTCCAACAATCTTAACTTGTAAATAACTACTACCAATTATTTATAACCACCCAAACTTTGTCGCTTTTCTCATCCAATCGCTTTCAGTTATGGGGCCCACATACATGGTCGCTACCGTTTATACGAATATTCCCCGACAAAGATGCGAATATTCCACGACCAAACGAATATTCCCCGATAAAAATGAATATTTTATAACCACTTGCTTATTTTGAAATATTTATGTATTTAACCCTTAACTATCCACATTAATCAAATCAACCCTTACTATTTCAAAATAATAAATAAAGGAAATTCCTTTTTTATTTAAAAAATTTGGGTCTTACACCAAAGATGATGTTAAATGGCCATATATGGCTTTCTTTTGCCACGCCTGTGCTGCATGGTTTAGAGATATAATCATCATGTTATGTGGTATAGTCATTATCACTACGATATCTCATTAGTCATACGCATTCACAAAGTGTAAATAGAACTGTAAATGTGGCCATGAAGAAGAAATGGTTTGACAAAGGTAATTTTGTACACGAAATTTTAAGAAAACATTTTTGTGATGATAATAGGACTGTAAAATATAGATTTTAGTATTTCTATACTATGAATAATTATGTTATTAAGGATTAACTTGTGTTATAAGTTGACCATGTGATTAAATAATCAAACCTATGTGATGAATGTATTAGTTATGTGATAATGACTAACTATGTCACGATGACATATGTATATAGGATATTGTGATTCAAATTAATTCGGTTTAGTCTACGAGCAAGGCAAGTTTTCTAACTCAAAAACTTCATTGTGCGAGTTTAATTTCATTTGGTACATTATTGTTTTCAAATTCAATTATAATTGTTGTAAGTTGCTACTTCTACACTTTCGTAGAGATAGATTTCCTATGATTGAGTAAGTCATTGTATCTAGTTACTCATGACGATGTAAGTATTCTAATCCTTTGTCTTATTGAGCTAATTATTGTTTTCAATTCGATTATCTTATAATGATGTAAGTGGTCTAAACTTTGGTTTGATGTTGAACAAGTTATTTGTGAGACCCCAAATTTTATGAAATAAAAGTGTTCAATTTTTCTATTTTGGTGAATAGTTAAATTGATAAAAGTTTAAAGTTAAGGATCATATTTGAAAATTTTTCAAAGTAGACAAGTTGTTATAAAATATCCTATTTACTATTCACGAGTTACTATTCACTAAGTTACTATTCACCAAAATTACTATTCACTCTAGTATTGTTCACTCTAGTATTTGGGACACTTTTTGTGTCGGAGTTACTATTCACGAGTTACTATTCACGGGTTACTATTCACCTAATGTATTGCACATTCCGCTGCAGTTTAACTGGTTGTCTATTGTATTTTATCAGTTTAACACTGTTGAAGGCTAATGATAATTTATTTTGCATTATCTTAGTCATAATATTTCTTCTTGGGCTAGTTGAGCTCACCCTTTCTTTCACCGTTCTCTTGAAATGAGAATATAAATTTGACGAGTCGGGAAAAGAGTGATGGTCCCAAGATAGCATTAGTAGTCCTCACTATTCGTGAAATAGTGTGATAATAGTTGTAATGAGGACTCCTTGAGTATGGATATTGTTTAAATGACAATATTCCTATTAGAACTCTCGCTTTATGTATTGTCGATGTTACACCTACGGATGTATAATTAAGTTGTATTCAATTTATGTACCATGTAAGTGGCGACCCGAGATGGGTGACGATACCTAATTTTGGGGCGCCACAATTGGTATCGAGCTTAGGGATATGATCCTCGCTAAGATGTGAGATAAGAACTAAGAGGGGAGAGATCGGAATTCCTTCGCTAGTATGACCTACCTAAGTTTATTTGTTATTTAATTGGTCACGATTGAGTATAGGGATAATATTTGATATATTAATTAACCCTTGTTTTGTGACGTTGTTTGAGAATGGCATCCCAAAATGCTTTGAGATAAGCAATGAAGCACATGAGAGTGTTGATTCAAATTTCAAACAAAAGGTAACGACCAACAATACGATAATAATCATATTGGTGGCAACGGCCATCGTAACAATGATAACCATCGTGGGGAAATTATCATGCTAAGAATGGTAACCACTTGGTGGTAATCATGGCAAAGATAATAAAGTGGAAATTGCAAGAAGAAGAAGGTCATTTAGCTCAATTTTGTTGTGCACCAAAGTCAAGTTTAGCTGGGATGGTGGCACCAAAGGTGGATATGGACAAAACAAAGTCGTTGGTTTTAGGAAGTGCATTTTTTATGACTTCTCAAAAAGCGAGTAAACCGAACGAAGTTAGCACGAGTTAGTTAATTATAAATTGCGAAGTCTATACCTTATAAGATACTGGGTTCTACCCATTATTTTATCTCTCTTGCTTGTGTTCAACGCTTAAATTTGACTCTCGAGAAGTTAGACTTTGACTTATTGGTTAAAACTTCGTTAGTAGGAGCCTTCGTTCACTGCTTACTATTTTTAAATCTTGTTTGATTCAAATAAACACTTTCACGTTACTCGTCAATCTTATCTTTTTGAAATATACTGCCTTTGATGTGATTTTAGGAATCAATTGGTTAACTACTCATCATGCTTTTCGTAAGGTTGTTAGCTTTTATATTCATAACCAACCTCGTTATACTGAATTCAAAGTAACCAAACCCTAAAGTTAATCATCAACGTTATATCAAGCCATAAGGAAAGAGCCCCGATCCTTTCGTTGTTAACTTCCTTGTGTGGAATGCACCGAAGCCAGACTTTCTGTAGGCGACGTCGTGACTGAAGATGGCAAGTTGATAGGTATCATTGTAAGGTGCTATCCAGGTTAAGGGATAGAAGTCACAGTTGGTATTAATGTGACGTCTTATTCAAGTCTTGGATGAGAGTCACAGTTTTGAATGATATTTCTATTATTAATAAATTTTCTGGTGTATTCTTGAAGATTTCCTAGCCTACCCTAGAACGTGAAATCGAATTTTGTATTGACCCCAGTACAAAAACCCATTTCTTAAACCCTAAAATATTTCTTCAACTAAAAGGATCTGTTTACGAGGATTATGATGAAAGTCATAATAAAAGCATTGGACTAATGAAAATTATGGGTATATGAAGTATTAGTAAGTGTTATGATGAGTTATGTTGGTTAGTATGTGAAAAAGCATGAAAGTTTCTTAGAAATCACAAAGAGTTGAAAATCGATTTTGGTGAAAACGTAACATGAAATTCAATTGACCATATCTCCTATTATATTTTGAATTTTTGAGTGTGGTAAAGTCCTAGAGTTAGATCTATGAGTTACCTAACTAATCCAAGTGGAATTACTGGAAAAGGTGTTGTAGATTTTTGTGTGGACTGATTTTAGCAAAGGAGTGCAAAGCTGCAAAAACCTAAAAAGGCTGCTGCCATGATTTTAGAGGGGCTGTTTCGGCCACTTAAATTATGAGAAAATTCTGGCCTTTTGGGACATGAAGGTATATGGTATAAAGTACTTCCTGTCCAAAAATGAGCTCATTCTCGACTTAAAATGAGCAAGTTATGACCATTTCAATATTTAGGTTTTTTCGATGAAAAATTCTATAATCGGAGTTCTATAACTCCGATGACCATGAAATTTAAATCTGGAGGCTCACATTAACATGTGTAAGGTCCTGCCAAGATTTGGAAATTTTTGGTTAAACTTGAGGTAGCAAATTTCTTAAGGAATTAATTAGAAATTGATTTTGAAAATAGTAAATGAATTTTAAAAATTCCGAGAAAAATGTATGTTCATTATGGGACTATATTATGCTAAATCCCTGAAAAGAAATATATTTGGGACTGATTTGGTATTTTTCATGAAAATAGTTTAGTTACGAACATATGAGTTAAGTATGTTATGTGAAGTAACAAAGTTGAAAATAGGATTTTATGGCTAGAGAATCCTATATAGAGTATATGCATATTTTTTTTTTGATGAGAGATTTGATAATTGGTGATGATATCTTATGAGTATGGCATTTTTGAATGATTAAATGCATTATATGGTAAAGCGTAAACAATTGAAATAAATTGTTTATAAATTTAAGAAGTGATTAAAAAATTGTTATAATATTAATGATATTAGATTATAAGATTATTAAGTGATTGATAACATGGGGATATTCTTGAATCCTGGATAAATTATATTATAAATGTTTAATATTTATCCTTTATCTCATTTGATTGATTCTTTATATCATTGACATGATCCTCATGCTTATATTATGTTGAAAGTCATCTGTGGCTCACGTGCATAGATGGACTTGGTATGATTATGACCAGGGATTGTTCGGTATAATCATGACCGTAATTGAAAACACGATTATCTTTGGCACGTAGTGCATGGATAATTGTGTGGTCGTGATACTAATGAATACACGATTATCTTTGCACGTAGTGCATGGATAATTTGTGGTCGTGATACTAATGAATACACGATTATCTTTGCACGTAGTGCATGGATAATTTGTGGTCATGATACTAATGAATACACGATTATCTTTGGTAGTAGTGCATGGATAATTTGTGGTCGTGATACTAATGAATACACGATTATCTTTGGTAGTGGTGCATGGATAATTCGTGGTCGTGATACTAATGAATACACGATTATCTTTGGTAGTAGTGCATGGATAATTCGTGGTCGTGATACTTAATGAATATCCTTGGCACGTAGTGCGAGGATGATTCGATGATATGGATTAATTATTGAAATGAGTCTCAAAGAATGAAATATTAATTCATGGATGTGGTAAAAGTCATCTTTGGTCAGTAGTGCATTGATAGACTTGGTATGATTATGACCAAGGATTATCCGGTAGATAATCATGATCAGTATTGAAAACACGAATATCCTTGCGATGAAGGCATGGATAATTCGTGGTCGTGATACTATTAAGTCATTGCGTCTCGGCATTATTGGTTTTACAGATGTTGTATATATTTGGCTTTGTAGTGCAAAGATGAATTGTTAATGAATATCTTTGGCCGGGATTGCAAAGATGAATTTAATGTTTTCAACGATAAAGGTATTCAAGGTATCTTCACCTCTTTATCATACCAGGTACGTACTCTAATTTCGAGGGCGAAATTCCATAAGGAGGGGAGATTGTGAGACCCCAAATTTTATGAAATAAAAGTGTTCAATTTTTCTATTTTGGTGAATAGTTAAATTGATAAAAGTTTAAAGTTAAGGATCATATTTGAAAATTTTTCAAAGTAGACAAGTTGTTATAAAATACCCGGTTACTATTCACGAGTTACTATTCACTAAGTTACTATTCAATCAAATTACTATTCACTCTAGTATTGTTCACTTTAGTATTTGGGACACTTTTTGTGTCGGAGTTACTATTCACGAGTTACTATTCACGGGTTACTATTCACCGAAATTACTATTCACTCTAGTATTGTTCACTCTAGTATTTGGGACACTTTTTGTGTCAGAGTACTATTCACGAGTTACTATTCACGAATTACTATTCATGAGTTACTATTCACCCGAATAAAATATTTTATGAAAATAACGACGGAGGTTTTACCGTTAAAACTGTTGAACTACTCGGTAGTAAAGAAATACTGATAATGGCGTTGTTGCGTAAGAAGACACCTATTGATTATTGATATTTATGTAAGAAGTCGGTTACTTGACTCAATTATTATCGATTATTAATATGAATTATTATAAATGCGATAATGACGTTTTGTTTTAATTATTATAGTGATAATGACATGTTGGTGGGAGGAACATCGATAATGACGTTTTGTTTTATTAAGTAATAAAATAGAAATATCTTTTTATATAAAATAGAATACTTTATTAAAGTTATTCTATAAATAGAATATATTATATTTTATTATGCATAGTAGTGTTTTTGCATAGTGTTTTGCATAGTATAGTGTTTGCATAGTAAAATGTTTTTATATAAATAGAATATATTATATTTTATTTAAAAGATTTTGCTTTAAATATGGACCGTCGATTAAAGTAAATCAATCTGGACCGTTCATGGATTAATTACTATGCATTCTATTTTCCTATAAATAGAAGCTCATTCCTTCATTATTTTCTTACGAATTCAATTTGAACTCTACAGAGAGAAATTATAGAGAGAAGCTATAGAGAGAAAAAATCTATAGAGAGAAAGAAGAAGAGTATTCTGGTACTTCACTACTTTGATATCCGGTGTCTTTTTTACTTGTAAGGGATATTATTTGTTGTACAAAGTAAGGGTGTTATTCTTTCTTATTCATGAAGAGAACTTCATTATTCCATTCATTATTATTACATTGGAATAACTTTGTAAAAGTGGCATACCCTATACATAACCTTGTATATGCGGCGTACCCTATACTTGGTGAAATCCTTATATTATTCCATTCTTATTTATTCTGTTGGAATAACTTTGTATCATGCTTAATCCCCTATACTTGGTGATCTTCTTCATTTATTCCATTATTTATTATTACATTGGAATATCACATTGAATATCCTCGTTATTATTACGTTGTTTTACATTGGGACCGATTCCATGCTTATTATTCAAAGATTTATTATTACATTTGGATCATCCATCCGCTTGTGAATTTCACGACTGGTTCCGTTATTATTATTACATTGGAATAACTTTTATCATCTCAAGCACCTGCATGCATGGTGATTTCTTTTGTTATTCCATTCTTTATTATACCCAAATTGGTTAAAACTTTAACTTCTATACTCCATGAAATTAGTAGAATATCCTTGATATTTGCGTTTCATCCAAAGATCTTTTCATGAAAATATTATTCTGATCATTCTTGAATTTTACTCTACAAAACAGTATCTTGTTGACAATTTGGACGTTACTAATTCCTGGATAAAATAATTCTTGAACTTGTTTTATTGAATTATTATGTCATTGTCATCATCCTCATGATATATTATGTTATCTTTGGCTTACGTGCATAGATGAACTTAGTATGATTATGACCAGGGATCATTCGGTATAATCATGGCTTGTTATAAATGATGTGACAAAAATCCTCAGTGGCCTGTAATGCAGTGATGGATAGTTTTTGGTATGATTATGACTAGGGGTGATTTGGTATAGTTATGACCATTGATAATTTGATGAAAATCCTTGACCGTGGTACAGGGATGATTAGATATTGTGGTTTATTCATTAAACTGAGTCTTAGTGATAAAAATTGATGAAAACCTTTTAAAATCTAAAAGATAGTAGACTTTATTTTCTACTTGACTCTTTTAATGTATTGCACATTCCGCTACAGTTTAACTGGTTGTCTATTGTATTTTATTAGTTTAACACTGTTGAAGGCTAATGATAATTTATTTTGCATTATCTTAGTCATAATATTTCTTACTGGGCTAGTTGAGCTCACCCTTTCTTTCACTGTTCTCTTCAGGAAATGAGAATATAGCTGGGACGAGTCGGGGAAAAGAGTGATGGTCCCGAAGATAGCATTAGTAGTCCTCACTATTCTGTGAAATAGTGTGATAATAGTTGTAATGAGGACTCCTTGAGTATGGATATTGTCTAAATGACAATATTCCTATTAGAACTCTCAGTTTATGTATTGTATTATGTTACACACGGATGTATAATTAAGTTGTATTTGAATTTATGTACCATGTAAGTGGCGACCCAGATGGGTGGCGATACCTAATTTTGGGGGCGTCACAACAGTTGGTATCGAGCTTAGGGATATGATCCCAGCTAAGATATGAGATAAGAACTAAGAGGGAGAGCGGAAATTCCTTCGCTAGTATGACCTACCTAAGTTTATTTGTTATTTAATTGGTCTCATCGAGTATAGGGATAATATTTGATATATTAATTAACCCTTGTTTTGTGACGGTGTTTGAGAATGGCATCCGAAAATCTTTGAGATAAGCAATGAAGCACATGAGAGTGTTGATTCATTTCAAACAAAAGGTAACGACCAACAATACGATAATAATCATATTGGTGACAACGCTATCGAACAACAATGATAACCATCGTGGGGAAATTATCATGCTAAGAATGGTAACCACTTGATGGGTAATCATGGCAAAGATAATAGAAGTGGAAATTGCAAGAAGAGAAGGTCATTTAGCTCAATTTTGTTGTGCACCAAAGTCAAGTTTAGCTTTGGGGCGGTGGCACCAAAGGTGGATATGGACAAAACAAAGTCGTTGGTTTTAGGAAGTGCATTTTTATGACTTCTCAAAAGCGAGTAAACCGAACGAAGTTAGCACCAGGTTAGTTAATTATAAATTGCGAAGTCTATACCTTATAAGATATCCTGTTCTACCCATTATTTTATCTCTCTTTGCTTGTGTTCAACGTTTAAATTTGACTCGATAAGTTAGACTTTGACTTATTGGTTAAAACTTCGTTAGTAGGAGCCTTACGTTCTGCTTACTATTTTTAAATCTTGTTTGATTCAAATAAACACTTTCACGTTACTTCGTCGATCTTATCTTTTGAAAATACTTGCCTTTGATGTGATTTTAGGAATCAATTGGTTAACTACTCATCATGCTTTTCGTAAGGTTGTTAGCTTTTATATTCATAACCAACCTGTTATACGAATTCAAAGTAACCAAACCCTAAAGTTAATCACTGTTATATCAAGCCATAAGGAAAGAGCCCCGATCCTTTCGTTGTTAACTTCCTTGTGTGGAATGCACCGAAGCCAGACTTTCTGTAGGCGACGTCGTGACTGAAGATGGCAAGTTGATAGGTATCATTGTAAGGTGCTATCCAGGTTAAGGGATAGAAGTCACAGTTGGTATTAATGTGACGTACTATTCAAGTCTTGGATGAGAGTCACAGTTTTGAATGATATTTCTATTATTAATAAATTTCTGGTGTATTCTTGAAGATTTCCTAGCCTACCCTAGAACGTGAAATCGAATTTTGTATTGACCCCAGTACAAAAACCCATTTCTTAAACCCTAAAATATTTCTTCAACTAAAAGGATCTGTTTACGAGGATTATGATGAAAGTCATAATAAAAGCATTGGACTAATGAAAATTATGGGTATATGAAGTATTAGTAAGTGTTATGATGAGTTATGTTGGTTAGTATGTGAAAACATGAAAGTTTCTTAGAAATCACAAAGAGTTGAAAATCAGATTTTGGTGAAAAACGTAACATGAAATTCAATTGACCATATCTCCTATTATATTTTGAATTTTTGAGTGTGGTAAAGTCCTAGAGTTAGATCTATGAGTTACCTAACTAATCCAAGTGGAATTACTGGAAAAGGTGTTGTAGATTTTTGTGTGGACTGATTTTAGCAAAGGAGTGCAAAGCTGTAAAAAACCAAAAAAAGCTGCTGCCATGATTTTAGAGGGGCTGTTTCGGCCACTTAAATTATGAGAAAAATTCTGGCCTTTTGGGACATGAAGGTATATGGTATAAAGTACTTCCTGTCCAAAAATGAGCTCATTCTGACTTAAAATGAGCAAGTTATGACCATTTCAATATTTAGGTTTTTTTCGATGAAAAATTCTATAACTGGAGTTCTATAACTCCGATGACCATGAAATTTAAACTGGAGGCTCACATTAACATGTGTAAGGTCCTGCCAAGATTTGGAAATTTTTGGAGTTAAACTTGAGGTAGCAAATTTCTTAAGGAATTAATTAGAAATTGATTTTTGAAAAATAGTAAATGAATTTTAAAAATTCCGAGAAAAATGTATGTTCATTATGGGACTATATTATGCTAAATCCCTGAAAAGAAATATATTTGGGACTGATTTGGTATTTTTCATGAAAATAGTTTAGTTACGAACATATGAGTTAAATATGTTATGTGAAGTAACAAAGTTGAAAATAGGATTTTATGGCTAGAGAATCCTATATAGAGTATATGCATATTTTTTTTTTGATGAGAGATTTGATAATTGGTGATGATATCTTATGAGTATGGCATTTTTGAATGATTAAATGCATTATATGGTAAAGCGTAAACAATTGAAATAAATTGTTTATAAATTTAAGAAGTGATTAAAAATTGTTATAATATTAATGATATTAGATTATAAGATTATTAAGTGATTGATAACATGGGGATATTCTTGAATCACTGGATAAATTATATTATAAATGTTTAATATTTATCCTTTATCTCATTTGATTGATTCTTTATATCATTGATATGATCCTCATGCTTATATTATGTTGAAAGTCATCGTGGCTCACGTGCATAGATGGACTTGGTATGATTATGACCGAGGATTGTTCTTTGTATAATCATGACCGTAAATTGAAAACACGATTATCTTTGGCACGTGGTATGGATAATTTGTGGTCGTGATACTAATGAATACACGATTATCTTTGGTAGTAGTGCATGGATAATTTGTGGTCGTGATACTAATGAATACACGATTATCTTTGGTACGTAGTGCATGGATAATTTGTGGTCATGATATTAATGAATACACGATTATCTTTGTCGTAGTAAGGTGCATGGATAATTTGTGGTCGTGATACTAATGAATACACGATTATCTTTGGTAGTAGTGCATGGATAATTCGTGGTCGTGATACTAATGAATACACGATTATCTTTGGTAGTAGTGCATGGATAATTCGTGGTCGTGATACTAATGAATATCCTTGGCACGTAGTGCGGGGATGATTCGATGATATGGATTAATTATTGAAATGAGTCTCGTGAATGAAATATTAATTCATGGATGTGGTAAAAGTCATCTTTGGTAGTAGTGCATTGATAGACTTGGTATGATTATGACCAAGGATTATCCGGTATAATCATGATCAGTAATTGAAAACACGAATATCCTTGGCGAAGGTGCATGGATAATTACGTGGTCGTGATACTATTAAAAATTGCGTCTCAACATTATTGGTTTTACAGATTGTATATATTTGGCTGTTGTAGTGCAAAGATGAATTGTTAATGAATATCTTTGGCAGGATTGCAAAGATGAATTTAATGTTTTCAACGATAAAGGTATTCAAGGTATCTTCACCTCTTTATCATACCAGGTACGTACTCTAATTTCGAGGGCGAAATTCCATAAGGAGGGGAGATTGTGAGACCCCAAATTTTATGAAATAAAAGTGTTCAATTTTTCTATTTTGGTGAATAGTTAAATTGATAAAAGTTTAAAGTTAAGGATCATATTTGAAAATTTTTTTCAAGTAGATAAGTTGTTATAAAATACCCTGGGTTACTATTCACGAGTTACTATTCACGGGTTACTATTCAATCAAATTACTATTCACTCTAGTATTGTTCACTTTAGTATTTGGGACACTTTTTGTGTCTGAGTTTACTATTCACGAGTTACTATTCACGGGTTACTATTCACCAAAATTACTATTCACTCTAGTATTGTTCACTCTAGTATTTGGGACACTTTTTGTGTCAGAGTACTATTCACGAGTTACTATTCACGAATTACTATTCATGAGTTACTTATTCAATTCAATAAAATATTTTATGAAAATAACGACGGAGGTTTCTACCGTTAAAACTGTTGAACTACTCGGTAGTAAAAAATGCGATGTCTGGCGTTGTTGCATAGTAGCACACCAGTATTGATTATTGATATTTATGTAAGAAGTCGGTCGGTTTGATTCAATTATTGTCGATTATTAATATGAATTATTATAAATGCGATAATGACGTTTTGTTTTAATTATTATAGTGATAATGACATGTTGGTGGGAGGAACATCGATAATGACGTTTTTTTTATTAAATAATAAAAAACGAAATATCTTTTTATATAAAATAGAATATTTATTAAAGTTATTCTATAAATAGAATATATTATATTTTATTATGCATAGTGTTGCGTAGTGTTTTTTGCATAGTGTTTTTTGTGTATTGCATAGTGTTTGCATAGTAAAATGTTTTTATATAAATAGAATATATTATATTTTATTTAAAAGATTTTGCTTTAAATATGGACCGTCCAGATTAAAGTAAATCAATCTGACCGCTTCATGGATTAATTACTATGCATTCTATTTTCCTATAAATAGAAGCTCATTCCTTCATTATTTTCTTACAAATTCACCAAAACTACAGAGAGAAATTATAGAGAGAAGCTATAGAGAGAAAATCTATAGAGAGAAAGAAGAAGAGTATTCGCACTTCACTACTTTGATATCCAGTGTCTTTTTTACGGTAAGGGGTATTATTTGTTTTACACCGTAAGGTGTTATTCTTTCTTATTCATGAAGAGAACTTCAATTATTCCATTCATTATTATTCTGTTGGAATAACTTTGTAAAAGTGGCATACCCTATACATAACTTTTGTATGCCATGACGTACCCTATACTTGGTGAAATCCTTATATTATTCCATTCTTATTTATTCTGCTGAATAACTTTTGTATACGCTGAATCCCCTATACTTGGTGATCTTCTTCATTATTCCATTATTTATTATTCTCATTGGAATATCCTCATCTCGTGTGTTTTACACACCTAACTCGATTCCATTATTTATTATTCAAAGATTTATTATTCTGCTGGATCATCCATCTTTATTATGTTTTAACATGAATTTTCACCGACACGGTTCCGTTATTATTATTACATTGGAATAACTTTGTCATCGCGAAGCACTGCATGCGTGGTGATTTCTTTTGTTATTCCATTCTTTATTATACCCAGTTGGTTAAAACTTTAACTTCTATACTCCATGAAATTAGTAGAATATCCTTGATATTTGCGTTTCATCCAAAGATCTTTTCATGAAAATATTATTCGATCATTCTTGAATTTTACTCTACAAAAACAAGTATCTTGTTGACAATTTGACGTTACTAATTCTGGATAAAATAATTCTTGAACTTGTTTTATTGAATTATTATGTCATTGTCATCATCCTCATGATATATTATGTTATCTTTGGCTTACGTGCATAGATGAACTTAGTATGATTATGACCGAGGATCATTCGGTATAATCATGGCTTGTTATAAATGATGTGACAAAAATCCTCGATGGCACTGTAATGCAAACGGATGGATAGTTTTGGTATGATTATGACCGGGGGTGATTTGGTATAGTCATGACCATTGATAATTTGATGAAAATCCTTGACCGTAGTACACGGGGATGATTAGATATTGTGGTTTATTCATTAAACTGAGTCTTAGTGATAAAATTGATGAAAACCTTTTAAAATCTAAAAGATAGTAGACTTTATTTTCTACTTGACTCTTTTAATGTATTGCATATTCATCATGCAGTTAAACCGGTTGTCTATTGTATTTTATCGGTTTAACATCATTGAAGGCTAATGATAATTTATTCTGCATTATCTTAGTCATAATATTTCTTCTTGGGCTAGTTGAGCTCACCCTTTCTTTCACTTTATTCTCTTGAAAATGAGAATATAAATTTGGGACGAGTCGGGAAAAGAGTGATGGTCCCAAGATAGCATTAGTAGTCCTCACTATTCTACGTGAAATAGTGTGATAATAGTTGTAATGAGGACTCCTTGAGTATGGATATTGTCTAAATGACAATATTCCTATTAGAACTCTCGCTTTATGTATTGTCGTATGTATGTACCATGTACACCCAAGATGTATACCTAATTTTGTTGTATTTGAATTTATGTACCATGTATAATTGGCGACCCAAGATGGGTGACGATACCTAATTTTATAATGCGTAACATTATTCTTTGGTATTTCAATTATCGATTAACCTGATTAACATGCGTGAATTTCCATGCATGTTTAGTATTCAATCCTAATTAACCTTGGCTTAGTATTGTTCAAGCAAGGTATGCTTTATTTATTCAAATTGTATGCTATTAGATTATTCCTAATGCATGACTTTAGTTACTATGATTGATTCAATCACTATTATTCTAGAGTATAGTGTTATTGGTCTTATTCAACTACTCCTTAGTTGATGTTCGTTAAATTCAAATTTCTTGAAAGCTTATCCAAACCAAACTTACTTTGGTGCGGACTTGTATTCTAAATACCGAGATGAACAACTCTTTTATTAGAGGTTTACGCTTAGCGTTGAAATGGTTGTGCACAATACATTGTATGCGAAGGGTTGATCCCCTAAGTAGTGCGTGGAGTCCTTATAGTCTTATGACTCATTAAAGTTAAAGTTGAAAGATTACTTATAACCGTGGACATGATTTGTGGTCATTAGACCCTCAGTGAATGTTAAAATTTTCAGAAAGTTAATAGAATATATTGTTCAGCTCTATTGAGCCTAGTATTAGCAATTGATGTAAAAGTTTAAAGATTTATTTATTGTTATTTCAAGTGGGCCTTGTTTGTTCACTCTTGCCTGTAAAATTTCTTACAACTAAAGTTGAAACTGGTGACGTACCTAGCACCAGTAAAGGAAAAGGAAAGATGAACAAGTCTTGAAGACTTGTAATAGATTTGATAGTATTATTATTAGACTTTGGTTTAAAGATTGTAATGAAGTTTATTTAATTTCGCATTTGAATGATTGTTGTTAAAGGTTAGATAACCCAGGAGATTTTATTTGAGTTTAATCTCAGTATGGGCGTGTTTTTTATTATTCAATTTATTATAATTGGGTAGTTAGCAATGAATGTTTTGATTAAGTGAACACCAAATCTTGAGGAAATAAAGTACCGTGGATTTGGGGGTGTCACAAGTTAGTATCAAAGCTTTAGATTATGAACCTTAGGTGGGGGAAAAGCCTTAAGAAGTAACCTTTGAAAAGATAGTGGAGATAACTCTTATCGAGTTTTAAGAAAGAAGAAATAAAACACTTATGTGCTTATGTGTTTATAGTTTATGTACTCGTGAGTGTCGAGTAGTAATGATTAATAATTAAAACTTTAAAACTTTGTTGTCGGGATGACTAATGTCGGAGAATCCAACAAAGTAGGGAGGAGGGACCTCAAATGCCTATAGAGGAGGAGCCTCGCGACATTCAGAAGGTTTGGGAACAACTACTACCACGGAGTCGGCCAGTTGGACACGATAGTTGAAGATGAGGATGATGATGTGGAGAGCAGATGAGGAGGATCCCGTTGAGTTACCACAGGAGGATGAGGATGATGAGGACGAGGAGGAAAGGATTCCACTTAACTCGATAAATGGGTCGTATATCGATGAGGTGCATGGCCGTAACGTAGAACTTCGTGGATACAGATTGAGGAGTTGCGAGGAGATAGTAGTGAAACAATGATCGCAATGCAATGACACAAAAAGACGGCGAGATCCAGGATCGTGAGGAACGGCTGACAAACACCGAGGAGAAACTAATACAGACTGAAGGAGAGAAAGAACAATTGATCGAGATGGTTGCTTTGAATCAAGAATAAGTTGAGAGAAGAAGTCGCTAAGAGGGAAGAGTCAAGATGCATACGAGGAAGCTTATCAACGAACTTGGAAGAGCGAAAAGGAACTCACAAAGAAAAATGATGAAGATGGAAGAGATGGATAAAGTATTTGACACCGCAATTAATCGAGCTCAAGATCGGGTCATGGGATATCCGATTCGAGTTGATACGCCGCCATCATTCGTATTAGATCGTGAGAACAATGTTTCGAGTCATGGAGGAAGAACGTGATAGGGCTAAGAAGTATCTTAATAGAACATCGTAAAATGTGCTTGCACGATGAGTGAAAGGTTAAATAATTGTAAATCCCAAGTGTTATGTAACCATGGGATATGACTATGATGTTGTCCCCTAACTTTTGTAGTTCGTGAAAGTAATGTAGAATAAGCGATGATGCTATTGTTTTATGTTTTTTTCCAAAAAGGTTTTGAATAAATAAAAGTTGTTACTTTATTCAAAGTGTTATGTGTTATGTGGTTATTTCTTTTATGGAGGCAAGTTAATTAGAAAATACTTAAAGAAGCTGAATTAGTCTAATAGATGTTTTGTTTTAACAGAAAATACCTCCCAGACGTGAACCACCCCGATAGAGAAACAATGAGAGAACTACCAATAATGACAATATTGACGGTAACCCCGTTCAACAACTAGTGACACTACTGACAGGAGCGTTGCAGAATCAACCACAAAACCATGGTACAACGTTTAAGGATTTCAAGGTGGTTGGACCACCTGAATTTCGTGGGTCCATAAATCCAGTCGAAGCACAAACCTGCATTATGGAGATAGAAAAAGTGTTCGATGTCTCTAGGGTAGGGGATGACCAGAAGACTGCTTTTGCAACATTTATGTTGAAAGTAGAAGCTAGTTATTGGTGGCAGGCCAATAAAACTCGGGAAGGGCCAACAGTGATGACCTAGGATAGGTTCAAGGAGTTGTTCTTCGAGACCTATTTTTCGGAGAGTTCGAAGAGTCAGCTAGAAGTACAGTTTCTAGAACTAAAGCAAGGAACGATGACGGTATCTGAATATGCCGTGAAGTTCAACGAATTGGCGAGGTTTGCGCCATATCAGGTCAGCACAGACGAGCGTAAGGCGAGGAGATTTGAATAGGGATCAAAGCCTCGGCATCAGATAAGAGGGTTCCTGCTCCAATTGAAGACATTTGCAGTGATGATGGAGAAAGCAAGTACTCACATGTAGGTGGAGGCGAAGGCAAACAACAAAGTTCAACCAGAAAAAAAAGAAGAAGAAGAATGAGAATGAGATTAAGAATGGAGGTGGTAGCAAAGGGAAACAACAATAACAACAACAACAACAACAACAACTCAAGGGAAGTGGAATGGGAGCATGGGTAATCGAAACCAAATAGGTAACCAAAGAAAACAAAAGTTTGAAGCATGTGCGACATGCAGGAAATTCCCTAAGGGTGCGTGCTTGATAGGGAAGCGAGTATGCTACAATTGTGGCCAGGAGGGTCACATCGCCCCAAATTGCACTCAACCGAAGAAGAATGTATGCTTCACGTGTGGATCCAAGGATCACTTTGCTCGTGAATGCCCTAAGAAGAGGGAAGGAGTGACAACTAGAAGCAATGGAGGTAACAATGGAAGTACATGGGCCATTGCAGGACCTGCAGCATCAAACAAACCCACAGCCAGAACCTTCAACATGACTGTGCAAGATGTTGTGCAATCAAAAGATGTAGTGTCAGGTATTATCCCAATCAATGATATAAATGCTTATGTATTATTTGATTCGGGTGCTACTTGTTCGTTTATATCTGATGAATTTGCTAAGAGGTTAGAATTGCCTAGAGAAGAACTTAATTTTCTTTTGAACATAGAAATTGCGAATAAGGAAGTAATCCCTGTTAGATTCGTATACAAGAACTGTAGGGTGAACATTAAGGAAAATATTTTGTTGGTAGATTTGATTCCGATTAGACTCGGGGAATTTGATGTGATTTTAGGGATGGATTGGCTGTTCAAATATGGAGCAGTAATCGATTGTCACAAGAAGTGTGTAAACCTTATGACTCCGTCAAAGGTAGTATTTTATGGTAGCAAGTCGCCTAGACAAATGAAATGTCTGACGACTATGCAGGCCAAGAAATTGTTGAGTCAAGGTTGTGTGGGCTATTTAGCTTACATAGTCGATACTCAGAAGAAGGGTGTAAAACTAGAAGAAATACCGGTAGTGAGAGAATTCGAAGACGTGTTTCCAGAAGATTTGCCAGGACTTCCTCCTGACAGAGAAATTGAGTTCGTGATCGACTTAGCGTCGGGAACAACACCGATATCGAAGGCCCCGTACAGAATGGCTCCGGTAGAAATGAAGGAACTGATGGTACAGTTGCAAGAGTTACTGGACAAGAAATATATTCAACCAAGCGTATCACCGTGGGGAGCGCCAATTTTATTCGTTAAGAAGAAGGACGGATCACTGCGTCTTTGCATTGATTATAGGGATTTAAACAAGGTCACTATTAAGAATAGGTATCCATTGCCTAGAATAGATGACTTGTTTGATCAGCTGAAGGGTGCTAAATATTTCTCGAAAATTGATTTGAGAAGTGGGTATCACCAATTGAAGGTAAGAAAGGAGGATATACCTAGAACGACATTCAAAACTTGGTACGGACATTACGAGTTTCTGGTTATGTCTTTTGTTTTAACTAATGCCCCTGCTGCGTTCATGGATTTGATGAACAGAGTGTTTAAACCATTCTTAGACAAGTTTGTAGTGGTATTTATTGATGACATTCTGGTGTATTCCAAAACTCAAGAAGAACACGTGGAACATTTACGTTTGACATTGGAAACACTAAGAAATGAAAAGTTGTACGCGAAATTCTCTAAGTGTGAATTTTGGCTCGACCGTGTACAATTTTTGGGTCACGTGATTGACAAAGATGGGGTTTCAGTGGATCCATCAAAAGTGGAAGCTGTAATCAATTGGGAACAACCAAGAACACCGTCAGAAGTGAGGAGTTTCTTGGGGACCGGCCAAGTTATTATAGAAGATTTATTCAAGATTTTTCTAAGATAGCCACTCCGCTAACAAATTTGACAAGGAAAACTGTAAAATTCGTTTGGACGGAGATATGTGAAGAGAGTTTCCAAGATTTAAAGAAGAAGTTAAGTATGGAACCTGTGTTGACATTACCAGATAATACAGGAAATTTTGTGGTGTATAGTGATGCCTCACATAAAGGGTTGGGTTGTGTTCTTATGCAGAACGACAAAGTTATTGCGTATGCATCAAGACAACTAAAGGATTATGAGAAAGGATATTCGACTCATGATTTGGAATTGGCTACAGTTGTATTTGCTTTGAAGATATGGAGACACTATCTTTATGGAGAGAAATGTGAGATCTACACAGACCACAAAAGTCTGAAGTATATTTTCACTCAGAAGGATTTGAACATGCGTCAAAGAAGGTGGATGGAACTGATAAAAGATTACGATTGTGAGATCTTTTATCATCCGGGAAAGACAAATGTGGTTGCAGATGCTTTAAGCAGGAAAGGTCGAGAGAAGTTGATGCTGATAACAACTCAGGAGGAGCTCATTTCAGCAATGACAAAACTGGAGTTGGAAATCAAATTTCCAAAAGAATCTGACGAACAACTATTCCAGATAGAAGCTGGTCCAACTTTAGTGGACAAAGTGAAGAATGCTCAACTACAAGATGAAGAGTGTGGGAAAATCAAAGAGAATCTGGTTGAAGGCGGTGATGTAAAATACAAGGTCGATACCGAAGGATTACTACGGTTCGAGGGAAGAATTTGGGTTCCAGCAGTGCTAGAACTGAAAGAAGAAATTTTGACCGAATCTCACAGCTCAAAATATTCAATTCATCCAGGAAGCACGAAAATGTATCAAGATTTGCGACGACATTTTTGGTGGACAAACATGAAAAGCGATGTTGCTGAATGCGTAGCGAAATGCTTGACATGTCAGAGAGTAAAAGCCGAACATCAAAGACCCAAATGGATTACTCCAACCGTTGGAAATACTTTGAATGGAAGTGGGAACACATCACGATGGATTTTGTGGTGGGTCTTCCAACTACTCAGAGAGGATGCGATACGATTTGGGTGATAGTGGATGATCGACGAAATCAAAGACACTTTCTACTAATAAAGATTAGATTCAATCTTGATCAGTTGGCAAGATTGTACATTAAAGAGATCGTTTCGAGGCATGGAGTGCCAGTATCAATTGTGTCCAATAGAGATCCGCGATTCACATCAAATTTCTGGAAGAGACTACAAGAATGCACGGGGACACAGTTGCGAATGAGTACGACTTATCACCCACAAACAAATGGCCAAAGCGAACGAACAATTCAGACATTGGAAGATATGCTGAGAGCATGTGTTATGGACTTTAAAGGAAGCTGGGAAGAACAATTACCATTGGTGGAATTTGCTTACAACAACAGTTATCACGCGAGCATCGGCATGCCACCTTACGAGGCATTATGCGGCGAGAAAAGTGCGAGAACTCCACTCAGTCTTTGAGATGAAGTCGGTGAACGCCAACTGTTAGGACCAGAACTGGTATAACAAACTGCTGACGTTGTTAAACTCATCAGGACAAGATTAGTAGTAGCCCAAGACATACAGAAAAAGTATGCGGATCAACACAGACAAGATCGTGCATTCGACGTAGGAACTTTTGTATTCGTAAAAGTTTCTCCTTGGAAGGGGAAAATTCGTTTTGGTAAAAAGGGAAAGCTAAGCCCGAGGTTTATTGGACCCTTTGAAGTGCTGCGAAGAGTGGGAGAAGTGGCTTACGAGGTAGCTCTACCTCCAGAGTTGAAAAACATTCATAATGTTTTTCACATTTCGGTGTTACGACCATATAAACCCGACTACAAACATGTGATCGAGTACGAACCGTTGCAGTTTGAGAAAGATTTGTCTTATGAAGAGGTTCCTATCCAGATAGTCGACAGAAAAGAACAAGTGCTCAGGAATAAAGTGATACCTTCTGTGAAGGTGATATGGAGGAACCACAACGCTGAAGAAGCTACGTGGGAAACTCGAAGAGAAAATGTTGAAAGAGTACCCTGAGTTATTTGTTTAATCTGTGTCTTCGATTCTGGGGACAGAATCTTTGTAAATAGGGAAGAATGTAACGAATGATTTGTTTGAGTTGTGATTCTGAGGACAGAATCCTTGTAAGGAGGGAATGATGTAACATTCTAGAATTTTAAAGTGTAATATTAAATATTTATTGATTTATATAAATATTTAATGGATATGTTTATTATTGAATAAATAATTATTCAATTTGAGTTGATGTGATTTAGTTAATTATTTGTTGAATAAATAAATAAATATTAAATATTAAATATTTATTTGCAATATTAAATATTTATTAAATCATACGACAATTTGAGTTGATGTGGTTTAATTAATTATTTATTGAATAAATAATTAAGGAGCTAAGAAAATTAATTTTTATGAGATTATATACTAATGTAATTTAATAAGTAAGCTAGAGAGCTTATAAGGATTTAAATAAATTATAATATTTTAAATGAGAAATTGATTAAAATAAAATATTAGTTGGTTAAATAAAATTATAATTATAAAGAAATTATAGTTTTGTGATAATGATTTATGTATTAAAGTAATTTAATAGATTAATATTTGAATTGATTAAATTGATTATTTAATTAAATAGAAGTGTGACAAATAACCTTGCTATAAAGGAGTTATTAAAATAATTTAAAGGAGTTTAATTTAGTTTTGCCAAACATGTCTTATTGCATAAGAAGTCTTTAATCTAATAGTGTTTTATCAAAAAAGGTATAAGGATTAATCCATTTGTTTTAATTCAGGTTTACCAAACAAGGTGTAAGGATTAAAGGGTTATTTTATTAAGCTTAGCCAAACAAGCCTTATGGCTTTTGATTTTCAAACAAAATATAACCTATATAATTATATCTATATTTATATTATATCATTAATAGATATTGTGACGCCTCAAAATAGGTATACATCACCCATTCTCGAGTTGTCAATACACGGTATGTAAACAACTATAACTTTATTATTACAACAAGAAAAGCATGAGTTTGAATACAAATATTATCTTCTAGACAATATCTATACTCAAATAAATCCTCATCATATTTATTGATACATTATTTTACAAAATGGTGATGACTACTAAACAACTCTCTAGAACCTTCATTCCATACCCCGACTAAGACTTCGCTATATTCTCACATCCTGAGAAAAAAATGGAACAAAAAGGAAAAGAGTGAGCTCAACTAGCCCAGTAAAGAATATTATGACTAAGATAATATACAACAAATTATCGGTAGACTTCAACAGGGAAAAATCTAATAGAATACAATAGACAACAAGTTTTAAATCAATATTCGCAGTGGAAATAATAATTTATTAGAAGAGTTAAGTAGAGAATGCAAACTACTATCTTCTATGTATGAATTTAAAAGTTCATCGTCTATCTTTTATCCTTGTAACATCAATCAATATATATCTGGAATCAAATATTCATCTTTGCACTACAAGCCAAAGATATTCATCAGTTGGTTATGTTCATCTAAACACCTGTTCATCTTTGCACTACGGGCCATAGATATTCATCAGAAATCATTCATTTTCGCACTACAGGCCAAAGAGATTCAATAATATCATCATTTAAGACTGAGGATGATGAAAAATATTTTTAAAGAAACGAATCCAGTGAAACAAAATGACAAAGATTAAGGATTAAGGATTCGTACTTTGTTTTATCCATGTCCAAAAATATCTCAAAAATAATCATGGTGGTGTAAAATTCAAGAATGATCAAAACATGGATACAATCAAAGCTAGTATCCACAATAGATATTTTAGACGAAAAGGGAAATTTTTTATTTTTTGATGAATAAAATCGATTCGTGAATAAGGTCGATATAATGAATAAAGGCCAGTATAGTAATGTGAATAAGAACTTCGACACCAAAAGTTCTAAATTTGATAAAAAAAGTTCGGATCAATATTTCAAAGATAATGATATTGAAGAAATAATATCATTACGAAAAAAAATAATATCCCCTACCTCGAAAGATCAAGATTTCTAAATAAACACCTGATATAAAGCTATGACTTGAACTTGCAGACCGTATAACAATACTCAAAATATACTCAAAATACTCACAAGAATACGCCGATAATATAGAGAGAGAAAACTTCATTTCGTATAATTTTCAATTCTAACCTAAGCACCCTATTTATAGGAAAATGCTTAGAACACCAAAGCAGAAAATTTAATATAATATTAATATATAAATTAAATTTTCCTACGCCAACCTTCTAAGAACAGAATTCATCTCATTCAACACACATGTGTAACACACCATAATGAAAAAAATGTTTTTTTTATTTAAAATATTTTAAACTTCCAAAAATTAATTATTTCGGAGTTTTGGAACTTCAATAATTCACAATAAATAGCCCTTTTATCAGAAAATTCGAAACTCGCGACATTTTATAGGAAATTCAATTCTCTACAATTTTACAGAAGAAAGTTTTTCCAAATTTCAAATAGAAATCGACCAAATCCACAAACCAAGCGATTTTACAAAGCTATAATCAAATTTCACTCAAGAAATGGGGTCCACCGACACATAAAACATTCTTTAAATATTTTTGCTAACAAAAATACTCCTCCTCCACATATACTCATATATCCCACATTCATCGTAAAAATATCATCATTATTATATTATTAAAATATAATAATATATTTAAATGAATTATTTTATCAAAAAAAGATAAAATTTCAATTTTAAACAATTGTCACATTAAAAATTTTCTCCATCTATATCCACATAAAATCAATATTTTCCTCATATGAATCAATAATTAATTATTAACAAATAATATTACGTAATCACAATATCGACAACCAGCAGCTTCCCAAGAACGAGGGGGCTTTCCATTAAGAATTTCTCCTTACTTGCAAGCAATTAGGTGACCAAACCTCTCCTGTATGTAACTTTCTAGACATTGCCAATAATGTTATCTAATAATATTATTCAGATAATATGAATTATTGCTTCGATAATGAAAAATACGTAGTAATGACAATTATCAAAACAACAAAGAATATAAAATATCAATCAACGCAAAATTATTATTAAATCAAGAAAAATATCGAATAAAGAATTATCGTAACCATTATTGAGTAGTGCCTTCTTTACGTAAGAATCAATAATTGGTGCAATACCGCAATGCTATCGTGTTTTTAATCACCGAGTATTTTTAACGCTTTAAACTCAGAATAACTACGCCTTTATTTTTAAACAACTTATATTTGTCGCTTTCTTCATCCAATCGCTTTCCAAGCATGGGGCCCATAAAAGATCATACTGCTTATGAATATTCCCCGACAGAAAGAATATTTCACGACCAACGAATATTCCCCGATAACAATGAATATTTTATAACCACTGCTTATTTTGAAATATTTATGATTTTACCCATAACTATCCACATTAATCAAATCAACCCTTACTATTTCAAAATAATAAATAGAGAAAATTAAATTTCATTAATAATAAGTTGGGGTCTTACAACCTCCCTCCTTATGAAATTTTGACCTCGAAATCGACGTGACGTACTCGTGTGTTTCAAAAGGTGAGGATACCTCGCTTTCATTTCGCTTTCCAATTCCCGTGTCATTTCCTCTATAAAGCATGATTCCCCACAAAACTTTAACTTGTGGTATGACCTTTCATAGTAGGACATGCTCCTTCCTATCCAAGATCTTGACAGTACCTCTTCATAGGTTAAGTCTTCTGCTATCTCGTCCGGTTCTAACTCTATAACGTGGTTCGGTCTTTCACATATTTACTAAGTACGATATATGAAACACATTATGAACACGAGACATACTCGAGGTAACGCGAGTCTATAGGCTACATTTCCTACTCGGGCCAAGAATTTGAAATGGACCAATAAATCATGGATCGAGCTTTTCTCTCTTCCCAAATCTTGTAACTCCTTCCATGGAGCAACTCGCAACAATATATGATCCCCTATACTAAATTCCACGTCCTTTCGATGAAGATCCGCATAACTCTTTTGTCGATCTTGTGCCGCTTTATACGCTTGTCGAATCATTTGGATCTTTTTCGTAGTCATACGTATTCAACTCAGTCCACACAATGTTGCTTCACCCAACTCGTCCCAACATACCGGAGAGCGACATTTTCGGCCCATATAATGCTTCAAATGGAGCCACACCTATACTTGCTCGATAACTGGTTGTTGTAGGAGAATTCCACTAATGGTAAATACTTATCCCAACCGCCTTTGAAGTCTAGGACATGAGTCTTAATAGATCTTCAAGAGTTTGAATAGTCCTCTCGATTGTCCGTCTGCTTTGAGGATGGTATGCCGAATCAATCAGAACCGCGCCCATAGCTTTTTTTGCAAGCTAACCCAAAATCTTGAAGTGAATCTTGGGTTACGATCCAAAACTATGGATACCGCATGCCATGCAACCTCACAATCTCATTTACATATATACTATCAAGACGTCAAGGAATAAGTCTCCGTGACGGCAAGAAAAATGAGCGTATCTTGGTTAATCTATCAATAATAACCCAAATAGCATTGATGCCTTGAGAAACCGTAGGAAGACCCGTAACGAAATCCATGGTAATGTGTTCCTACTTCCATTTCGGAATCTCAAGTGGTTGCAACGGACCCTTAGGTACTAGATGCTCCGCCTTTACACGCCGACAAGTTAAACACATCGAGATAAACTTTACAATCTCTCTCTTCATATTGTTCCACCAAAATGTATGTCAAGATCACGATACATTTTGGTACTTCCAAGATGGATTGCAAATGGTGTATCAGTGTGCCTCCAAAGATAATCTTGTACTTCAAATCGTAGTCGTTAGGGACACAAAGTCCGAGTGGACTTGAGTATTCCATCTTCAACAATTCTCTCTTACGAATAGCACCTTCTTGTACTTTCTTCTTCATACGCGATCACTTCGGTTCGGCCTGCGGCTCGAGCAACCTTAACTTTTTCTATTAAAGTTGGCTCTACGCGATACTTGACATCATCGCACTCATTCCTCGCATATGATCTTCTACTCAACGCGCCATTTACCACGCTCGCTTTTCCAGATGGTATTGAATAGTGTGGTCGTAGTCTTTCAATAGCTCGAGCCAACGTCATTGCCGATGTTGAGTTCTTTTTGAGTGAAGAAATATTTAAGGCTTTTATGGTCCGAATATATCTCCACTTTCTCCCCATATAAATAGTGCCTCCATATCTTTAGCGCGAAACGATCACCGCTAACTCTAGATCATGAGTAGGATAATTCCTCTCATATTCTTTAAGTTGTCATGAGGCATAAAGGCTATGACTTTCCCACGCTATATGAGAACACATCCTAACCCTTTGCCCAAGCATCGTCAGAGATAACAAATCCATCCGAACCCGGATGGTATTGTTAAACAGTCTTAAATGAGTCTCCTCTTGAGCTCTTGGAAACACTTCTCGCATTCCTCTTTCCATACGAATTTTATATCTTCCGAGTCACCGAAAGAATGGAGTAGCGATTCGAGAAAATCCTTCCACGAATCTCCGATAATAACCAAATAAGCCCGTAGTTTACGTATTTCTGGCCACCGACTTCGGCTGTCCCAACTTTCAGATTGCTTCAATCTTCGCCGTCCACTTGACATACTCTATGTTTTGACACCACGCGCTCAAGAAATGCTACTTCCTCAAGCCGTAACTCGCATTTCTTTAATTTGGCATATAGTTTGTTTTCACGGGCCTTTAGAGTACCAAATTTCAAATGGTGCTCATGATCTTCACGACTTTTGGAATATATGAGGATGTCATCAATAAAGACAACAACGAATCGATCCAAATATTCCTTGAATACTTTGGTTCATCATATCCATGAAAGCCGCAGGAGCATTAGTCAATCCGAAAGACATGACTAAGAATTCATAATGCCCGCATTCGAGTTCTAAAGGCGCTTTGAATATCCTCGCCTTCTAATCTTCACCGATGATATCCGTAATCGAAGATCGATCTTTGAAAAAAATTATGCCCCTTGCAATCGGGTCAAAAACAAGTCATCAATACGAGGTAGAGGATACCTATTCTTGATGGTGACATGGTTCAATTCCCGATAGTCAATATAAAGTCGCATACTCCCGCCTTTCTTCTTTACGAATAAAACAGAGCACCCCAAGGAGATGTACTAGTCGAATGAAACCGATGTCCAACAATTCCTCAGTAGTTGGACCTTTAACTCCCAAGTTCAATAGAGCCATTCGATATGGGTTTTTAGAAATGGGCTTTGTACTCAAGTTCAAGATCAATAAAGAATTCAACTTCACGCTCGGGGTAAACCAGAAGTTCTTCAGAAATACATCGTAAAAAGTCAATAACAACAGAATATTATTCAAATTTGACGTGTCTTTATTCAAATCCATAACATGGGCTAAGAAAGCTTGACATCCGCTTTTCAATAAACGAATAGCTTTATGATTAGATATGACAAAGATTGATTTTAATGGTTTAGTTGCTTGAATTGCATAACAAAGTTGGTTAGAATATGAAAACTAACAACCTTACGAAAATAATCAATTTTAGCATGATGAGTAGTTAACCAATCAATCCCTAAAATCACATCAAAAGCAAGTATCTTTAAAGAGATAAGGTCAATGGTAAAGTGATGGTGCCAACTTGAATAAAACAAGATTTATAAATAATGGATGTGATGAAAGTTTCTCCTAACGAGTTTCCACAGATAGGTCAAAGTCTAATTTCTCCTGAGTCAAGTTTAAACGCTGAGCACAAGCAGAGAGATAAATGAATGGGTAGCACCCAGATTAAGTAAGGTATAAACTTCGCAAGAATTTATAAATAGCTTACCCGTGATCACCTCGTTTGGGTTCTCGCATTTTGACTAATCCACAACAAACGCTTCTTCCAGAACCGCTGACTTTGACTTTTTCGGGACGGTTTTTTGAGTCACCGTCCCCACTGAACTAGGTTTCGCTACATCATAAATCTTGAGCGATATGTCCTTCCTTTCCACAATTATAGCATACCTTGAACTGTTAGGGCGCTTTGACCGATATGTCCCTCTTTCCGCATTTTATTGCATATGACCGGTGGTCGTTTCTCCTCCTTGGAACCGCTCTCACTTGCAAGACTGCTCGCCTTCACATGGTCGTTGTTAAATCTCCTCTTTTAAAATCTTCTCCCGACTCGCTTCTTCTATTTTCACGGCTATGATTACCACAAGAGTGGTTACCATTTTTGTCCGTCTTTTTTTTTTCTCCACCGGTTATCGTTGTTTTGTTGATCGCTATCTCAGGTGTATCCTCGGTTGTGTCCCCCTCGGTTGACCGTGCATACTCGCTATCTCGCTTCTAATAATTGAGCCCTGCTTACAACATCCTAATAGAGAAAATTTATGAGAAATGAGATATTGTCGTATGTCGGGTTTCAAATCTCTCGAACATCCGCGTTATACGCCTCCTCATTCTCCACCAAATGAGGTGCAAACTGGATAACTCGCAAACTTTGCCTCGCATCGAGACACCGCCATGTTATTCTCGCCCGGTCTAATAAACTCCACTTCCTTCATACGACGAACACTTTCGTGAAAGTATTTGTCATTAAATAGTTCTCAAATGTCTCCCAAGACATGCCGAAAAGTACCGATGGATGGTACGCTTCACGCACTCCCACCAAAGAGTCCGCCTCGCCACGGAACATAAAGGTGGCGAATGGAACCTTCGTTTTCTCCGTGCATCCCAAGACATCGAATATCTTGGTAATTTGCTTGACCCATATTTTCCGCCATGATCGGATCCGCTTTCCTTTAAATTCGTGGTCCCAACTCTTTGAACTGCTTGGGTACATGTGACAACCCGTGAATTGCTATCATTTCCTCCTCAGATTTTGAACACGAGCCTCCTCGTCTGCGATTTTGCATGAACTGCAAAAAGCTTCTAAACATCCCTCGCTCATCATCTCTTCGATTGGTGTTGTTCACAGAGGAACATTGCCAACCTGCTGCACGCTTCTCTCCTCGTTGGTGATGCACGCTCTCCTTCGGCCTCATTTCCATTGTTAATATTCTCAAATACATTCTCAAATACCGCCATAAAACAAGGGTTAATTAAGGAAATCAATATATCACATAATATCCCTATATACCGACCAACTAACAAATAAGCTTAGGTAGGACACACTAGCGAAGGATTTACTCGCCTCTCCCTCCTAGTTCTATTCCCCGATCTCCGCCAGAGATCATATCCCTAAGCTCGATACCAATCGTGACGCCCCAAAATAGGTATACATCACCCATTCTCGAGTTGTCAATACATGGTATGTAAACAACTACAACTTTATTATTACAACAAGAAACTCGTGAGTTTGAATACAAATATTATCTTCTAGACAATATCTATACTCAAATAAATCCTCATCACATTTATTGATACATTATTTTACAAAAATGGTGAGGACTACTAAACAACTCTCTCTAGAACCTTCATTCCATACCCCACTGCACATACTCGCTTATATTCTCGCATCCCGAGAAGAAAAATGGAACAAAAGGAAAAGGGTGAGCTCAACTAGCCCAAGAAGAGAATATTATGACTAAGATAATATACAACAAATTATCGTTAGTCTTCAACAGGAAAAATCTAATAGAATACAATAATAGACAACAAGTTTTAAATCAATATTCGCAATGAAATAATAATTCATTAGAAGAGTTAAGTAGAGAATGCAAACTACTATCTTCTATGTATGAATTTAAAAGTTCATCATCTATCTTTTATCCTCAGTAACATCAATCAATATATATATCGAATCAAATATTCATCTTTTCACTATAGCCAAAGATATTCATCACCGGTCATGTTCATCTAAACACTGCTCATCTTTGCACTACGGGCCAAAGATATTCATCGAAATCATTCATCTTCGCACTACAGGCTAAAGATATTCAATAATATCATAATTTAAGACTGAGGATAATGAAAAATATTTTTAAAGAAATGAATCCAGTGAAACAAAATGACAAGGATTAAGGATTAAGGATTCGTACTTTGTTTTATCCATGTCCAAAAATACCTCAAAAATAATCATAGTGGTGTAAAATTCAAGAATGATCAAAACATGGATACAATCAAAGCTAGTATCCACAATAGATATTTTAGACGAAAAAGGAAATTTTTATTTTTTGATGAATAGTCAGTAGTATTCGTGAATAAGTGTCGATATCGTGAATAAGGCCGATATCGTTAATAAGAACTCAGACACCAAAAGTTCTAAATTTAATAAAAACTTCGATCAATATTTCAAAGATAATGATATTGAAGAAATAATATCATTACGAAAAAATAATATCCCTTACCTCGAAAGATCAAGATTTCTAAATTTGAAACACCTGATATAAATGACTTGAACTTGCACCGTATAGTAATACTCAAAATATACTCAAAATACTCACAAGAATACGCCGATAATATAGAGAGAAAACTTCAGCCGTATAATTTTCAATTCTAACCTAAGTACCTATTTATAGAAAAATGCTTAGAACACCAAAGCGTAAAAATTAAATATAATATGAATAAATAAATTAATTTTTCCTACGCCAACCTTCCAAGAACTGAATTCAGATCATTCAACATACATGTGTAACACACCATAATGAAAAAAAACGTTTTGTTATTTAAAATATTTTAAACTTCCAAAATCAATTATTTTGAGCTTCTAACTTCAATAATTCACAATAAATAGCCCTTTTGTTAGAAAATTCAAATCGCGACTTTTTATAGGAAATTCAATTCTCTACAACTTTGCGTAAGAAAGTTTTTCCAAATTCCAAACAAAATTGACCAAATCCATAAACCAAGCGATTTTACAAAGTTATAATCAAATTTCAATCAATAAATGGGGTCCACCGACACATAAAACATGCTTTAAATATTTTTGGTAAACAAAATACTCTCCTCCACATATACTCATATATCCCACATTCATCGTAAAAATATCATCATTATTATATTATTAAAATATAATAATATATTTAAATGAATTATTTTATCAAAAAAAGATAAAATTTCAATTTTAAACAATTGTCACATTAAAAATTTTCTTCATCTATATCCACATAAAATCAATATTTTCCTCATCATATGAATCAATAATTAATTATTCACAAATAATATTACAGTAATCACAATATTGACAACTGTGCAATTCTCAGAAAGAGGGGGCTTTCCAATAAGAATTTCTCCTTACTGGCGTGCAATTAGGTGACCAAACCTCTCCTTAGGCGTAACTTTCTAGACATTGCCAATAATGTTATCTAATAATATTATTTAGATAATATGAATTATTGCTTCGATAATGAAAAATACCGTAAATGACAATTATCAAACAACAAAGAATATAAAATATCAACGCAAAGAATTATTAAATTAATAAAATATTGAATAAAGAATTATCGTAACCATTATTGAGTAAAGCCTTCACGTAAGAATCAATAATTGGTGCAATACCGTAATCTTCTTCGTGTTTTAACCACGAGTATTTTTAACAAAGATTAATCAGTAATAACTACGCCGTTATTTTTAAATAACTTATATTTGTCGTTTTCTTCATCCAATCGCTTTCCTTTATGGGGCCCATAAAAGACTGCACTGTCGTACGAATATTCCCCGACAACAAGAATATTCCACGACCAAACGAATATTCCCTGACAACAATGAATATTTTATAACCACTTGCTTATTTTGAAATATTTGCGTATTTTACCCATAACTATCCACATTAATCAAATCAACCCTTAATATTTCAAAATAATAAATAGAGAAAATTAAATTTCATTAATAATAAGTTGGGGTCTTACAGATATTATATCATATACGATATATTTTTATTACGTAGTTAGAGTTAGGAAGAGAAGAAGGCTCAGTTGAAGAAAAAGAAGAAGAAGAAAAATACAGAGAGAAAAGTTAAGAGAAACTTAGAGAAAATTGAGAAAAGAATTGGGGAAAAGAATATTGTAATCATAACCATTTTCTTCTAAACTCTAGAGTATCATCTTCTTAATCAAAGGTAGGATATTAATCCTTGTATTTTATTTTTAAAGTTTAATTTTCTTCTCCAAAGAGTTCTTTGTAAATAATTATGGATAATGAATTCTTGTGTATATAGATTTAGATGATGATTGTTGTTGTAAAACTGTATTGTTGAGATTATGTATGATTATAATCAATTACTTTATGTATGTATGTAAATTGTGAAGAAATATATCACAAAGTGAGTTCATATAAAAATATATATAATAATATGACTTAGTTTAAAGTAGAAATTAAGGTTTTATTTGTTGTTAAATTGATAAATTGATTGTTAGAATTGATAGAGTATGTAAAATCATAATCATGATGTTTTGAATTTACTGTTTTGGTTGAAAAACAAAATCACCGTGTTGATTTTCATTGAAAGTATAAAAAATGGAGTTTTTGCCAAGAACATTGAAATTGGGTGTTGTATATTTGATGTTTGTGTTATTTTATAAGTATAAACATGTTAGAAGTCTTCACAATATGTTTATATGAAGTCTATATATAAATTACATGATAATCAGTCTATTAGATTCGAGCTTTTAGGCCAATTTGGCTTTTTCTTGCATCGCTGTCGGTTGTCAAATAAAATCGTTTCTGCATGAATATGCCCAAAAAGACGCTCGCGGGCGCGCCGCAACGCCATCGCCATGTCTTCATTGTGATTAGACTTAGTAGTATAATCATCGCATCATGGCCATTATCACCACGCCGCAACGCGCCACCCATAGTGTAAATCGTGGTATGCCACATGAAAGTTAAAGGTAATGGTCTCGACAAAGGTACTTTTTTGTACACAAAATTTTAAGAAAACATTTTTGTGATGATAGTAGAACTGTAAAATATAGATTTTAGTATTTCTATACTATGAATAATTATGTTATTAAGGATTAACTTGTGTTATAAGTTGATCATGTGATTAAATAATCAAACCTATGTGATGAATGTATTAGTTATGTGATAATGACTAACTATGTCGATGATGATATGTATATAGGATATTGTGATTCAAATTGATTCTATTTAGTCTACGAAAGAAAGGCAAGTTTTCTAACTCAAAAACTTCATCATATGCGAGTTTAATTTCATTTGGTACATTATTGTTTTCAAATTCAATTACAATTGTTGTAAGTTGCTACTTCTACACTTTCGTAGAGCTAGATTTCCTATGATTGAGTAAGTCATTGTATCTAGTTACTTACCATGACGATGCAAGTTTTCTAATCCTTTGTCTTATTGAGCTAATTATTGTTTTCAATTCGATTATCTTATAATGATGTAAGTTGGTCTAAACTTTGGTTTGATGTTGAACAAGTTATTCTTATATTTCAATTATTGATTAACATGCATAACCCGAATTGCCATGCATGTTTAGTATTCAATCCTAATTAACCTTGGCTTAGTATTGTTCAAGCAAGGTATGCTATATTTATTCAAATTGTATGCTATTAGATTATTCCTAATGCATAACTTTAGTTACTATGATTGATTCAATCACTTATTCTGTAGTATAGTGTTATTGGTCTTATTCAACTACTCCTTAGTTGATGTTCGTTAAATTCCAAATTTTCCTTGAAAGCTTATCCAAACCAAACTTACTTTGGTGCGGACTTGTATTCTAAATAATTGAGATGAACAACTCTTTTAATAGAGGTTTACGCTTAGCGTTGAAATGGTTGTGCACAATATTTATTGTACGAAGGGTTGATCCCCTAAGCGCGTGAGTCCTTATAGTCTTATGATCATTAAAGTTAAAGTTGAAAGATTACTTATAATCGTGGACATGATTCGTGGTCATTAGACCCTCAAAGAATGTTAAAATTTTCGTAAAGTTAATAGAATATATTGTTCATTCTATCGAGCCTAGTATTGGCAATTGATGTAAAAGTTTAAAGATTTATTTATTGTTATTTTAAGTGGGCCTTGTTTGCTCACTCTTGCCTCAGAAAATTTCTTACAACTAAAGTTGAAACCGGTGACGTACTTTAGCACCAAAGAAGGAAAAGGAAAGATGAACAAGTACTGAAGACTTGTAATAGATTTGATAGTATTATTATTAGACTTTGGTTTAAAGATTGTAATGAAGTTTATTTAATTTCTACATTTGAATGATTGTTGTTAAAGGTTAGACAACCTGGGGAGATTTTTATTTGAGTTTAATCATGTATGGGCAGGTTTTTATTATTCAATTTATTATAATTGGGTAGTTAGCAATGAATGTTTTGATTAAGTGAACACTGAATCCTGTGGAAATGAAGTACCAGGATTTGGGGGTGTCACACAGGAAGTTCTTCAGGGAATACGTCAGGAAATTTATTAACAATAAAAATGTAAGACCCCAACTTTTTGAATAAAGATTAAATTTTCTCGAAATATATTTTTGAATATTATGGTGTGGATTTGATATAATGTTATAGTTGTGGGTAATATTTACAAATTTTGCAAAGAACGCAAGTTGTTATATAATATTCGATTGGTCGTGGAATATTCGCTTTTAATAGGAATATTCGCATAACTAAGACAATCATTGGTGGACCCCCACAACGGAATTATTGTCGGATTGAGAAAATGACAAAAATACTTTATAAAAATAACGGCGAAAGTTTTACCGTTAACTGTTGAACTACTCCGTAGTAAAAGGACAGTAATACGCGTGGTTACATAGTAGCACACACATATTGATTATTGATGCTTACGTGAGAAGTCACTCGCTTATACTCAATTATTACTACAAAGAATTGCTTTGCGTCATATCTCTCATATTATTTATTCGATTATTGTCATAGTATCATCTGCGTATAATATGTTATTTTATTAAATCAATAATTAAGACGACAAAGTTATTCATATTATTAAATTGCAATATTTACAATGTCTAGAAGTTCTCTGTCGAGGAGAGGTTTGTTTACCTAATCATACGCCCATAGGAGAAATCCTTATCGAAAGCCCCTCTTCTGGGAACGACTTCGTTGATAAATATTGTGAGTTATAATATTAATGATGAATGTTATTAAAATTGAAGTTGTGTTCGAGTTGAATTTGGAGAAGCGGACGTGATATTTGAGTCCTAACGCGATGAAATTAGTAAAATAGTCTATAAATACAAAATTTTCTAGAATTCACTATTTGGTCAAAAAGTCAACAGTTGACTTTTTCAGAAAAAGTCAAACTTCAAAATTACAAAATTTATATTTTTGATAAAAATGGGTTCATTGTGTTGGAATTATTTGTGTTAGTGAAAATCGACAATTATTTCGATAATAATTGATGTCCTGAGGTTATATCGACCAATCGGTATTTAACCTGGATAAATGAGCAATTGATTGCTATTATTTCACATGATTATAACTATTTGTTCATATGTGTATACTATTATTTCACATTCTTACTACTTATTAGGGGAGTTAGTGCAAGATTGATAATACTTGTATGACTAAGTTAAAAATGGAGGTATAGATGGATGTACTTATACCGTAATTCGTATTTTCACATGTCTAGAACTATTGATTCACATAATTTACTATTGAATCACATTATTTACTATTAGGGGAGGTGGTGCAAGTTTGATAATACTTCCATGACTAAATTAAAAATAAATGAAAAGTTGGAGGTATTGTACTGTAATTTTTTGAGCCCCAAAATGTGCAATTATCAAAACTATATTTTTCTATAAATAGAAGCTCATTCTTCCTTCATTTCTCACCAATTCACAAAAGCTTTAGAGTGATTATTATAGAGAGAAATTATAGAAAGAAGAAGAGACGTCTGCTACCTCACTATTCCAGTATCTAGTATCCAGTTTTTCTAAAGGTAGGGAGTATTATTTCTTTCTTATCTATGAAGAGAACCTTTGTTATTCCATTCTTTATTATTCTGTTGGAATAACCTGTATACGCGGGCTACCTATACTTGGTGAAATTCTTCTGTTGTTCCATTCTTTATCATTCATTGGAACATCCTCATGCATAAGGTTCTACACGGACCGGTTCCGCTCTTTATTATTCTCATTGAATATCCCGTCTGCATGCGTTTTACGCCTACGATTCCTTCTTTATTATTCTCGCGGAATACCTGTTTGTGCATTCTACGGACTTTGACCGATTCCGCTTTTTATTATTCTATTGGAATATCCTGCTCAGTGCATTTTACATTGTACCGATTCCGCCTTTTTATTATTCTCATTGAATATCCCGTCTCATGCATTTTACGCTCGGACTTCGATTCCGTTATTTATTATTCTCGTTGGAATAACTCCGCCTGTAAGGGTCTATCGCATGCCCGGTGATTTCTTTTGTTATTCCATTCCTTATTATACTCAAATTGGTTAAAGTTTTGACTTCTATACTCAATGAAATTAGTGGAATATCCTCGATATTTGCAGCTTCATCCAATATCTTTTCATGGAAATATTCTTCCGAGCATTCTTGAATTTTACTCTAGAAAGCGATGATCATGTTGACAATTTGGACGTTATTAGTTCCTGGATAAATTAATTCTTGAACTTGTTTTATTGAATTCTTATATCATTGTCATCATCCTCATGTTTATATTTTGTTGAAAGTTATTTGTGGCCTATAGTGCATAGATGGACTTGGTATGATTATGACCAGGGATTATTCGGTGTAATCATGACCGTAATGTTACAAATGATGTGAAAAAGTCCTCATTGGCCCGTAGAGTATTGATGGACAGTTGTTGGCATGATCATGACCATTATTGAATACAAAAATATTCTTGGCCCGTAGTGCATGGATAATTGTGGTCGTGATACTAAAGAATATCCTCGGTAGTAGTGCGGGGGGTGATTCGATGATGTGGATTATTTATTAAAATCGAGTCCCAAATAAAAAGTGATGAAAACCTTTTAAATCATAAAAGATAGTAGATTTTATTCTCTACTGACTCTTTTAATGGATTGCTTGTTCACCGCAGCTTAAACTTGATGGTTGTTATATTGTATCGCTTTAACATCATTTGAAGGCTAACGATAATATATTCTCGCATTATCTTAGTCATAATATTTCCTACTTGAGCTAGTTGAGCTCACCCTTTTACTTTTATTGTTCTCTTCTAAATGACAACGTAGCAGGTGGACTAGTCGAGAAACGAGTGTGACGGACCGATGATAGCATTAGTAGTCCTTACTATTCAGTGAAATAGTGGAAAATAAATGTAATAATATTGAATTTGAGTTTTTATAATCTCTAGTAGACAATAATTATATTCAAACTCATAGCTATGTGTTTTGTCGTATTGTACACCTACAAATGTATTAAGTAAGTTGTATTTAAATTTTGTACCACGATCCGGCGACCCATGATGGGTGATGTATACCTAATTTTGGGGGCGCTATAGTTGGTATCAAAGCTTAGGATATGATCCCCGCTAAGATGTGAGAATAGTACTAGGAGGGAGAGACGGGAATTCCTTCGCTAGTATGACCTACCTAAGTTTATGTGGTATTTAATTGGTCACGTAATTTAGGATAATATGTTACATGTCAATTAACCTTTGTTTTGTGGCGATTCAAAATGACATCCGAGAATGTTGAGAATAGCAATGGAGCACAAAAAACCGCTTGATTCACTACATATCAATAATCGTGATAATGTGCATCGTGAAGGCGACAATCGCTATGCAAACAACAACACCGACCAAATGATGAATGATGGAATGTTCGGGGCTTTATGCAATTCACGCAATGTAAAGCATTTAGAGCGGGCTCTCTCCCAAAATGCGTGGAAACACTGGAAACTCTCAAGCGGTCACCGCTAAATGCTTCAAGGAGCCGGGACCACCGAGTTTAAGGGAGAGCCAAAACCACTTATGGCGGAAGCATGGATAAAGCATATCACCAAGATATTTGATATCTTGGGATGCTCCGAGGAGCAAAAGGTTCCTTCACCGCCTTTTATGTTGCGCGGAGAGGCAGACATCTTGGTGGGAATCGGTAAAACGTACTCAACTCATTTGATCAAGATGTCTTGGGAGAAGTTCCAAGAGCTGTTCAACGACAAATACTTTCCCGAAAGTATTCGTCATATGAAGGAGGTGGAGTTTATTAAGTTGGAATAAAACAATATGACCGTGTCGCAATATGAGGCTAAATTTGCGGAGTTATCCCGGTTTGCGTCCCACTTGGTGGATAATGAAGAGAGAATGAAACGGATGTTTTTAAGAGGTTTGAAGCTGGAGATACGTCAACATCTTATTTCTCATAAACTGTGTTTATATTCAGATATTGTAAATAGGGCTCAGTTAGTGGAGCGCGATAACGAGTCAACGCAACTAAAAAGAGCGTTAAATCAAAATGATAATACCAATGAGAGCATCCATCGGGCGGTGACAACAAGCATGGAGGAATCAATGGCCGTAAATGGTAACCACTTCGGTGGTAATCAGGGTCAAAACAATAAGAATGGACATTTCAAGAAGAGGAGATTCAATAATGATGGAAAGACATCATCACCAGCACCTGTCGTTAAGGATGGAGAACGACCACCTATCATATGTTTCAAATGCGGATGGGAGGGGCACATCGGTCCAAACTGCGCGATGCCGTCCAAAGCATGTTATAATTATGGAAGAGAAGGTCACTTAGCCTGATTTTGTTGTTTACCGAAGACAAATTCAGCTAGGATGGAGGCACCAAAGGCCGTTCCAGAAAAGTCAAAACCGGCAATCCAAGGGTGAGCGTTTGTTGTGACCTCCCAGAAAGGAAGGAACCCGAATGAGGTCATCACGGGTAAGCTTATCATAAACTCTAACGAAATCTATACTTTATTTGATACCGGTTCTACCCATTCTTTTATTTCTCCTACTTGCGCTCATCGATTAAATTTGACTCCGGAGAAATTAGACTTTGACTTATCTGTAGAAACTCCGTTGGGAGAAACCTTCATTACATCCACTATTTATAAGTCTTGTTTGGTTCAAATCGGTACCTTCACACTACCTATAGATCTTATTTCATTGAAAATACTTGCATATGACGTGATTCTAGGGATTGATTGGTTAACCACTCATCATGTAAAAATTGATTGTTTCCGTAAGGTTGTTAGCTTTCATATTCCTAATCAACCTATTATGCAAATTCAAGCTTACCAAACCATTAAAATCAATCACGGTCATCTCAAGCCATAAAGCTATTCGCTTATTGAAAAACGGATGTCAAGCTTTCTTAGCTCATGTCACGATTTAAACAAAAATACGCCGCTTTTGAACGATATTTCTATTGTTAATAAATTTCCGACGATTCCCAAGAACTTCCCCTGCCTACCCCCGAAGCGTGAAATTGAATTTTGTATCGACCTTGAACTCCTGCAGACAAAACCCATTTCCAAAGCACCATATCGAATGGCTCCTATTGAACTTCGTGAGTTAAAGACCCAACTACAGGAATTGTTAGACATCCGCTTTATTCGTCCTAGTACTTCTCCTTATGGTGCTCCCTGCTCTATTCGTGAAGAAGAAAGATGGGAGTATGCGACTTTGTATTGATTATCGGGAGTCAATCATGTCACCATCAAAAATAGGTATCCATTGCCACGTATTGATGACCTGTTTGACCACCGTTAAGGGAGCCAAATTCTTTTCTAAGATTGATCTTCGTTCCGGATATCACCAATTGAAGATTAGAACCGATGACATTCCAAAGACGCCTTTAAGAACTCCTGACGGAATTTATGAATTCTAGTCATGTCATTTGATTGACTAATGCTCCTGCCGCCTTCATGGATATGATGAATCGAGTATTCAAGAATATTTGGATCACTTTGTGGTCGCCTTTATTGATGACATCCTTATTTATTCCAAAAGCCGTGAAGATCATGAAAGCAACACTTGAGGTCGACACTCCAAAAGCTTCAGAAATACAAGCTTTATGCCAAGTTGAAGAAATGCGAATTCGGCTTGAGGAAGTAGCATTCCTTGGGCACGTAGTATCAAGTCATGGAATATCTGCTTGACCCAAAGAAAGATCAAGCAATTCAAAGTCGAGCAACCTAAATCGATGATCGAAGTCGTAGCTTTCTCGGTTTAAATGGGTTATTTTCGGAGATTCGTGGAAGGATTTTCTCGAATCGCTACTCCATTAACTCAGCTGACTCGGAAAGATACAAAGTTTGGTTGGAGCGAAGAATGTGAGAAGAGTTTTCAAGAACTTAAGAGGAGACTCATTTCGGCACCTATTTTGACAATACCATCTGGCTCGGAGGGATTTGTCATCTACAGTGATGCTTCGGGCAAAGGGTTGGGATGTGTTCTCATGCAACATGGAAAAGTCATAGCCTATGCCTCAAGACAACTCAAAGAATATGAGAGGAATTATCTTACTCATGATCTAGAGTTGGCAGCTGTTGTCTTTGCACTTAAAATTTGGAGGCATTACTTGTAGGGGAGAAGGTGGAGATCTTTACGGATCATAAAAGCCTCAAATATTTCTTTACTCAAAAGGAACTCAACATGCGACAATGACGCTTCGGCTTGAATCGCTGAAAGATTATGATCATACCATCTAATACCATCCCTAAAAGCGAACGTGGTAGCCGCATTTATTGAGTAGAAGATCATATGCAAGCACGAAAAGCGATATTGCCAACGCAAAGGCCCATTTTGTGTGACTTAAAAGGATGGAGATAGAGTTAAAGACTCTGGACCCATGTGATGATGGCGAATATACGAGTAGAATCGACTTTAATCGATAAAGTTAAAGCCGCCAAGTTACGCACTGGTAGTCGATGCGTGATGAGAAGAAAGTGCAAGTAGGTGCTATGCCGTAAGCAAGAATCGATGAAGAAGGAATACTTCGAGTCAACTCGGACTTTGTGTTCCTAACGACCACGATTTAAAGTATAAAAAATCATGATGGAGGCGCAACACACACACCTTTTTGCAATCCATCCCGGGAGTACCAAAATTTATAATGATATTCGCCATACATTTTGGTGGAGCAATATGAAGAGAGAGATAGCGTTGTTTATCTCAAGGTGTCTAAATTGTCAACGAGTTAAAGTGGAGCATCAAGTACCAAAAGGTCCATTGCAACCACTTGAAATTCCGTAATGGAAGTGGGAGCACATTACCATGGATTTCAAGCCACCGGCCTTCCTAAGGTTTCTCAAGGCATAGATGCGATTTGGGTCATTGTTGATAGATCGACCAAGTCCGCTTCATTTCTTACCAATACGAGAAACTTATACACTTGAACGCCTTGCTCGTATGTACATAAACGAGATTGTAAGATCGCATGGTATGCCTAAGATCCATTGTTTCGATCAAGAACAAAGATTCACTTCACGATTTTGGGTTAGTTTGCAAAAAGCTATGGGCACAGACTTTCACGATTTAGCTCGGCATATCATCCTCGTGATGACGGACGACCGAGAGAGACTATTCAAACTCTTGAAGATCTATTAAGACTCCGTGTCCTTGATTTCAAGGAAGTTGGGACAAGTTCTTACCATCGGTGAGTTTTCCTACAACAACAGCTTATCAACAAGTATTGGCATGGCTCCATTCAAGCGTTATATGGAAGAAAGTGTCGCTTCTCCAAAGATGTCGGGATGAGGTGGGTGAAGCAACGTTGTTGGGACCGGAGTTGGTACGCGTATGACTACGAAAAAAGATTCAAACGATCCGATAACGTGATAAAAACCTCACAAGATATAGGAGATCATGTGTTGTTGTTGCGTGTTGCTCCATGGAAAGGAGTTACTTAGATTTGGAAAGAGAGGAAAACTCAATCCTCGATTCATCTACCCATTTTTAATCCTCGATCGAGTAGGAACTGTGGCCTATAGACTCGCTTTTCACGCCAAGTATGTCTCGTGTTCATAACGCTTTTCACATATCCATGTTACGTAAATATGTGAAAGACCCGAACCACATTATCGAAGTTAGAACCGATTTAAATAGCGGAAGATTTGACGTATGAAGAAGTTCCCTGTTCAAATTTTAGATAAGAAGGAACATATTCTACGCCCAAGGTTATACCTCAAGTCAAAGTTTTGTGGAGAAACCACGATGTTGAGGAAATGACTTGGGAGTTAGAATCAAAATGAAATCAAGGTATCCTTACCTCTTTGACATACCAGTCGTACTTCTAATTTCGAGGGCTAAATTTCATAAGAAGGGGAGGTTGTAAGACCCCAACTTTTTAAATAAAGATAAATTTTCTATAAATATTATTTTTAATATTCGAGTAAATTTGATATAATTTTATAGTTGTGGGTAATATTTATAAATTTTGCAAAAGTAAGCAAGTTGTTATAAAATATTCATTTGGTCTGGGAATATTCTTTTTGTTTGAGAATATTCGTATTTACTCAAGACAATCATTGGTGGACCCCACAACGGAATTATTGTCGGATTGAGAAAACGACAAAAATACTTTTATGAAAATAACGACGGAGAGGTGTTATTTATTAAAACTGTTGAACTACCCGGTAGTAGAAAAGTACAAGAATATCGCTGCGGTTCGCATAAGAGCACACCTCAGATTGATTATTGATGCTTACGTGAGAAGTCACTCAGCTATACTCAATTATTGCTACAGTAATTGCTACATCATATCTCTTATATTATTGATTCAATTATTGTCACAGTATCATCTGTTTAATATGTTATATTATTAAATCAATAATTGAGACGACAAGTTATAAATGATTAATAATTGTTGAAAGAATAAATATGCGTTGATTAGAAATAAAATGTTTTGTGGTAATATTTATTCAATCCTTGATGTATATAAAGAGTTTATTATGAGACGTTTGTGGTAAGTTTGGTTTTTTTATGGGGGGCCCATATGTCATCATCTAAGAGTCTCTTCAATCAATAGTAATTACCTTCATCAATAGTAATTACCTTCGTCAATAGTAATTACCTTCACAATAGTAATTACCTTCAATCAAAAAGAATTACCTTCACAACAAGAATTACCTTCGTCGATAATAATAATACCTTCGCTTGATAGTAATTACCTTCGTCAATAGTAATTACTTTCACAATAGTAATTACCTTCACAATAGTAATTACCTTCGATAAAGTAACTACCTTTTACCAGACGTCAAACCACTTGCCGTTTCATATTACAAAAGGCCGAACCAATTATCGTTTCACATTACAAAGCGCCAAACAACTTGGTGTTTCACATTACAAGTGTCAAACCACTTTTCTTTTCACATCACCAAATCGTCAAGCCACTTGGCTTTTCACATTTCAAGTGCTAAGCTGAAATCTTCTATAAATAGAGGCCTAGTGCTTCATTATTTTCACGAATTCATTCAAGCTATAGAGAGAAAAGTATAGAGAGAATAAGAGAGAAAGAAGAAGAGTACATTCTTTACTACACTACTGCAGATTCAATCTCCTACTAATGTAAGGGGTGTTATTCTTTCTTATTCATGAAGAGAACATTGTTATTCCATTGCTTATTATTCTCGCTGAATAACCTATATATACGCATTTCCTATACTTGGTGACATTCTTCTATTATTTTGTTGGAACATCCTCGTGTGTGTTTTACACCCGACTGGTTCCGCTCTTTATTATTATTCTGCTTGGAACATCCTGTCATGTGTTTTACACCGACTGGTTCCGCTTTATTATTCTCGTTGGAACATCCCGCTTGCGTGCAAATTTTGCCTCGACCGTTCCGTTATTATTATTCTATTGAATAACTTGCCTATGCGAAGTACCGCATGCATGGTGATTTCTTTTGTTATTCCATTCTTTATTATACTCAGTAGGTTAAAGTTTTGACTTCTATACTCCATGAAATTAGTAGAATATCCTTGATATTTGCGCTTCATCCAAAGATCTTTTCATGGAAATATTCTTCCGGTCATTCTTGAATTTTACTCTCTAAAGCAATGTCATGTTGACAATTTGGACATTATTAGTTCTTGGATAAATTAATTCTTGAACTTGTTTTATTGAATTCTTATATCATTGTCATCATCCTCATGTTTATATTATGTTGAAAGTCATATGTGGCTTGTAGTGCATGCATGGATGGACTTGGTATGATTATGACCGTGGATTATTCTTGTGTAATCATGACCGTAATGTTACAAATGATGTGGTAAAAGTTATCATTGGCTCGTAGTGCATTGATGGACGATTGTTGGCATGATCATGACCATTAATAAATACACGAATGTCCTTGGTCAGAGTGCATGGATAATTTGTGGTCGGATACTAAAGAATATCCTTGGCCGTAGTGCGGGGTGATTCGATGATGTGGATTATTTATTAAGTCGAGTCCCGATAAAAAGTCATGAAAAACCTTTTAAATCATAAAAGATAGTAGATTTTATTCTCTACTGACTCTTTTAATGGATTGTTTGTTCCGATGCGCTTAAACTTGATGTTGGTATATTTTATCGCTTTAACATCATTTGAAGGCTAACGATAATTTATTCGCATTATCTTACTCATAATATTTCTTCTTTGGGATAGTTGAGCTCACCCTTTCTTTCACCGTTCTCTCGTGAAATGAGAACATAGTAGGGACTAGTCGGGAACGAGTAACTACCCGAGAGGATAGCATTAGTAGTCCTCACTATTCTGTGAAATAGTGTGTTAATAATTGTAATGAGGACTCCTTTTGAGTTTGTATAATCTCTAGTAGACAATAATTGTATTCAAACTCACAGTTATGTTTTGTCGTATTGTACAAGACAGTTGTATTAGTAAGTTGTATTTGAATTTTGTACCATGTATCTGACGACCCAAGATGGGTGATGTATACCTAATTTTGGGGGCGTCATAAATGGAATAACAAAAGAAATCACCATGCATGCGGTACTTTGCATAGATGCAAAGTTATTCCAACGTAATACTAAATAACGAAACCAGTCGGAAAAATTCAAGACCGAGCGTGGATGTTCCAACAAAATAATAAAGAATAGAATAACAATGAAATCACCATGCATGCGGATTGCATGATGAGAAAGGCTATTCCAATGTAATACTAATAAGATTTTAATCGGTCCCACAGAAAACGCGCATGTGATATTCAAATGTAATAATAATAAAGATTTTAACCAGTGTCCCAAAACGATAAAATGCATGCATGGTGATATTCCAATGTAATAATAAAGATTTTAATCAGTCCCATATAAAACGCATGCATGATGATATTCAATAGAATAAAGAAAGACGGAATAATAGAAGAATGTCTCCAAGTATAGGGTAGTTCATGATACATGTTATTCCAATGTAATAGTAAAGAATGGAATAACATAAGTTCTCTTCATGAATACAAAAGAATAACACCCCTTACGAGTACAACAAATAATATTCCCTACCTTAGAAAGAAAAGTACTAGATACAAAATTAGTGAAGTAGCAGAACACTTTTCTTCTTTCTCTCTATAGTTTATCTCTCTAGAGTTTCAGTGAATTCGTAAGAAATAATGAAGGAATGAGCTTCTATTTATAGAAAAATGGATCGTATAAGAACTAACTCATGAACGGTCCAAATTGATTTACTTTAATCTGACGGTTCATATTTAAAGCAAAATCTTTTAAATAAAATATAATATATTCTATTTATAATCTAATAAAATGAATAACTTTATAAAAGATTTTACTATGCAAAAACTATATCATAATAAAATATAATATATTCTAATTATTGTCTAATAAAATGATAACTTTATAAAAGTATTTTGTTTTATATAAAAAAGATTTTACTATGCAAAACACTATGCAGACACTATGCAATACTATGCATAATACAATATAATATATTCTATTTATAGAATAACTTTATAAAAGTATTCTGCTTTATATAAAAGTTTTTTCTATTTTATTACATTAATAATACCAATAAAATAAAATCGAGTGACTTATCACGCAAACATCAATAATCAATACCGTGGCTACTACGCAACCACGCCAGACATTACTATACTTTTACTAATGAGTAGTTCAACAAGATAATAACAGTAAAACTTCCGCCGTTATTTTCATAAAATATTTTTGTCGCTTTTCTCAATCCGACAATAATTCCGCCATGGGTCCACTTAATGATTGTACCGTCATACGGATATTCCCCGACCAATTGAATATTATACAACAACTTGCATACTTTTCAAAATTTATAAATACTACCCACAACTATAACATTATCTCAAATCCACACCATAATATTAAAAAAAATATTTTGAGAAAATTAAATCTTTATTCATAAAATCTGGGGTCTCACAATCTCCCCTCCTTATGAAATTTCAACCTCAAAATTTACGTACGTACCTGGTATGCCGAAGAGGTGAGGATACCTTGACTTCATTTCAGATTCTAATTCTTGAGGTATAACCTTTGAGTGTTGAATACGATCCTTCTTATCCAAGATGTTAACACGTATCTCCTCATACGTTAAATCTTCTGCTATCTCGTCCGGTTCTAAATTAATAATGTGGTTCGGGTCATCCACATATTTACGTAACATCGATACGTTCAAAATGTTATGAACACGCGACATACTTCGCGGTAAAACGATTCTATCGGCCACAGTTCCTACTTCATCGAGGATTTCAAATGGGCCAATTAAATCGAGGGTTTAGATTCCCTCTCTTCATCGATTCTTGCTTCTAGAATAACGCCCCCTTGAACCTTCTTCTTCACATTCACCGGCTCTGAGTATGTAGCTTGAGCGGATTTAACATTATTGATTAAGGTCGATTCTAATCTTATATTCGTTATCTTCACGTGGGTCACTAGAGTCTTTAACTCTATCTTCATCATTTTTAAGTTATACGAAACGGGTTTTTGTGTTAATAACATCGCACTCTTAAATGCATACGATCTTCTACTCAATGCGTCAGCTACCACGTTCGCTTTTCCATAATGATATTAAATGGTACAATCGTAATCTTCAACAGCTCGAGCCAAACTCTTTGGCACATTACACGTTCATTTTGGGTGAAGAAAATATTTGAGGGTTTTAGAAATGGGTTTTGTACTAGGGTCAATACAAAATTCGATTTCACGCTCTAGGGGTAGGCTAAGAAGTCTTCAAGAATACGTCAGGAAATTTATTAACAATAAAAATATCATTCAAAATTGTGACTCTCATCCAAGACTTGGATAACACGTCACATTGATACCTATCAACTTGCCACCGTCATTCACGACGTTGCCTACAGAAAGTCTGGCTTCGGTGCATTCCACACAAGGAAGTCAATAACGAAAGTACCGGGGCTCTTTACTTATGGCTTGATATGACAATGATTGACTTTAGTGGTTTGGTTGCTTGAATTCACATAACAGGTTGGTTATGAATATGAAAGCTAACAACCTTACGAAAAGTATGATGAGTAGTTAACCAATCGATTCCAAAAATCACATCCATACAAATATTTTCAAAGAGATAAGATCGACAGGTAACGTGAAAGTGTTGATTTGAATCAAACAAGATTTATAAATAGTAGAGGTAACGGAGGTTTCTCCCAACAGAGTTTCAACAGAAAAATCAAAGTCTAATTTCTCCGGAGTCAAATTTAAACATTGAACACAACTAGATGAAATAAAAGAGTGGTAGAACTGGTATCTAATAAGGTATTAACTTCGCAAGAGTTTATCATTAACTTACCCGTAATAACTTTGTTCGGGTTCCTCGACAAACGCTCTAACTTAAACTACTGGATTTGACTTTGTTATAGGGTACATTCCACCTTTAAGTGCTTCTTCACATTCCCGATCCATGATTTGATTCATTATTCTCAGATCCATATCGAATTGGGGTTGACCGCTATGCACAGGATAATTCCGAATTCGATGTTGGATTCTCCCAATTGTTGTCCAAAAAGAAAAATCCATTTCATCTATTTTGGCTTTATTGATCTGGACGCCTTTTTCTACAATATCTACATCGCCGTATGCTTTTACCCACGCGCCATCTATTCTCCTTCGTTCATTGTTTTTGCTTTTATCGAACTTTGATCATAGCATTTTTAGATTCCAAATTTCTAATATCTTATACTCGCCAAAGAGTGCTTCATTCAAGCATCGCATTACCTGGTACACAATTTTGAATTGTTGCATCTCTTTGCTCCACAACCGCCGCTTCTTCACTTTCGCTTCTTCTAACTCATGAATACGATTTTGTAATGCTAAATTTTGATCATAAAATTATTCTAATAAATTCTCCTCGTGTTCCCTTCTTCCTCTTCTTCCTCACTCTCACCGCTACCTCTGCAAACTAATTTCAAAAGTAACTATTAGTTCTTCATGCACCATGTAGATATCTCTAATTTCTTCTTCGTCTGATATCACATTAACCTGGTTAGTGATTAAAGGTTTCTCAACGGTCTCATGTGCTTCATTGCTTATCTCAACATTTTTGGATGCCATTTGCAAATACTGCCACAAAACAAAGGTTAATTGACATGTAACACATTATCCATATATTTTGACCGACCAATTAAATACCAAATAATCTTAGGTAGGTCATACTAGCGAAGGAATTCCCTGTCTCTCCCCTCCTAGTTCTTGTCTCACATCTCAGCCAGAGATCATATCCCTAAGTTTTGATACCAATTTTGACGCCCCCAAAATTTGGTATACATCACCCATCTTGAGTCGCCAGATACATGGTACAGAATTCAAATACAACTTAATAATACAACTGTCGTGTACAATACAACAAAACATAAACTGTGAGTTTGAATACAAATATTGTCTACTAGAGAGTATACAAACTCAAAAAGAGTCCTTATTACAATTATTATCACACTATTTCACAGAATAGTGAGGACTACTAATGCACCATCTAGGACCATCACTCCGCTCCCCGACTCGTCCCCAAATATATATTCTCATTTCAAGAGAGAACAAAGGAAAGAAAGGGGTGAGCTCAACTAGCCCAAGAAGAAATATTATGACTAAGATAATGCGTAATAAATTATCATTAGCCTTAAACAAAGTTTAAACCGATACAATTTAACAAACATCAAGTTTAATCATCGAACAAGCAATCCATTAAAAGAGTCAAGTAGAGAATAAAATCTACTATCTTTTATGATTTAAAAGGTTTTTCATCACTTTTATCACCGAGACTCGACAATAAATAATCCACATCATCGAATCACCCAGCATACGACCAAAGGATATTCTTTAGTATCACGACCAAAATTATCCATGCACTACGCCAATAATATTTGTGTATTCATTAATGGTGATGATCATGCCAACAATCATCCATCAATGCACTACGCCAATGAGGACTTTTACCACATCATTTGTAACATTATGGTCATGATTACAATCGAATAATCCTCGGTCATAATCATACCAAGTCCATCTATGCACTACAGGCCACAGATGACTTTCAAAAAATATAAATATGAGGATGATGACAATGATATAAAAATTTAATAAAACAAGTTCAAGAATTAATTTGTCCAAGAACCAATAACGTCCAAATTGTCAACATGATACTGCTTTGTAGAGTAAAATTCAAGAATGCTCAGAAGAATATTTCCATGAAAAGATACTGGATGAAGCGCAATTATCAAGGATATTCCACTAATTTCATGAAGTATAGAAGTCAAAACTTTAACCAACTTAGTATAATAAAGAATAGAATAACAAAAGAAATCATCATGCATGCGGTACTTTGATGACAAAGTTATTCCAATGTATACTAAATAATCTAAACCGTGTCAAAGCGAAATTACCCGCAGCGGAGGATGTTCCAATGTAATAATAAAGAATGGAATAACAATGAAAATCACCATGCATGCAGATTGTGATGTATGAAGTTATTCCAATAGAATACTAATAAGGACGATTTTAATCGTGTCCCACCTTCGAGCCGATGTGATATTCCAATGTAATAATAATAAAGATTTTAACCAGTCCCAGATAAAATGCATGTATGCAGGATATTCCAATGTAATAATAAAGAAGACGGAATCAGTCCCACAGAAACGCATGCATGTGATATTCCAATAGAATAAGAAAGACGGAATAATAGAAGAATGTCACCAAGTATAGGGTAGCCCGCGTATACATGTTATTCCAACAGAATAATAAAGAATGGAATAACATAAGTTCTTTTCATGAATACAAAAGAATAACACCCCTTACGAGTACAACAAATAATATTCCCTACCTTAGAAAGAAAAGTACTGGATACAAAATTAGTGAAGTAGCAGAACACTTTTCTTCTTTCTCTCTATAGTTTATCTCTCTAGAGTTTTAGTGAATTCGTAAGAAATAATGAAGGAATGAGCTTCTATTTATAGAAAAATAGACTGCATAGTAACTAACTCATGAACGGTCCAGATTGATTTACTTTAATCTGACGGTCCATATTTAAAGCAAAATCTTTTAAGTAAAATATAATATATTCTATTTATAATCTAATAAAATGAATAACTTTATAAAAGATTTTACTCTGCAAACACTATGCAGGCAGTATGCAAACACTATGAATAATAAAATATAATATATTCTAATTATTGTCTGATAAAACAGATAACTTTATAAAAGTATTTTGTTTTATATAAAAAGATTTTACTATGCAAAACACTATGCAGACACTATGCAACACTATGCATAATAGAATATAATATATTCTATTTATAGAATAACTTTATAAAAGTATTATGTTTTATATAAAAAGTTTTTTCTATTTTATTACATTAATAATACCAATAAAATAAAACTGAGTAACTTATCACGTAAACATCAATAATCAATACTGTGTGTACTCAGGCAAGAACCACGCTGCATTCTTCGTACTTTTACTACCGAGTAGTCCAACAAAGATAATTCAGAAAACTTCCGCTGTTATTTTCATAAAATATTTTTGTCGTTTTCTCAATCCGACAATAATTCTGTTTCGGGGTCCACCAATGATTGTACCGTCATACGGATATTCCCCGACCAATCGAATATTATACAACAACTTCCATACTTTTTAAAATTTATAAATACTACCCACAACTATAACATTATCTCAAATCCACACCATAATATTAAAAAAAATATTTCTAGAAAATTAAATCTTTATTCATAAAATCTGGGGTCTCACACTTCCATTATGACTGCCTCCTCCTCCACCTTCTGAATTTTTTTTTTCATAATGCAGTTGGTAGCCAAACCTCCATACCGAGGTAACCTATTCAGTTTTATTAGGTTGCCAATTTATTTTGAATGTGATACAATTGGTAACCAAACTTTCATACCAAGGTAACCTATTCAGTTTAATTAGGTTACCAAATTTATTTTGAATGTGATGCAGCTGGTAGTCAAACCTTCATCCAGTTGGTTGCCAAACCTTCACACAAAGGTAATCAATTCAGTTTTATTAGGTTACAAATTTATTTTGAATGTGATGCAGTTGGTAGCCAAACCTTCATACGAAGGTAACCATTTTAGTTTTTGTTGGTAACCAAATCGTTAAAAAAAATCATAACAGTAACTCAGGTACTTCCGGAGATTTGCGGCGGAAGAGGGGGATGATGAAGGGGAAGAGATGGCGATGTAACGGCGGCGCAACCAAGGATTTCTGGAGATTCACGGCGGAGGATGATAATGAATGGGAAGAGAGAGGAGGCGATGATGAAGATAATGAGCGGTGAGGGAGATGAAGATTAGGATGAAGAAGATATTTTTTATTTTTCTCTCATTTTATTTTGAATTTGAATTTGTTTTTGTTGTTAGATACCAAATATTTGAATTTGAATTATTAATTATGATAGTTATTTCTCCTTGATTTTAGGTTTTCTTATTAATGTGAATTGTACTATTTTTGTAATATGGGTCCTAATTACACTATTTTTGTAATTATTTTGTGCATACACTAATAGTGTAATTACTTTCTAATTGTTGTATATTTCTATAAAGAACCCTTCAATTTTTTCATTATGTACCCAATAAATTCGTTATATTGATTCCTTAACTAATGAAATTTAAATTTTAAAAATTAAAATTTGAAAGTTCCAACTATCAAAACATGTTTTGACCGTTGTAACTATTTGACCTTTGTATTGGCTTCATGCGTTAGAGCTTATGATAGATGTAATAAACTACAATATCTTGTTTTTAATTATAAAATTGTTATTAATTTATTAATATTTTTTGAAGTATGTGATATATTTAAATATAAATTTAGTTAATATTGTGACGCCCCCAAAATAGGTATACACAACCCATCTTGGGTCGCCAAATACACGGTACAAAATTTAAATAAAAACTTTATTTATAAAATACGACAAAACGTAGCTGAGAGTTTTAACACGAATATTGTCTCATAGACAATATTCAAACTCAAATGGAGTTCTCATTATATTTATTATCACACTATTTCAAAGAATAGTGAGGACTACTATAGCCACTATCTCGGACCGTCACTCCATTCCCCGACTAGTCCCAACTATATTCTCATTTCCTTAAGAGAACAATGAAAGCAAATGCTGAGTTCAACTAACCCAGTAAAGAATATTATGACTAAGATAATGCATAATAAATTATCGTTAGCCTTGAACAGTGTTAAACTGATAGAATATAATAGACAACAAGTTTAACTGCAGCAGAAAAAATAATCCATTAGAAGAGTCAAGTAGAGCATGATATCTACTATCTTCTATGATTTAAAAGTTCATCATCAATATTTTATCGTTGTAACACAGCTCAATAAATAATGTACATCATCGAATTATCCATGCACTACGGGCCAAGGATATTCGTTATAATCACCAATGATCATGATCATGCCAACAACTGATATAAGAATGTCCAAATTTAAGAATTCAATTAAGTGAAAGCAAGGATAAATTTTAAAGATTTATAATTTAATTTATCCAAAGTTCAAGAATGTCCAAATTATCAAAATGATAACTGCTTTGTGGAGTAAAATTCAAGAATCATATTCATGTATCAAAAGTGATTTGGACAAAAAAGAAATCAATTTTTGTCATGAATAGTACCTCGGGTGAATAGTACCCGTAAGAATAGTACCCCCGCATGAAAAGATCAAAATTTAACAAGAACGTTCAGAAAAATATTTATGTGAAACGATACTAGATGAAGCGCTAATTTCAAGGATATTATTTCTACCAATTTCAAGGAGTATAGAAACAATACCTAACAAAATAAGTGTAGAATTCAGAATCTAAAACGACATAATATTACTTACATACTACAGAGTATGGAAGAAAATATTATTTCTTACGAATATTGAACAAAAATAATATCCCTTACGAATATTGAACGAAAATAATATTCCTTGTGAATATTGAACGAAGACAATATCCTTTACGAATATTGAACGAAAATAATATTCCTTACAAATATTGAACGAAAATAAAATTTCTTACGAATACGAAAAATAATATCGTAAGCGAATATTAAATAAATAATACCCATTACCTTAAAAAGAGAGTTATTCCAACTGGTATAGCTAGAGTTGCACAACAGCCTACTGGGCTTGCTAGGCTCGCCGCTTGACTGATCAGTCGCCTTGACTTTGGGCCTTTAAGGCCGAGCCAGTCCGGGTCCTGGTTCCCCTCGCACTTAATTTTTTAAAAAATCTTTGTTTTCTGGACCGATTTATACTTGAGACTTGCAAACTTCACATGCCATTGGGCCTGGCGTGCGGGCTGACAGTAGGCTTTATTGCCTTAGCAGCTTAGCAGTTAGGTCATGCCTTAATGGCTTAATCCTTATACTCTTTATAGCTAGACTATGTGACTAGCGGACAACATTTATAAATTATAAGGGAGTTACTTTAATTATAAGGGAGTTACTTTATAGACTAAGCAACTAGCAGACAACATTTATACTAGTTAATTTAATTGTAAGGTGAGTCTCCCAATCATCTTATAATTAAATTAACTAGTATATTTATTACAAGAATTACAAGGGAGTTAAGTTTACAAAAAATATATTATTATAAAAATTCTTTAATTTTCACTTCCTTAATACCTTTTATATTGATTACAAGGGAGTTTAATTGTAGAATACTTGAAAATTACAAGGAAGTTTAAATTAACTAGTATATTAATTAAATATACTTACAAAAAATAAAATAAATAATTAAAACTTCAAACTTGATTGATGTATTAAGTAAAAGTAATGTTTTACAACTTATAATTAAGTTACAACTTACAAACTATATTAATGAATAAGTAAAAAAAATTAATTTATTGAATTAATACTTTGATGAATAAGTATAAGTTTATAACTTTAAAATATAACTTAAACAATAATCGAGAATGAGTCGATTACAAATATTTGTTTTTGAATCTTCATAAAAATATTTTCAAAAAAGTTTCTTCAAATCTTCATAAAATATATCTTCAAATCTTTATATATTTGCACTTTCGGCAGTTTCTGTTCCGACTTCGAGATCTTCCAAGCTATCTTGCTCGTTTATTACGTTTTGTACTCTTCTTTGTGCGACAAGATAATCTCTATAGCAAATGCATATTTTCAAAGATTTCGGACTAAGTTTGCTTCTTTTTTCATCCAATACCCTGCCAGGTAAAGAAAAATAAGATTTCGAAGCTACGATACTAGCTTGGATAGTTAGTAGATCACAGGCCATCATAGCCAAAGTAGGAAATTGTCATTTATGTTTTTCCCAGAAAGCGAGTATATTAAATTTTCAAATTCTAATTGGTTAGTCATAAAACTCCTAAAAGTACTACAATATAAACCAAGTTCGTTTAAACTACTTGTGTGTGTTGAAGTTCTTGGTTTCTTGGATAGTGATGTTAATAATAATGCAAATTTAGAAGATGAAGGGGCAGGGTTGGTGCATGTATAGATGTAGAATATATAGATTCATATTGTTTATAAAATTCAGTAAATATATTATTAAAATTTCTTTTAATATAATCAATATTAGTACTACCCATATTTTCTACAATATCTTCTAAAATAATTTCTACACCTTGTAATTTTATAATTGGGTTTAATGTAGCCGCACAAGTAATAACAGTTGACATGTCTTCAAAGTATTTTTTTTTTAATTTTTCTTCCATTGACAAAATAAGGTTAGCCCAAAAAAAATCATACTTCAAATCTTGAAACATATTTGTTATTTCTAAACATACAAACAGAACATAGTGAATTGTAGGATAATAAACACCACTTAATATTAATGTGTATTTTTTAAAAACTTTAAGAATATTTAAAAGTTGACCAAGTAGATCACAATCTTGATTTGTTAATTCATGATCAACTTGTGTATTATAAAACTCTATAAGTATATTTTTACGTTTATAGACATCTTTAAACAAATCATATGTATTATTCCACCTAATGTTATTATCAAATTTTGCTCTTTTAAATTTTTCTTCTCTTGCATGACAAAATTACTAAAATTTTGAATTCTTCTATTTGAACCATAAGCATAATTAATCATAACACGAATTTTATATATTGAATCTTGTTAGTAATCTAATCCCATTGAACAATTAAATTTATTATATGACATACACATCGAACATGAAAAATGCACCATTTATTACGTATTAAATCATTTTTAACATGTTAATAGAACTAGTGTTATTGCTTACATTATCTAAACTAATACTTATGATTTTATCTTTAATTTTAAAAGTACAAATAATAGACATAATTTGAGCATATATTGTTTGACCAGTGTGAGGTAATTCAAAAAATTCAAATCCTATAATTCTTTTTTGCATTTGTATTTCAGAATCTATCCAATGAGTAGTAATACAAATATAGCTAACTCCGGGTTGATGATCAGCAGACCAAACATCACTTGTTAAACAAATTTTTCCATTAAAATTTTCAAAATATTCAATTAGTTCATTTTTAGCTTTATTATATAATTTAATTGAATCACGTTTAATAATCATTCTACTAACTTGTTTATATTTTGGTTGCAATGCGTCTTGAATGTAATCGGTACATCGCATATAATATCGTCAAAAAATTGAACGGGAGCTCCTTCTCGGTCACTAGTTTGGCTTGCAACTCTTTTTGTAATATTTGATCATAACTCCAATTGTGACCGGAACGATCAATTTGTGCTTGAAAGCTTTCATCGGTTAGTTTATGCTTTTGCAAACACGAATGGTAGTGTCGTTGTAATGTGTTATTGCCTTTAGTGCCAAATAAGGCGTTACATATTTTGCATTGAGCTTTTTTAACACCTTCTACAAATTTCACACTTGATGAAATGTTCCCAAAATAGCATTGTATGTTTGCTTTGTTCACCGGTAGGACGTGAAAATAACGTACTCGAACCCGCAATGTCACTTCCAGGCATAATGATATTTGGGTCGTTTTGAATAAATTGTGGCATTTATGGAGTGTTGGAGTCGGAGGGATGTTAGGTTTGTAATATTCATGAACGCAATCAAATTGCACAAATAAGCGGAAACGTGTAAAAATTAGAGTTTAAAATTTTACAAACCATATACCCGGATCATCCTTTATGCACAATTATTAATTAAACGAAAAGATAAAGAACAAGAATCATACCCTTGAAGATTTGAGCTTCCTCAGGTACAAGTTTACCTCCAACTATTTTCTCGTGTTCAACTTGAATCCGCCAGGTTTGGTTCCTTCCTTTGATCAACGTTAGTCACCCAAGTGTTTAGCTTCCTCTAGAGGTGTCTCTGATATATGATATAAGACTCTTCTTATAAAGATATCAGGTAACCCTTAATAAGGTATTATTTATTTAATTAAACTCTTTTAATTAAATGGGCTCCCTAATCTTATTAGGGATAATTAATTAAACTCGTTTAACTAATTTTCCCTCCTACTCCTATTAGGAATAAATGAGAGTACTGATATTATATTATTTCCTAAACTCTTTTAGAAATTAAAATAATAATAATTGTAATAATATTAATAAGTCTCCTCTTATTAATTTATATTTAATATTTCTAAAATATTAAATAATAAATATTAAGCTATTTAATTTATTCTATCACCGTAGATTAAATAAATATACTTAACATATTATTACGATTATGCCATTAACTTCTTAAATAATTATTCTTCATTTTATGGTGTGACCCTTTAGGTTCTCCATATTAAACCTATGTGAATAAATCAATTAGAATAATTCTAATCTTATTTAAATAAATAAATTAAACTATTAATTTATTTAAATAAATAATATTTATTCTACAATAGGGATAAGCCTCCTAACATCAACGACTTTCCGTATAATATAAATTTCAACATTAATCATAAAAGAACCTTTGAGTAAATAGTTACCGTACAATTCAATCCTTCCACCATACAATGTCCCAATTAAATATAAGACATGGAATTACTGTTAAGTCTTATTTTATTTAATTATATGTATTTCGACTCATAAATGCACAACTCCAAATAATACAAATTAGAAACTCCTTTCTAATTTCATTCTGCCTTGGCCAAGGACTACTAGGTTGTCATTTATCGAATCACATAGGACATTTCTCTTCTTTTACTAGAAGCGGTAGATTCTTTATTAATCATACATTATCTCCATGTACAACTTATTATACCTAAGCATACCCTTTGATAAACCCTAAGGGTCGTAAGAAATAAGTCAAAGTATAACTCATTATACACAAAATACTATGATGATCTCAAGTCCAAGGATCACTTGTAATACTATCACTACAGGAATTTCTATTGACAGACAAGTAAAACTCCATTAGGTATTTCTTAGCGAGCCACGTTCAGTGAACTTATTCTCTAATAAGCACCTACATACTTGCTTTAGTGTCTCCACACAAATGATCATGAGATCAATCATCCTCATCCAATGAGCAAGCAATGTATGTACCAATCTATCCGGATTCACTAATCCCCAATTTAGTAATCCAACGATTGGGAACTATTTTAGTTTTAAGCTTTCTAAAAATTTAGATCTCATTAGAATGATCATTATCATTATTCTAAAAGCATTACTTAAAACTATGGGTTTATCACATATTATAAAACATCATCATGTAGATAATTAAAAGCCTTTAATAAATTAATACTTTTTATTAATAAATGAATAAGATTGTTATTTAGTATATGCTTTATCATCAAACATAATTGGCTTATGTGCATACTACTTTCAATCTCCCACTTGCACTAAAGCCAATCGCCATGGTATCTCATACCCTTCTTCTCTAAGTGACGATTATCCTGCTGTTGGATAAGCTTTAGTTAATAGATATGTAATGTTGTTCTAGAGAGTCCACTATCTCTATAGTGATTTCCTATCTTTCAATGATTCCTATAATCGAATAAAAGTACCACAACACATGTTTATATCCAATATGAGACTTAGGAACTATTCCTAGTTCTGTAATGAAATTATCATCCAAACAATAAACTTGCGGCTTCATTTACAGCTATATACTTTGTCTTTATCACTAAACCAACAACTCTTTGCTGTTTTGGAACCTTTCCAATTCACTGCACCACTTTTTAAGGCAACCCTTTACCTTAAAATGGATTTTCTGTCATCTTGGTCTGTCTGAAAAACTTGAGTCTATTAAGCCCTCTAGTTTTAATTCAGACCCACCATGAATATGATCACATCCTTAGTGTCGGTTAAGTACTTTAAGATATTTTTCACTGTCTTACAATGATCTTCTCCAGAATATGACCGATCAACATCAGGTCTCGTATATTTCATTGTATACATGATAGTTGTGACACCCCCAAAATAGGTATACATCACCCATCTTGGGTCGCCAAATACAAGGTACTGAATACAAATACAACTTAATTATACAACAATCGAGTATAAAATACTGCGACAAAACATAGGTCAGAGTTTTAATACAAATATTGTCATCTGTACAATATCCACACTCAATGGAGTCCTCATTACATTTATTATCACACTATTTTACGTAATAGTGAGGACTACTAATGCACCATCTTGGACCATCACTGCTCCCCGACTAGTTCCATTCACGCTCTCATTTCACGAAGAGAACAAAGAAAGAAAGGGTGAGCTCAACTAGCCCAAAGAAGAAATATTATGACTAAGATAATGCGTAATAAATTATCATTATCCTTCAACTGGTGTTAAACCGATAAAATATAATAAACATCAAGTTTAATCTGCAATGAACAAGCAATCCATTAGAAGAGTCAAGTAGAGAATAAAATCTACTATCTTCTATGATTTAAAAGGTTTTTCATAACTTTTATCGCTAAAACTCAGCTTAATAAATAAAATCGAATCATCCCTGCTCCACGGCCAAGGATATTCATGTAATCATCAATGGTCATGACTATACCGAATAATCCATGGTCATAATCATACCAACAACTGTCCACCAATGAACTACAGGCCAATGAGGACTTTTACCACATCATTCGTCACATTACGGTCATGATTATACCAAATAATCCCTGGTTATAATCATACCAAGTCCATCTATGCACGTAACCCAAAGATGACTTTCAATATAATATAAGCATGAGGATGATGACAATTCAATAAAACAAGTTTAAGAATAAATTTTAAAGATTTATAATTTAATTTATCCTGAACTCAATAACGTTCAAACTGTCAACATGCAACTGCTTTGTGCAGTAAAATTCAAGAATGCTCAGAAGAATATTTCCATGAAAAGATACTGGATGAAGTGCAAATATCAAGGATATTCCATTAATTTCATAGAGTATAGAAGCCAAAGCTTTAACCAACTGAATATAATATAATATATGAAACTGCAAATGGATTTTCACCCGCCATACGGTAATCCACGTAGACAGATCATTTCCATAATTTAATAAGGAATGAATACGAAGGATCATTCACCATGCATGTGGTAATCCACATAGACATGTTATTCCAACAGAATAATAAAGAATGGAATAACAGAAGGATTCACCATGCGTGCGATAGACTGCATCGACATGTTATTCCCAACAGAATAATAAATAATGGAACCAGTCCCACAGAACGCACGTACGTAATATTCTCGACGTAATAATAAATAATGGAACCAGTCCCAGGCGTAAATACGCATGTGATATTCCGGCGAATAATAAATAATGGAACTCAGTCCCCAGAACGTTATGCATGTGAGGATATTCCTGCGAGAATAATAAAGAACGGAATATTAGAAGAATTTCACCATGTATGCGAGATCAGATAAACAAAGTTATTCCAATAGAATAATAAGAATGGAATAATGTAAGAATTTCACCAAGTATAGGGTATCCACAGATACAAAGTTATTCCAATGTAATAATAAAGAATGGAATAATAGAAGTTCTCTTCATGAATAAGAAAGAAAGAATACCCCTTATGAGTACAACAAATAATATTCCCTACCTTAGAAGAAACTGGATATTGGAGTAGTGAAGTAGCAAAATACTTTTCTTCTTTCTCTCTATATTTCTCTCCCTAGAGTTTCAGTGAATTCGTAAGAAATAATGAAAGAATGAGCTTCTATTTATAGGAGAATGGACTGAATAGTAACTAATTCATGAACAGTCTAGATTTATTTACTTTTAAACAGATGGTCCATATTGATTTACTATTAAAACTTAAAGCAACGGTCCATACTGATTCACTATTAAAACTTTAAAGCAATGATCCATACTGATTCACTATTAAAACTTTAAACCAGCGATCCATATTGATTTGCTATTATAACTTCAACCAACGGTCTGAAAAATTAGAACATCTCCTCATAGAATAATATTGTAACCAAAAATGATTTGGACCGAAAAGAAATATATCTTACGGGTGAATAGTACCCCATGAATAGTAACTCGTGAATAATAACTCGTGAATAATAATTCGTGAATAGTAACTTGTGAATAGTTGAAAGTAGTATTGTGACGCCCCCAAAATAGGTATACATCACCTATTCTGAGTTGTCAATATATGGTACAGAAACAACTACAACTTTATTATTACAACAGTAAAACTGTGAGTTTGAATACAAATATTATCTTCTAGACAATATCTATACTCAAATAAATCCTCATCACATTTATTGATACATTATTTTACAAAAATGGTGAGGACTACTAAATAATCCTTTCTAAAACCTTCATTCCATATTCCATACCCCACTACGCATTTTCGCTATATTCTCGCCTCCCGAGAAGAAAAATGGAACAAAAAGGAAAAGGGTGAGCTCAACTAGCCCAAGAAAGAATATTATGACTAAGATAATATACAACAAATTACCGTTAGTCTTCAACAGGAAAAATCTAATAGAATACAATAGACAACAAATTTTAAATCAATATTCGCAATGAAATAATAATTCATTAGAAGAGTTAAGTAGAGAATGCAAACTACTATCTTCTATGTATGAATTTAAAAGTTCATCGCTCATCTTTTATCCCCTCAGAACATCAATCAATATACATCTCGAATCAAATATTCATCTTTGCACTACAGCCAAAGATATTCATCGACCGGTCATGTTCATCTAAACACATGTTCATCTTTGCACTACGTACCCAAAGATATTCTTCAGAAATCATTCATCTTTGCACTACAGCCAAAGATATTCAATAATATCATCATTTAAGACCGAGGATGATGAAAATATTTTTAAAGAAACGAATCCAAAGTGAAACAAAATGACAAGGATTAAGGATTCGTACTTTGTTTTATCCATGTTCAAAAATACCTCAAAAATAATCATATGTGTGTAAAATTCAAGAATGATCAAAACATGGATACAATCAAAGCTAGTATCCGAAATAGATATTTTGGATAAAAGAAGAAATTTTATTTTTCTATTGAATAGTGCCGTATACGTGAATAGTAACTCCACACCAAAAGATAAAAATTCCACAAAAATATCTTCACGCTTTATGAATAGTAACTCGTGAATAAGAACTCGTGAATAGTAACTCATGAATAGTAACTCGTGAATAAGAACTCATGAATAGTAACCCCGACATGAAAAAGTTCCAAATTTGATAAAAAGTTTCAACCAATATTTCAAAGATAATGATATTGAAGAAATAATATCATTTGAGAAGAAAATAACATCCCTTACCTCGAAAGATTAGTACTTTAATTTGGAATACCGGGTATAGTCTTTGGGAACTTGCACCGCCTAACAATACTCAAAGTATACTCACAAGAATACGCTCAATATATCGAGAGAGAAATAGAGAGAAACCCATAGTTTTAAGCAATGCTTTTAGAATAATGATGATGATCATTCTAATGAGATCTAAATTCTTAGAAAGCTTAAAACTAAAATAGTTCCCAATCATTGGATTACTAAATTGGGGATTAGTGAATCCGGATAGATTGGTACATACGTCGTTCTTGCTCATTGGATGAGGATGATTGATCTCATGATCATTTGTGTGGAGACACTAAAGCAAGTATGTAGGTGCTTATTAGAGAATAAGTTCATCGAACGTGGCTCGCTAAGGAATACCTAATGGAGTTTTACTTGCACCGTCAATAGGAATTCTGTAGTGATAGTAGTACAAGTGATCCTTGGACTTGAGATCATCATAGTATCTTGTGTATGATGAGTTATACTTTGACTTATTCCTTAAGACCCTTAGGGTATATCAAATGGTATGCTTGGGTATAATAAGTTGTACATGGAGATAATGTATGAGCAATAAAGAATCTACCACTTATTAAAAAAAGAGAAATGTCCTGTGATTCGATAAATGACAACCCAAAGAGTCCTTGGCGATAACGCAGAATGAAATTAGAAAGGAGTTTCTAATTTGCATTATTTGAGTTGTGCATTTAAGAGTCGAAATACATATAATTAAATAAAATAAGACTTGACAAAGTAATTTCATGTCTTATATTTAATTGGGACATCAGATGGTGGAAGGATTGAATTATTTGCTACTTATTTACTCAAAGGTTATTTTATGATTAATGTTGAAATCTATATTATCCTAAAAGTCGTTGATCGCTAGGAGGCTTATCCTATCAGAGAATAAATATTATTTATTTAAATAAATTAATTATTTAATTTATTTATTTAAATAAGATTAAAATTATTCTAATTGATTTATTCACAACCTATTTAATATGGAGAACCTAAAGGGTCACACCATAAAAGGAAGAATAATTATTTAAGAAGTTAATGGCATAATCGTAATAATATAGTTATGTATATTTAATTTAATCTATGGTGATAGAATAAATTAAATAGCTTAATATTTATTATTTAATATTTTAGAAATATTAAATATAAATTAATAAGAGGAGTCTTATTAATATTATTATAATTATTATTATTTTAATTTCTAAAAGAGTTTATGAATTAATTTAATATAAGTACTCTCATTTATTCCTAATTGGATTAGGAAGGAAAATTAGTTAAAGGAGTTTAATTAATTATCCCTAATAAGATTAGGGAGCTTAATTAATTAAAAGAATTTAATTAATTAAATAAATCTCAATTCCTTAATTGTTAAGGTGGGTTGCCCACATCTATAAATAAGAGGAGTCTTATTATGGGTAGGGAGTTGTTAACTTTAACAACATACATAATAATTCCAATTGTTGGAGAGTACGCCTTTTCTATAGAGATAGAAAAACTAGGGTTTAGCCAATCACCCATCTTCTTGAATTCTTATTCTTCCTTGGTGGATCACCTCTAGAGGTCAAACATTTGGGTGGCTAACGTTGATCAAAGGAAGGAACCAAACCCGGTGGATTCAAGTTGAACGCGAAAAGGATTGGAGGTGAACTTGTACCTGAGGAAGCTCAGATCTTCAAGGCTATGTTTGTTCTTCATATCTTTTCGTTTAATTAATAATTGTGCATAAAGGGTGATCCGGGTATATGGTTTGTAAATTTTTTTTAAACTCTGATTTTACACGTTTCCGCACTTTTTATGCAATTTGATTGCGTTCTTGAATATTACAAACCTAACAGTGGCATCAGAGCTAAACCTTTATGCGAATTATTAATTGTTATAATTTGATATGTATATTGATATGTGTTTAGAACAATTTAATTGGGCATAATTTTATTGTATGAAATTTAAAAAAAAAAAAAACCTGCCACGCCATTTTTTTTTAAAACTTTCATAGGAAAGAAAATCACGTTTTTTTTTATATATGGCAGATATTTTTTTTAAAAAAGGTACACGTGCTATATAAAAAAAAAAAAAAAAAAACGTGAACAGTGTTTTTTTCGCATGGCTATGTACCAAGAGAAACGTTTACTGGATGAACTCACGTGGCTCAGGATAATGATTATCGCATATGAATCCTACAGAATAAGAAAACAATATGTATTTAGATACATTATATATATATATATATATATATATATATATATATATATATATATATATAATCTTGGAACATAAAAGGATTCATTGCTATGATTTCAAGTACCCACGTGAATCATGGAATTCCTATTTTATATATATAATAGTTTCTAGATTAATATATATATATATATATATATATATATATATTATTATATATATTAATAATTTTATAATTAAAATAAAAGTTTATTTTAATTTTAAAATAAAGGTTTATTTTAATCTTAAAATAAAATGTTTATTTTAATTTTAAAATTAAATTTCATGCTAACCAATTAGAGTTGGAATTGGATTCCATGATAACTAATTGGAGTTAAAATTGGATTATATGTTTCCTTAAATAAATGAGTTTATTTAGATATGAAATAAGATTTCATATTATTCAAAATAAAAGAAGTTTATTTGTGAATAGGAAAGAGAATCCTAATTTCCTTAAATAAAGGAGTTTATTTAGATATGAAATAAAATTTCATATTATTCAAAATAAAGGAGTTTATTTGTGAATAGGAAAGAGATTCCGTGTTTCCTTTAATAAAGGAGTTATTTTTTTTTTTTACATGGAATTGAATTTCATAATTAATTAAAATAAAGGAGTTTATTTTGATTAAAGATTTTGATTAAAATAAAATAGTTTATTTTATTCAAAATTGGATAAATTAAAATAAAATAGTTTTATTTTGATTTAAATTTGGATTAAAATAAAGGAGTTTATTTTAATTCAAAATTAGATTTTATACTAACTAAATTTGCCCATTAAATGATATCAATATATATATTAAATGTTTATTATTCATAAGATGAATGTTATTTATTGATGCATATGATGATGTGTACGATAATAAATGGGATTGATTATGGACAATTGACCAATGTGATTGGATTTTATTTTAGTTGGATGCATGAATGTATGGGTTTTATTAAATGGGGTCTCACAGATTCGTCTTCTCTAATTTTTCCGAATGTAAATTCTATCTCCTCCTATGTACTTCCCTCGATCACGATCAAGGTTTCTATTTATTTTAAATAATTTTGTAATAGGAATAGTTAGAATTAATTTTGAAAAATTAGAGATCAAGGAACAAGGAGCGCTTGAAGACCCGTTTGTAATGGAGCCCGGGTTTAAATGTAATAGTTATATTTAAATATTATTTCTTGCACCCTAGGGTTTGACCTTTTGGTTCACTTGGTGGCTCTAGTGAACCAAACTAGAATAAAAGTCCATAATCAATTCGAAAGTAGAATATAGTATTCTATATGTGCATGCTTATACTATATATATTATATATTATGCAAACATGCTTCAGCATGTTCATTAATATGACGCCGTATTTTATATATATATATAATAAATGCAGCTAAACAAGATGAGACAAATTAATAACAAACCCCTCAATTTTTATATTAAGTCCTAAACGTTCAAAGATATTAGGAATATCGAACGTCGCCTTCTAGCATGATAAAATTAATAGAGTATTAAATATTTAATATGAGTTTGTTGTGTCACCACAAGGCAAGTATTAAGTATTTAAGATGTTAATTTATCACATTTGATGCTTATAAAGAAAATTTAACAATATTGTTTTGTTGTGTCACCACAAGGATGATATTTTTCTTTTTGAATTATGGAGTGCTAGGTCGGACTTAACTTGGATAATTTTGATTCGGATGTGCCACCACTTGATCAAAATAATCTAAGAGGCAAAAGAAAAGGAGTTGCATAGTTGATGTAATTGACAAAAGTTGTCTACCTATTTATTTATATATAGTTTGTTGTGTCACCACAAGGCTATATACATTTGAAATGGGATCCTTATTCTCACTAAAGAAATCTTTAATTAGATTTTTCCTAACTATACAAGTGAGGGTAATATAGTTTGAAGAAAATAGTGGGAGATACCAATTTAAAACAAGACCTAAATTATTTTGGTAATTAATAAAAGAATGTATGTTAAAATGTTGTTAATTACAAATTCATTTACAGAATTTTACAATGTCTAAAATTACTATCACTGCGAAGCATATTAGATGCTAAATTAACCGGACCGGATTAAATGGATTGGTTAAGGAATTTGAGAATAGTTCTCATGGCTGAAAAGCTATCTTATGTCCTTAATACGCATATCCCTCGTAATGGTTGTTGTAATGCCTCCGAGGAAGAGATTGCTACTTTTAGAAAGTGGCAAGATGATGCACATTATTCAATGCATCATGCTCGCATCCATGAAAGTAACGAGCTTCAAATCAAGATGAAACTATGGATCTACTATATTCCCCGCACATCAAGTAGTTGATGGTGAGAAAGTAGGACCGATAGATATCGAGATATCTAAGGAGCTCTTCCGATCTAGAATGGCCAATGGCACTATAAATGCATAAAAGGTTCTTAACATAATCAATTTGATTGATCAATTAGGACAACGGGTTTTGTCATGGATGGAGAGTTGAGCCAAGATTTGATCTTGCACTCACTCCCAGACTCCTTTTACAATTGTTGTGAATTTTTCATATGAACAAGCTAGATATCAGCCTCGCTGATTTGCTTAACATGTTGAAAAATGTTAAGAGTCACTTTCCAACCAAGAAAGACCAAGTCTTACTGGTAGGGGCCAAAGTATCTTCTTAAAAGAAGAACGAGTCTAAGAAGGTAAATAGAAAGGCGTAAACAGAGGATAATAAGAACAAAACTGATACAGATAGCAAAGGAGTTTGCTTCCATTGCAATAAGCCTGGACACTGGAAAGAAACTGCAAGAAGCATCTTGCAGAGGCTAACCAAAGAAGCTTAGTGAAGTTTCGGTTACAATACAAATTTGTTCATGATTTAAAATAATTTTTCTTTAAGTCAATGTTCTACTTGGGTATTGGGTACCAACTTTTGGTTATCATAAATATAGATTTATGAAAGGACCAAATAGAGTAGAAAGCTAAACAAATATAAGTAATCCTATGTGTGGGAAATGAAGCAAAGGTTGCAACATTAGCCATAGAAACTTATAGTTTAAAGCATCGCTTACTGAGCAAATCTATTAAGTCAATAAGTTGTTATTGTATTCTAGTTCTCGTTGAAAACATTATTTCCATTTTATTGTTGGACAATGAAATCTTTGGTATTATATTTAAGAACAATTGTTGTTCTATTTATAATAATAATGTTTTGTATAGAACTGAAATATTACTTAATAGATTTTGTATACTTGACTTACGTGAAAATTATTTTATAAATTGAACAAAATAATATAAGAAAAGGAGATGATCATTCAAAGAGTTGAATATATGTATTTGTTGAAATACAAGTGTGAATTATTTGAAAGGTTCAAAGAATTCAAAAGTGAAACAAATTGGCAAAGTATTAGGATTCTTTGATCGGATCAAGGAAGTAATACTTGTGCAATAAGTTTCTAGATCATCTCAAATGGTTTTCTCATAATGGATGCCTCTCGATAAATAATAATTGATTGATGTATCTGAAAGGAAAAATGGTACCTATTTGAACATGGTGCGATCCATAATGATTTTACCGACATTCCAGTATCCTTCTAGGGTCATGTCCTAGAAATGGTCAGATATCTCACGAAAAATGGTAACCTCAAAATCCAAATTTCAAGATTCCATAAAAGTTATGGATGGGGAGGATTCTAATCTTAAGTATGTTAAGATAAGGGGTTGTCCAACTTATGTGAAAAGGTTTCAAGGATAAGCTTGGGACAAGATTTGACATGTACAGATTTGTGGGACATCCTAAAGTAAGTTTAGGGTATATGTTCTATAATTCTACTTAGAAAAGGTGTTTGTTACTGAAACACGCCTTCTAAGATAAAGGTGTTTATCATTAAAAGGGCTAGTGGGAGGATAATAGATCTTGAAGAGTTCAAGAACCACAAAATACTATAAGTCAAATAAGAGGAACTCAGAGATAGACCTATTGTACCACAACCGAATCATAAATCGAATAATCTTCAAGATACCTAGGAGGTATGGATTCATCATAAATGATGATGATGAGGTACGATCATAGATGATGATGATCCATTACATACGATGAGGTAAGAGTTCTAGTGTGTACAAAAAGGGTCAAAGGGGAGCGTCGTGAAATTTCTAGTATTATATCTTGATATACTTCGATGATGAGGAATAACATACTAATGCTACAATCAAGAAAGATAAAGTTGTCTAAACATTCATCCATGAATGGTTTGGGAAGAGTATCTTAATTGGGGATAAAATCTATATAGATAGATACAAGAGGATGCTCGACTTAACCCAAGGAACGATATTCATTTGATGCTAAAGTCGTTTAGCATGGCAAACTCCAAGAGATGTCTCATGTCGATGAGCTATGGAGTGTATCTCTTAATAGTCCCCACGCACTCTCGAAAAGAGAAGTCGCATGAGTAACAATCATGTATGCAATGAAATGTACGAGATCCGATGTTGATCGACCATATTATGGAGAAGTTCACTATGAGTCGATGAAAACATCTTAAAGTGCTTAACCCAAGCACTAAGGATGTGATCATATTCATGGTGGGTCTAAATTAAAACTAGAGGGCTTAACAGACTCAATTTTTTTCAGATAGACCAAGATGACGAAAAATCCACTTTAAGGTAAAAGCGTTATCTTGAAAGAGTAGTGCGAAGAATTGGAAAGGTTCCAAACAAAGAAAGAGTTGTTGGTTTAGTGATAAAGACAAAGTATATAGCTATAAATGAAGTCGCAAGTTGATTGTTTGGATTAAAAGTTCATTACGTAACTAGGAATAGTTCCTAAGTCTCATCTTGGATCTAAACATGTTTTGTGGCACTTTCATTTGATTATTAGAATCATTGAAAGATGGGAAATCACTATAGAGATAGTGGACTCTCATGAACAACATTACATATCCATTAACTAAAGCTTATCCAACAAAGGGATAATCGTCACTTAGAGAAGAAGAGTATGAGATACCATGACGATTGGCTTTAATGCAAGTGGGAGATTGAAAGTAGTATGCACACAAGCCAATCATGTTTGATGATAAAGCATATAATTTGTAACAATCTTATTCATTTATTAATAAAAGTATTAATTTATTAAAGGTTTTAATTATCTACATGATCTTTGTTTTAAAATATGTGATAAACCCATAGTTTTAAGCAATGCTTTTAGAATAATGATGATGATCATTCAAATGAGATCTAAATTCTTAGAAAGCTTAAAACTAAAATAGTTCCCAATCATTGGATTACTAAATTGGGGATTAGTGAATCCTGATAGATTGGTACATACGTTGCTTTGCTCATTGGATGAGGATGATTGATCTCATGATCATTTGTGTGGAGACACTAAAGAAAGTATGTAGGTGCTTATTAGAGAATAAGTTCATTTGAACGTGGCTCGCTAAGGAATACCTAATGGAGTTTTACTTGCAACAATAGGAATTCTCAGTAGTGATAGTAAGACAAGTGATCCTTGGACTTGAGATCGCCATAGTATCTTGTGTATGATGAGTTATACTTTGACTTATTCCTTAAGACCCTTAGGGTATATCAAAGGGTATGCTTGGATATAATAAGTTATACATGGAGATAATGTATGATCAATAAAGAATCTACCACTTCTATTAAAAAAAAAGAGAAATGTCCTATGTGATTCGATAAATGACAACCCAAAGAGTCCTTGGCAAGCAAGGCGTAATGAAATTAGAAATGAGTTTTTAATTTGCATTATTTGGAGTTGTGCATTTAAGAGTCAAAATACATATAATTAAATAAAATAAGACTTAACAATAATTTCATGCCTTATATTTAATTAGGACATCAGATGGTGGAAGGATTGAATTAGATGCGGTAACTATTTACTCAAAGGTTCTTTTATGATTAATGTTGAAATCTATATTATCCGGAAAGTCGTTGATCGCTAGGGGGGCTTATCCCTATTGTAGAATAAATATTATTTATTTAAATAAATTAATTGTTTAATTTATTTATTTTAATAAGATTAGAATTGTTCTAATTGATTTATTCACAACCTTTAATATGGAGAACCTAAAAGGGTCACACCATAAAAAAGGAAGAATAATTATTTAAGAAGTTAATGGCATAATCATAATAATATATTATGTATATTTAATTTAATCTATGGTGATAGAATAAATTAAATAGCTTAATATTTATTATTTAATATTTTAGAAATATTAAATATAAATTAATAAGAAGAGTCTTATTAATATTATTACAATTATTATTATTTTAATTTCTAAAAGAGTTTAGGAATTAATTTAATATAAGTACTCTCATTTATTCCTAATTGGATTAGGAAGGAAAATTAGTTAAAGGAGTTTAATTAATTATCCCTAATAAGATTAGGGAGCTTAATTAATTAAAAGAATTTAATTAATTAAATAAATCTCAATTCCTTAATTGTTAAGGTGGGTTGCCCACATCTATAAATAATAGGAGTCTTATTATGGGTAGGGAGTTGTTGACTTTAACAACATACGTAATAATTCCAATTGTTGGAGAGTACGCCTTTTCTATAGAGATAGAAAAACTAGGGTTTAGCCAACCACCCATCTTCTTGAATTCTTATTCTTCCTTGGTGGATCACCTCTAGAGGCCAAACACTTGGGTGGCTAACGTTGATCAAAGGAAGGAACCAAACCCGGTGGATTCAAGTTAAACGCGAAAAGGATTGAAGGTGAACTTGTACACCGAGGAAGCTTTCGGATCTTCAAGGGTATGTTTGTTCTTCATATCTTTTTGTTTAATTAATAATTGTGCATAAAGGGTGATCCGGGTATATGGTTTGTAAATTTTTTTAAAACTCTGATTTTACATGTTTCCGCACTTTTTATCCAATTTGATTGCGTTCTTGAATATTACAAACCTAACAATAGTAACTCGTGAATAGTAACTCGCGAATAGTAACTCGTGAATAATAACTCGTGAATAGTAACTCGGGAATAGTAACTTATGAATAGTAACTCGTGAATAGTACTCCGACACGAAAAGTGTCCCGAATACCCGATTTAACAATATAACCTCCAAACATCAATTATACTAACACAAATAAGTCCAACACAATGAAACTATAAAATTCATCTTTAATCAACACGAACTTATTCATCATTAATATTATAACTCATAATATTTAACAACCAGGTCGTTCCCAGAAAAGAGGGGGCTTTCCGATAAGGATTTCTCCTTATTGGTGCGCACTTAGGTGACCAAACCTCTCCTTGACAGAACTTCTAGACATTGTCAATATTGCAAATAATAATATGAATAACTTTGTCGTCTCAATTATTGATTTAATAATATAACATATTATGCAGATGATACTGTAACAATAATTGAATCAATAATATGAGAGATATGATGCAACAATTACTGTAGCAATAATTGATTATAACTGAGTGACTTATCACGTAAGCATCAATAATCAATACCGTGTGCTACTATGCAACCACGCGTATTACTGTACTTTTACTACCGAGTAGTTCAACAGTTTTAACGGTAACACTTTCGCCGTTATTTTTATAGAAAGATATTTTTGTTGTTTTCTAACTGCAACAATACTTCTGTTGTGGGGTCCACCAATGATTGTGTCGTCGTATGAATATTTCCTGTTAAAACGAATATTCCCCGACCAATCGAATATTATATAACAACTTGCATACTTTGCAAAATTTATAAATATACCCCACAACTATAACATTATATCAAATCCACACCATAATATTAAAAAAAATATTTTGAGAAATTTAAATCTTTATTCATAAAATCTGGGGTCTCACAATCTCCCCTCCTTATGAAATTTCGCCCTCGAAATTTATGTACGTACCTGGTATACCGAAGAGGTGAGGATACCTTGACTTCATTTCAGATTCTAACTCTTGAGGTATAACCTTTGAGTGTCGAATATAATCCTTCTTATCCAAGATTTAAATACGTATCTCCTCATACGTTAAATCATCCGCTATCTCGTCCGGTTCTAAATTAATAATGTGGTTCGGATCATCCCCATTTTTACGTAACATCGATAAGTGAAAAACGATATGAACACGCGATATACTTGGCGGTAAAACGAGTCTATAGGCCACAGTTCCTACTTAATCAAGGATTTCAAATGGGCCAATTAAATCGAGGGTTGAGATTTCTTCTTTTCGTCGATTCTTGCTTCTAGAATAACGCCCTCTTGAACCTTCTTTTTCACATTCATCAGCTCTGAGTATGTAGCTTAAGAGGCTTTAACTTTATCGATTAAAGTCGATTCTACTCGTATATTCGTTATCTTCACGTGGGTTCGTATATTCGCACTTGTAAACGCATACGATCTTCTACTAAACGCGTCAGCTACCACATTCGCTTTTCCATGATGGTATTGAATGATATGATCGTAATCTTCAACAGCTCGAGCCAACGTCTTTTTTACATTACACGTTCGTTTTGGGTGAAGAAAATATTTAAGGGTTTTAGAAATGAGTTTTGTACTGGGGTCAATACAAATTTTGATTTTACGCTCTGGGGTAGGCTAGGAAGTCTTCAAGAATAAGTCAGGAAATTTATTATCAACAGAAATATCATTCAAAACTGTGACTCTCATCCAAGACTTGGATAACACGTCAAATTAATACCTATCAACTTGCCACCGTTATTCACCACGTCCCCTACGAAAAGTTCTATTTGCGGTGCATTCCACAAGAGGAAGTCACCAAATGAAAGGCTCGAGGCTCTTTACTTATGGCTTAATATAACAAAGTGATTGACTTTAGTGGTTTGGTTGCTTGAATTAAGATAACAAAGTTGGTTAGAATATGATGACTAACAACCTTACAAAAAGCTTGATGAGTAGTTAATCAATCGATTCCTAAAATCACATAAAAGGCAAGTATTTTCAAATAGATAAGATCGACAGGTAACGTGAAAGTGTCGATTTGAATCAACAAGATTTATAAATAGTGGAGGTAACGAAGGTTTCTACTATCGAAGTTTAAACCAATAAGTCAAAGTCTAATTTCTCCGAAGTCAAATTGAAATGTTGAGCGCAAGCAAAAGAGATAAAAGAATAGGTAGAACCGGTATCGAATATGGTATAGATTTCGCAAGAGCTTATGATTAACTTACCCGTAATAACCTTGTTCGGGTTCCTTGATAAACGCTCTCACTTAAACTACCGGCTTTATTTTGTCCGTATCCGCCTTTGGTTCCACCGTTCCAGCTGGACTTGACTTCACTATACGACAAACTCGAGCTAAATGACATTCTCTTCTTGAAATTTTCACTTCTATTATCTTGGCCATGATTACCACCGAAATGGTTACCATTCTTGGCAAGATAATTTCCCCCACGATGGTTATCATTGTTCCAATGACCGTTGCCACCGGTATGATTATTATTGTGTTGTTGGTCGTTACCTTTTGGTTGAGCTGACTCAACGGTCTCATGTGCTTCATTCTTTGATCTCAATATTTTCAGATGCCATTTTCAAACACTGTCACAACACAATGGTTAATTAACATATCACATATTATCCCTATTGTAAAACCCCAACTTTTTGAATAAAGATGAATTTTCTATAAATATTATTTTTGAATATTATGGAATAAATTTGATATAATGTTATAGTTGTGGGTAGTATTTATAAATTCGCAAAAGTATGCAAGTTGTTATATTATATTCGATTGGTCGGGAATATTCGGTTTAGCGGAATATATTCGATAACTACTTAATCATTGGTGGACCCTACAAATGTAATTTTTTTGCCGATTGAGAAAACGAAAAAAATATTTTATTAAAAATAACGGTGGAAGTTTTACCGTTAATATCTTGTTGAACTACTCTCGGTAGTAAATAGTATATAGTAATACGCTGTGGTTTGCATAGTAGCACACTAGATATTGATTATTGATACTTACGTGAGAAGTCACTCAATTATATATATATATATATATATATATATATATATATATATATATATATATATATATACGTATTATATGTATATATATAATTTTGTCATGTTTTGGAAATGGTGGGGGGGAGGTTAACAGGAAATCAAGAAAAAGGATTTGGGTTGTCTGGTGGGAGAGTATTATTAAGGTTATTATACGTATATATATATATATATATATATATATATATATATATATATATATATATATTAACCTTGTTGACAAATTGGTAAGGAAGGAAAATATTGATAACGGGAGTGTATCCCATGATTTCTTGGCACATGCTTTATATATATTTAATATATATAATATTTATATAATATATTTTATTTAAAAGTTATTTGTTTTATTAGACAATAATTAGAATATAATATATTTTATTGTAAACCAATCTGGACCGTCCATTTAAAGTAAATCAATCTGGACCGTTCATGAGTTAGCTACTTTGCAGTCCATTTTTCTATAAATAGAAGTTCATTCATTCATTATTTTCTTACGAATTCACTGAAACTCTAGAGAGATAAACTATAGAGAGAAAGAAGAAAATATTCTACTACTTCACTACTTATATATCCAGTACTCTTCTTCTTAAGGTAGGGAATATTATTTGTTGTACTCGTAAGGGGTGTTATTTCTTTTGTATTCATGAAGAGAACTTTTGTTATTCCATTATTTATTATTCTCTCGAATAAATAAAGATACACGGACTACCCCCTATACTTGGTGACATTCTTCTATTATTCTCATCTTTATTATTATTACATTGGAATATCTTGTCTTGCATGCGTTTTTACTGGCCGGACACAGTTCCATCTTTATTATTATTACATTGGAATATCCTATCGGTGCGTTTTACTTTCACACGGTTCCGTCAGATTATTACATTTGGAACATCCCGCTTGGCATGCAATTCGCTTTGACACAGTTCCGTTACTTATTATTCTACATTGGAATAACTTTCTATCTGGTACCGCATGCATGGTGATTTCTTTTGTTATTCCATTCTTTATTATACTCAGTTGGTTAAAGTTTTGACTTCTATACTCCATGAAATTAGTGGAATATCCTTGATATTTGCGCTTCATCCAGTATCTTTTCATGGAAATATTCTTCTGAGCATTCTTGAATATTTACTCTACAAAGCAGTATCATGTTGACAATTTGGACGTTATTAATTCATGGATAAATTAATTCTTGAACTTGTTTTATTGAATTCTTATATCATTGTCATCATCCCCATGTTTATATTATGTTGAAAGTCATCTGTGGCCTGTAGTGCATAAATGGACTTGGTATGATTATGACCAGGGATTATTCGGTGTAATCATGACCGTAATGTTACAAATGATATGGAAAAAGTCTTCATTGGCCCGTAGTGCATTAATGGATAGTTGTTGGCATGATCATGACCATTAATGAATACACAAATATTCTTGGCCCGTAGTGCATGGATAATTATGGTCGTGATGCTAAAGAATATCCTTGGCCGTAGTGCAGGGGTGATTCGATGATGTGAATATTTATTAAGTCGAGTCTCAAATGATAATAAAGATGATGAAAACCTTTTAATCATAAAAGATAGTAGATTTTATTTTCTACTTGACTCTTTTAATGGATTGCTTGTTCCGCTACAGTTAAACTTGATGTCTATTATATTTTATCAGTTTAACATTGTTAGAGACTAATGATAATTTATTCTGCATTATCTTAGTCATAATATTTCTAACTGGGCTAGTTTAGCTCACCCTTTCTTTCACTGTTCTCTTCAGGAAATGAGAATATAGCTGGGATGAGTCGGGGAACGGAGTGATGGTCCAGAGGATAGCATTAGTAGTCCTCATTATTCTGTGAAATAGTGTGATAATAATTATAATGAGGACTTCTTTTGAGTTTGTATAATCTCTAGTAGATAATATTTGTATTTAAACTCACAGTTTATGTTTTGTCGTATTGTACCACGTAAATTGTATTAGTAAGTTGTATTTGAATTACATGCATGTGTATCTCAAGCGACCCAAGATGGGTGATGTATACCTAATTTTTGGGGCATCACAGTTGGTATCAAATCTTAGGGATATGATCCCTGGCTAAGATGTGAGACTAGAACTAGGAGGGGAGAGACGGGGAATTCCTTCGCTAGTAGGACCTATTTAAATTTATTTTGTATTTAAATTAGTTGGTCAGAGTTTAGAGATATTATGTTACATGTCAATTAACCTTTGTTTTGTGGTAGTATCTGAAAATGACATCCGAAAATGTTGAGAATAGCAATGGAGAACAAGAGACCGTTGAGTCTCCACATATCAATAATCAGGAGAATGTGCATCAGGAAGGCGACAATCCTCATGCAAACAACAACACTGACCAAATGATGAACGATGGAATGTTAAGAGTCTTTATGCAATTCATGCAACATCAGGCGAAGGTGGCTCCTGTTCATAATACAGGAGGAAACAATGGCAGGCCACGGTTGGTCACCACTAAGCAATTCAAAGAGCTGGGACCACCGGAGTTTTTGGGAAAACCAGAACCACTTAAAAGGCGAGACGCGTGGTTAAGCAGAGATCACCAAGATATTTGATGTTTTGGGATGCTTGAGGAGCAAAAAGGTTACTTTTGCCACCTTTATGTTGCGTGAAGAGGCGGTCATCACCGGTGGGAATCAGAAAAGCATCAACTCGACACAGCGTCTTCAAGATGTCTTGGGAGAAGTTCCAAGAGCTGTTCAACGACAAATACTTTCCCGAAAGTATTCGTCACATGAAGGAGGTGGAGTTTATCAAATTGGAGCAAAACAATATGACCGTGTCGCAATACGAGGCAAAATTTACGGAGTTATCCCGGTTTGCATCCCACTTAGTGGATAATAAAGAGAGAATGGCGCGAATGTTTTTAAGAGGTTTGAAGCCGGAGATACGTCAACATCTTATTTCTCATAAACTGTGTTTGTATTCAAATGTTATAAATTGGGCTCAGTTGGTGGAGCGCGATAACGAGTCAATGCAACCAAAAAGAGCAAATTAAAAAATGATAATACCGGTGATAATTGATCATCAAAGCGGTGACAATAAGCATGGAGGAATCAACATGCCGAAATGGTAACCACTTCGTGGTAATCATGGTCAAAACAATAAGAATGGACATTTCAAGAAGAGGAGATTCAACAATGATGGAAAGACGTCGGCAAGACCAAAGACCAGTTGTTAAGGAAGGAGAACGACCACCTATCATATTCTTCAAATGCGAGGGGAGGGACACATCACCAAACTGCGATGTCGTCCAAAAGCATGTTATAATTGTGGAAGAGAAGGTCACTTAGCCCAATTTTGTCGCTCACCAAGACAAGTTCAGCTAGGATGGAGGCACCAAAGGCCGTCCCAGAAAAGTCAAAGCGCCTGTAGTTTAAGAAAGAGCGTTTTTTTCGTGACAAGGAACCTGAATAAAATTATCACGGGTATGTTAGTCATAAACTCTTACGAAGTCTATACCGTGTTAGATACCGGTTCTACTCACTCTTTTATTTCACCTAGTTGTGTTCAATGTTTGAAGTTAACTCCGGAGAAGTTAGACTTTGATTTATCTGTTGAAACTCAGTTGGGAGAAACCTTCATTACCTCCACTATTTATAAATCTTGTTCAAATCAACACTTTCACGTTACCTGTCGATCGTATCTCTTTGAAAATACTTTCCTTTGATGTGATTTTAGGAATCGATTGGTTAACTACTCATCATGCTTTTCGTCAAGTTGTTAGCTTTCATATTCCTAACCAACCTGTTATGCGAATTCAAGGAACCAAATCACTAAAGTCAATCATGGTCATATCAAGCCATAAGTAAAGAGCCCCGGTCCTTTCGTTGTTGACTTCCTTGTGTGGAATGCACCAAAGCCAGACTTTCTTAGTTTAATGTGTGAATGACGATGGCAAGTTGATAGGTATCAATGTGACGTGTTACCCAAGTCTTGGATGAGAGTCACAGTTTTGAATAATATTTCTATTGTTAATAAATTTCCTTACGTATTCTTGAAGACTTCTTAGCCTACCCCTAGAGCGTGAAATCGAATTTTGTATTGACCCCAGTACAAAACCCATTTCTAAAACCCTCAAATATTTCTTCAACTAAAATGAACGTAACATGCGCCAAAGACGTTGGCTCAAGCTGTTGAAAATTACGATCGTACCATTCAATACCATCGTGGAAAAGCGAACGTGGTAGCTGACGCGTTGAGTAGAAAATCGTATGTGTTTACGAGTGCGATGTTGTTAACACAAAGACCCATATCATATGACTTACAAATGATGAAGATAGAGTTAAAGACTCTAGGAACCCACGTGAAGATAACGAATATACGAGTAGAATTAATCGACTTTAATCGATAAAGTTAAAGTCGTTCAAGCTACACACCCGGAGCTGATGAATGTGAAGAATTAAGAAGGTTCAAGAGGGCGTTGTTCTAGAAGCAAGAATCGATAAAGAAGGAATACTTCGAGTCAACTCCAGACTTTGTGTTCCTAACGACCCTGATTTAAAGTATAAAATCATGATGGAGGCTCACAACACACCGTTTTCAATCCATCCTGGGAGTACCAAAATGTATCATGATCTTCGACATACATTTTGGTGGGGCAATATGAAGAGAGAGAGCGTTGTTTTTCTCAAGGTGTCTAACGTGTCAACGAGTCAAGGCGGAGCATCAAGTACCAAAAGGTCCATTGCAACCACTTGAAATTCCAAAATGGAAGTGGGAGCACATTACCATGCATTTCGTTACTGGTCTTCCCAAAGTTTCTCAAGGCATAGATGCGATTTGGGTTATTTTTGATAGATTGACCAAGTCTGCTCATTTCTTATCGATACGAGAAACTTATACACTTGAACGTCTAGCTCGTATGTACATAAACGAGGTTGTAAGATTGCATGGTATGCCAGTATCCATAGTTTCTGATTGAGACCCAAGATTTACTTCGTGATTTTGGGTTAGTTTGCAAAAAGCTATAGGCACGATTTACGATTTAGCTTCAGATATCATCCTCGCATTTTACGGACAATCGAGAGGATTATTCAAACTCTTGAAGATCTATTAAGACTCTGTGTCCTTGATTTCAAGGGAAGTTGGGACAAGTTCTTACCATTGGTGGAGTTTTCCTACAACAAATGTTATCAAGCAAGTATTGGCATGGCTCCATTCGAAGCGTTGTATGGAAGAAAGTGTCGTTCTCCAGTATGCTGGGATGAAGTGGGTGAAGCAACGTTGTTGGGACCAGAGTTGGTACGTATGACTACGGAAAAGATTCAAACGATCCGGCAACGTATAAAAACCTCATAAGATCGACAAAAGAGTTATGTTGATCTTCATCGAAAGGACGTGGAATTCGATATAGGAGATCATGTGTTGTTACGTGTTGCTCCATAGAAAGGATTTTCGAGATTTGGAAAGAGAGGAAAGTTGAATCCTCGATTCATCGGCCCATTTTTAATCCTTGATCGAGTAGGAACTGTGGCCTGTAGACTCACTTTACCGCCAAGTATGTCTCGTGTTCATAACATTTTTCACATATCCATGTTACGTAAATATGTGGAAGACCCGAACCACATTATTGAGTTGGAACCGGACGAAATAGCGGAAGATTTGACGTATGAAGAGGTTCCTGTTCAAATCTTGGATAAGAAGGAACATATTCTACGCACCAAGGTTATACCTCAAGTCAAAGTTTTGTGGAGAAACCACGATGTTGAGGAAATGACTTGGGAGTTAGAATCTGAAATGAAATCAAGGTATCCTTACCTCTTTGACATACCAGGTATGTACCCTAATTTCGAGGGCGAAATTTCATAAGAAGGAGAGATTGTAAAATCCCAACTTTTTGAATAAAGATGAATTTTCTATAAATATAATTTTTGAATATTATGGAATAAATTTGATATAATGTTATAGTTGTGGGTAGTATTTATAAATTCTGCAAAGTATGCAAGTTGTTATATTATATTTGATTGGTGGGGAATATTAGGTTTACTAGGAATATTCGTAACAACTACTCAATCATTGGTGGACCTACAATGTAATTATTGTTTGATCGATTGAAAAACGACAAAAATATTTTATTAAAATAACAAATGAAAGTTTTACCGTTAATCTTGTTGAACTACTTTCGGTAGTAAAGAAATCTGATACTGGCGTGGTTGCATAAAGTAGCTTACGGTATTGATTATTGATACTTACGTGAGAAGTCACTCGCTTTTATTTTATATATATATATATATATATATATATATATATATATATATATAATGTATTATATGTATATATATAATTTTGTCATGTTTTGGAAATAGTGGGGGGAGGTTAACGGAAATCAAGAAAAAGGATTTGGGTTATGCGGTGGGAGAGTATTATTAAGGTTATTATATATATATATATATATATATATATATATATATATATATATATATATATATATATTAACTTTGTTGACAAATTGGTAAGGTGGGAAAATATTGATAACGGGAGTGTATCCCATGATTTCTTGGCACATGCTTTATATATATTTAATATATATAATATATTTTATTTAAAAGTTATTTGTTTTATTAGACAATAATTAGAATATAATATATTTTATTGTAAACCAATCTGGACCGTCCATTTAAAATAAATCAATCTGGACTGTTCATGAGTTAGTTACTATGCAGTCCATTTTTCTATAAATAGAAGCTCATTCATTCATTATTTTCTTATGAATTCACTGAAACTCTAGAGAGATAAACTATAAAGAGAAAGAAGAAAGTATTACTTCGCTACTTCACTACTTATATATCCGAAGATTCTTCTTCTTAAGGTAGGGAATATTATTTGTTGTACTCGTAAGGAGTGTTATTTCTTTTGTATTCATGAAGAGAACTTCATTATTCCATTATTTATTATTCTCACGGAATAACCAAAGATACACTGGACTAACCTATACTTGGTGACATTCTTCTATTATTACATCTTTATTATTATTACATTGGAATATCCTGCTCATGCAATGCTTTTCTGCGGGACTGGGTTCCGCCTTTATTATTATTCATTGGAATATCACATGCATGCGTTTTACTGGCGGGACTGATCCGTTGTATTATTTTGTTGGAACATCACATCTTGCATTAATTTTACCTCGACTGGTTCTGTTACTTATTATTCTCATTGAATAACTTTATACATCGCAATCTACCGCATGCATGGTGATTTCTTTTGTTATTCCATTCTATATTATACTCGGTTGGTTAAAGTTTTGACTTCTATACTCCATGAAATTAGTGGAATATCCTTGATATTTATGCGCTTACATCCAGATATCTTTTCATGGAAATATTCTTGAGCATTCTTGAATATTTACTCTACAAATTAGTATCATGTTGACAATTTGGACGTTATTAATTCATGGATAAATTAATTCTTGAACTTGTTTTATTGAATTCTTATATCATTGTCATCATCCCCATGTTTATATTATGTTGAAAGTCATCTGTGGCCTGTAGTGCATAGATGGACTTGGTATGATTATGACGAGAGATTATTCGATTGTAATCATGGTAGTAATGTTACAAATGATGTGGAAAAAGTCCTCATTGGCCCGTAGTGCATTGATGGATAGTTGTTGGCATGATCATGACCATTAATGAATACACAAATATTTTTGGCCCGTAGTGCATGGATAATTGTGGTCGTGATGCTAAAGAATATCCTTGGCCGTAGTGCAGGGGTGATTCGATGATGTGGAATATTTATTAAGGCGAGTCTCGGCGATATGATGATGAAAAACCTTTTTAATCATAAAAGATAGTAGATTTTATTTTCTACTTGACTCTTTTAATGGATTGCTTGTTCAAGCTAGTTAAACTTGATGTCTATTATATTTTATCGGTTTAACATTGTTGGAGATGATGATAATTTATTCTGCATTATCTTAGTCATAATATTTCTAATCGGGCTAGTTGAGCTCACCCTTTCTTTCACTTTTTCTCTTGAAAATGAGAATATAGGTGGGACGAGTCGGGAACCGAGTGATGGTCCGGAGAATAGCATTAGTAGTCCACACTATTACAGCGAAATAGTGTGATAATAATTATGTCGGGACTTCTTTTGAGTTTGTATAATCTCTAGTAGATAATATTTGTATTCAAACTCACGGTTTATGTTTTGTTGTATTGTACACGGCGATTGTATTAGTAAGTTGTATTTGAATTCTGTACTGTGTATCTGGCGACCCAAGATGGGTGATGTATACCTAATTTTGGGGGCGTCACACCTATACTCTGACCGACCAATTAAATACCAAATAAACTTAGGTAGGTCATACTAGCGAAGGAATTCCCCGTCTCTTCCCTCCTAGTTCTTGTCTCACATCTCAGCCAGGGATCATATCCCTAAGCTTTGATACCAACTATGACACCCCCAAAACAGGTATACATCACCCATCTTGGGTCGCCAGATACAAGGTACTGAATACAAATACAACTTAATTATACAACAGTCGTGTAAAATACGACAAAATATAAGTTGTGAGTTTTAATACAAATATTGTCATCTAGACAATATTCACACTCAATGGAGTCCTCATTACATTTATTATCACACTATTTCACAGAATAGTGAGGACTACTAATGCACCATCTACGACCATCACTCGCTCCCCACTAGTCCCATTTACGCGTTCTCATTTCACGAGAGAATAGTGAAAGAAAGGGTGAGCTCAACTAGCCTAGTAAGAAATATAATGACTAAGATAATGCAGAATAAATTATCATTATCCTTCAACGGATGTTAAACGATAAAATATAATAAACATCAAGTTTAATCATGGTGAACAAGCAATCCATTAGAAGAGTCAAGTAGAGAATAAAATCTACTATCTTCTATGATTTAAAAGGTTTTTCATCACTTTTATCGTTGAGACTCAAACAATAAATAAAATCGAATCATCCTGCACACGGCCAAGGATATTCATGTAATCATCAATGTTCATTACTATCTTAGAATAATCCTCGGTCATAATCATACCAACAACAACTGCCCACCAATGAACTACGAGCCAATGAGGACTTTTACCACATCATTCGTCACATTATGGTAATGATTATCTAGAATAATCCTCGAGTCATAATCATACCAAGTCCATCTATGCACGTAAGCCAAAGATGACTTTCAACATAATATAAGCATGAGGATGATGACAATTGATAAAACAAGTTCAAGAATAAATTTTAAAGATTTATAAGTTAATTTATCCCGAACTCGATAACGTCCAAAGCATCGACATGATATCTTTTTTGTGCGGTAAAATTCAAGAATGCTCAGAAGAATATTTCCATGAAAAGATACTGGATGAAGTGCAAATATCAAGGATATTACATTAATTTTATGGAGTATAGAAGCTAAAGCTTTAACCAACTGAGTATAATAGAATATATGAAACTGCAAATGGATTTTCACCCGTCATGCGGTAATCCACGTAGACAGATCATTTCCACAATTTAATAAGGAATGAATACGAAGGATCATTCACCATGCATGTGGTAATCCACATAGATAGGTTATTCCAACAAAATAATAAAGAATGGAATAACAAAAGGATTCATTATGCGTGCGATAGATTTGCAAGACCGACGGTTATTCCCAATGTAATAATAAATAATGGAACCCGTCCCACCAAAACGTAACGCATACCGACATGATATTCCGACGAGAATAATAAATAATGAAACCAGTCCTAAGAAAGCGCCTGAAAACAGGATATTCCGGCTGAATAATAAAGAACGGAATATTAGAAGAATTTCACCATGTATATGCAAGATTATTGCGCCAACAAAGTTATTCAATGAATAATAAGAATGGAATAACATAAGAATTTTACCAAGTATAGGGTATCCGGCGTATCGAGTTATTCCAATGAATAATAAAGAATAGAATAACAGAAGTTTTCTTCATGAATAAGAAAGAAAGAATACCCTTTATGAGTACAACAAATAATATTCCCTACCTTAGAAGAAATTGGATATTGGAGTAGTGAAGTAGCAAAATACTTTTCTTCTTTCTCTCTATAGTTTCTCTCTCTAGAGTTTCTGGGACGCCCCCAAAATAGGTATACAACACCCATTATAAGTTGTCAAAATACATGATACAGAAATAACTACAACTTTATTAATACGACATAAAAACTGTGAGTTTAAAATACAAATATTATCGTCTAGACAATATTCACACCCAAATAAGTCCTCATTACAATTATTGGTACATTATTTTACAAAAATGGTGAGGACTACTAAAACAACTTTCTAGATCCATCATTCCACACCCCGACTAGAACTTGCTACATTCTCGCTTCCTGAAAAGAAAAATAGAACAAAAAGGAAAAGGGTGAGCTCAACTAGCCCAGTAAAGAATATTATGACTAAGATAACATAGAATAAATTATCGTTAGTACTCAACGAGGAAAAAATCGATAAAATACAATAAATGACAAGTTTTGGATCAATATTCATGATGAAATAATAATTCATAGAAAGAGTTACGTGAGAATGAAATCTACTATTATCTATGAATTTATATATCTATCATTAATATTTTATCCACTGTAACATCAATCAACATATATCCGAATCAAATATTCATCTTTGCACCTTTACGGCCAAAAGATATTCATCAGATTAGTCATGTTCATCTAAACACTTGTTCATCTTTACTTTGAGGCCAAAGATATTCATCGAAAATCATTCATCTTTTTACACCACGGGCCAAAGATATTCAATTATATCATCATTTAGGGTGAGGATGATGAAAAATATTTTAAAGAAAATCGAATCGGTGAAACAAAGAATAAATATTAAGGATTAAGTATTTGGATTTATCGAGTCCAAAAATATCTCAATAATAATCACAGTGGAGTAAAATTCAAGAATGATCAAAACATGGATACAATCAAAGCTAGTATCCATAATAGATATTTTGAACGAAAAATAAAATTTTAATTTTTACGTGAATAGTGTAAATAAATTCGTGAATCGTGCTTGGTATCGTGAATAGTAATCCCGACACTAAAAGACAAGAATTTCATAAGAAAAATACTCACAATATTCCGGCATAATGATATTGAAAGAATTAATATCATTTTAAAAAAAAAATATCCCTTACCTCAAAAAAAATATTACTTCTGGCTGGAATATCAGATATAACGCTGAAGGAACTTGCACCGTATAACAACACAAAGTATTAAAATACTTACAAGAATACGCTCGACAATATCGAGAAAGAAAGAGAGAGAAAACTTTAGTTTCTGGTGTGATTTTCAATTCTAACCTAAGCACCCTATTTATAGAAAAATGCTTAGAACACCAAAGCAGAAAATTTAATAAAATAATAATATATTTATATGAATTTCCTACGCACACCAAGAATCTGAATTAAGCAACTTAACACATGTTTAATGAGGCCCAAAAATGTAAAACATGTTTTTCTTAAAAAAAAATAATTAAAACTTCCAAAAATCAATTATTTCGAAACTTCGGAACTTTAATAATTCATAATAAATAGCACTTTTATCAGAAAAATTCAAACCTCATGTCTTTTTTATAGGAAATTCCATTATCTACAACTTTACAGAAGAAAGTTTTTCCAAATTCCAAACAAAAATTGACCAAAATCCACAAACGGGCGATTTTACAGGCTATAATCAAATTTCAGTCAAGAAATAGGGGCCACCGACATGTTTAACATGTTTTTAACATTTATTGCAACAAAAATACTCTTCCTCCTCATATACTCATATATCCCACATTCATTGTAAAAATATCACCATTATTATATTATAATAATATAATAAAATATTATTTTATCAGAAAATATAAAATATCAATTTTCAACAATTGTCACTTTAAAAATTTTCTCCATCTATATCCACATAAAATCAAAATTTTTCTCATCATATATGTAAGACCCCAACTTATTATAAATAAAATTAAATTTTCTCTATTTATTATTTTGAAATAGTAAGGGTTGAATTGATTAATGTCGTTAGTTATGGGTAAAATCGCAAATATTTTAAATAAGCAAGTGGTTATAAAATATTCATTTTTATCGGAGAATATTCGTTTGGTGCGTGGAATATTCTTACCGTGGGAAATATTCGCAAATGCTGACAATTTTGACCTTGTGTGGGCCCCATAACTGAAAGCGATTGGATGAAGAGAAAGCGAGAAGTATAAGTTGTTTATAAATAACAGGCGTAGTTAGGTACCGCATTAATCTTGTTGGAATACCCGATGGTTAAAATACGATGTCTGGCGTTGTTGTGACAAGAAGACATTACAGTATTGCACCAATTATTGATTCTTACGTGAAGAAGGCACTACTCAATAATTATTCACGGTAATTCTTGTTCAATATTTTATTTCATTGATTCAATAATTGCTACGTTGATATTTTATATTATTTGTTGTTTTAATAATTGTCACTACACGCATTTTTTCATTATCGGAGCAATAATTCATATTATCCTAATAATATTATTAGATAACATTATTGTTAATGTCTAGAAAGTTTTGTCTAAGGAGAGGTTTGGTCACCTAATTGCATGGCGTAGGTAAGGAGAAATCCTTATTGAAAGCCCCTCTTTCTTAGGAGCTTTCAGTTGTCGATATTATGATTTGGTAATATTATTTGTGAATAATTAATTATTGATTTATATAATGAGGAAAATATTCATTTTATGTGGATATAGATGGAAAAAAATTTTAAAGTGACAATTGTTGAAAATCGATATTTTATCTTTTCTGATAAAATAATATTTTATTATATTATTATAATATAATGATGATATTTTTACAATGAATGTGGGATATATGAGTATATGAGGAGGAAGAGTATTTTTATTGCAAAAGTTGTTTAAAACATGTTAAACATGTCTGTGGGCCCATTTCTTGACTAGAATTTGATTATAGCCTGTAGAATCGCCCGTTTGCGGATTTCGGTCAATTTCTGTTTGGAATTTGGAAACACTTTCTTCTGCAAAGTTGTATATAATGGAATTTCCTATGGAAAGGACATGAGGTTCGAATTTTTCTGAAAAGGGCTATTTATTATGAATTATTGAAGTTTCGAAGTTTTGAAATAATTGATTTTTGGAAGTTTTAAATATTTTATTTATGAAAAACATTTTTCTTACTTTTTTGAGTGGGTGGTTGATGTTTGAACTCAGCTGATGTGTGTAGGAGATTTTTGAAAAATAATAATAATATTTATTAAATTTTCTACTTTGGTGTTCTAAGCATTTTTCTATAAATAGGGTGCTTAGGTTAGAATTGAAAATCACCCCAGAAACTAAAGTTTTCTCTCTCTATATTATCGAGCGTATTCTTGTGAGTATTTTAAGACTTTGAGTGTTGCTATATGATATGCAAGTTCCTTCAAAGACTATATCTAGTATTTCGGTCGATGTAATCTTGTCTTTTCGAGGTAATGGATGTTATTTTCTTCTTAAATGATATTATTTTCTTCAATATCATTATGCCGAAATATTGGTTTGAACTTTTATCAAATTTGAAACTTTTGTGTCGGGAGGTTACTATTCACGTATATGGCACTTATTCACGAATCTACTAAGATCTATTCTATTCACGAAAAAATTAAATTTTGTTTTAAGTCAAAATATCTATTATGGATACTAGCTTTGATTGTATCCATGTTTTGATCATTCTTGAATTTTACTCCACTATGATTATTTATGAGGTATTTTTGGACATGAAATAGCTAAAATACGAATCCTTAATATTTATTCTTTTGTTTCACTGAATTCATTTTCTTTAAAATATTTTTCATCATCCTCAGTCCTAAATGATGATATTATTGAATATCTTTGGCATGTAGTGCAAAGATGAATTATTTTTGATGAATATCTTTGGCCCGTGAGTGCAAAGATGAATGCAGTGTTTAGATGAACACTGACTAATCGATGAATATCTTTGCTTTTGTAGTGCAAAGATGAATATTTGATTCCGGATATATGTTGATTGATGTTACAGGGATAAAAGATAGACGATGAACTTTTAAATTCATATATAGAAGATAGTAGATTTCATTCTCTACTTAACTCTTCTAATGAATTATTATTTCCACTACTTGAATATTGATTTAAAACTTGTTGTCTATCAGATTCTATTAGATTTTTCCTCAGTTGAAGACTAACGATAATTTGTTCTATATTATCTTAGTCATAATGTTCTTTTTGGGCTAGTTGAGCTCACCCTTTTCCTTGTTGTTCCATTTTTCTTCTCGAGAGGCGAGAATGTAGCGTAGTACTAGTTAAAGGTGTGGAATGATGATTCTAGAAGTTGTTGTAGTAGTCCTCACTATTATGTAAAAATAGTGTATTAATAATTATAATGAGGACTTATTTGAGTGTGGATATTGTCTAGATGACAATATTTGTATTTAAACTCACATTTTTTATGTTGTATTAATAAAGTTGTAGTTGTTTCACGTACCATGTATTTTGACGACTCGAATGGGTGTTGTATACCTATTTTGGGGGCGTCACAGTTAATGGTATCGAGCTTAGGGATATGATCTCCATGGAGATCGTGAATAGAACTAGGAGGGAGGGCAGAGTAAATCATTCGCTAGTGTGTCCTACCTAAGCTTATTTGTTGGTCGGTCATAATATTTGGTCGGTCATAATATAGGGGTATTATGTGATATGTTAATTTGTAAAATTAACCCTTGTTTTATGGCAGTATTTGAGAATGTCGACTGAGAATGTTAACAATGAAGTGAATGAGACCGTGGAGAAAGCTCTAATCGCCAACCAAGATAATGTGATGTTAGGCGAAGAAAGAATTAGAGATATCCATGTGGTGAGTGAAGAATTAATAGTTGTACCCGAGATAGTCACAGAGGTAGCAACTGAGAGTGAGGAAGAAGAGGAACCTGAGGAGAATTTATTAGAAGAATTTTATGATCGAAATTTAGAATTACAAAATCGTATTCATGAGTTAAGCGAAATTTGAAAAGAACGGCGGTGGTCGTGGAGCAAAGAGATGCAACAATTCTAAATTGTGTTACCCGATGTGCGATGCTTGAACAGAAGCACTCTTTGGCAGAGTATAAGATATTAGAGCTGGAATCTAAGAATGCTATGATCAAAGTTTTGATGAAAGAAGAAGCAACCAAACGAATGAGAATGGAGGATGCATGGGTAAAAGCTACACGACACGTTGATATTGTAGAAAAAGACGTCGATCCAATAAGGCCAAAATAGATGAAATGGATTTACGCTTTTGACAAAGAATTGGGAGAATCCAACATCGAGTTTGGAATTACCCTATCATGCAGAAAGCGATCAACCCCAATTCGATATGGATCGGAGAGTAATGATTGAAATCATGGATCAGGAATTCGACGAAGCAATGACGGGTGGAATGTACTCTATAGCAAAGTTAAGTCTAGTTGGGACGGTGGCACCAGAGGCGGATACGAACAAGTCAAAGTCAACGGTTCCTGGAAGAGCGTTTGTCGTGACTGCCCAAAACATGAGGAACTTGAACGAAGGTATCACGGGTTAGTTAATTATAAATTCTTGCGAAGTCTATACCTTATTAGATACCAGTTCTACCCATTCTTTTATCTCTCCTACTTGTGCTCAACGTTTAAACTTGACTCCGGAGAAATTAGACTTTGATTTATCTGTGGAGACTCTGTTAGGAGAAACTTTCATCATATCCACTGTTCATAAATCTTGTTTGATCCAAGTTGGCACCATCACATTACTTGTTGACCTTATCTCTTTAAAGATACTTGTTTTTGATGTGATTTTAGGGATTAATTGGTTAACTACTCATCATGCCAAATTGATTGCTTGTGTAAGGTTGTTAGTTTTCATATTCCTAAGCAACCTGTTATTCAAATTTAAGCAACCAAACCATTGAAGTCAAACTCTTTTATATCAAGCAGTAAAATCATTCGTTTATTGAAAAACGGATGTCAAGCTTTCTTAGCCATGTTATGGACTTGAACAAAAATACGCCGATTTGAATGATATTTACATTGTTAGTAAATTTCCGACGTATTTCTGAAAAAATTTCTGCCTACTCCCGAGGCGTGATATTGAATTTTGTATCGACTTTGAACCCGATACAAAACTCATTTCTAAAATCTCATATCGAATAGCTCCTATTGAACTTCAGTAGTTAAAAACCCAACTATAGAAGTTGATAATCGAGCCTCTATTTGGTGACTTCTTTTATGGAATACACCGAAGCCAGACTCTCCGTAGGGGACGCTATATTCATACGATAGTAAACTGATAGGTGTCATTGTGACGTGCTATCCAAGGTTGGGATATGAGTCACAGTTGAGAGCAACCTAAGTCGGTAATCGAAATACGTAGCTTTCTAGGCTTAGTTAGTTATTATCGGAGATTCGTTGAAGGATATTCTCGAATCACTATTCCATTAACGCAGCTGACTCGTAGAGATACAAAATTCGAATGGAGCAAGGAATGTGGGAAGAACTTTGAAGAACTCAAGAGGAGACTCATTTCGGCACATGTTCTGACCATACCATCCTGGAAAAGCGAACGTGGTAGCTGGCGTGTTGAGTAAAAGATCGTATCTGATCACGAAAAGATATTGTCAAAGACCCATTTCATATAACTTACAAATGATAGATATAGAGTTAAAGACTCTAGGGACTCACGTATACGAGTAGAACCGACTTTAATCGATAAAGTTAAAACCGTTCAAGCTACACACCGGAGCTGATGAATATGAAGAAGAAGGTGCAAGAAGGTGCTATTCCAGAAGCAAGAATCGATGAAGAAGGAATACTTCGAGTCCACACCAGACTTTGTGTTCCTAACGATTCTGATTTGAAGTACAAGATCATGATGGAGGCACACAATACACCATTTGTAATCCATCCTGGAAGTATCAAAATGTATCGTAATCTTAGACATACATTTTGGTGGAACAATACGAAGAGAGAGATTGCAAAGTTTATCTCAAGGTGTTTAACTTATCAACGTGTAAAGGCGGAGCATCAAGTGCCAAAGGGTCCATTGCAACCACTTGAGATTCCGAAATGGAAGTGGGAACAAATTACCATGGATTTTGTTACGGGTCTTCCCACGGTTTCTCAAGGAATAAATGCTATTTGGGATTATTGTTGATAGATTAACCAAGTCTGCTCATTTCTTGTCGATACGGGAGACTTATTCCCTTGAACGTCATGCTAGTATGTACGTGAATGAGATTGTGAGGTTGCATGGCATGCCAGTATCTATAGTTTCGGATCGTGACCCAAGATTCACTTCAAGATTTTGGGTTAGCTTGCAAAAAGCTATGGGCACGGATTTACGATTCAGTTCGACATACCATCCTCAAACGGACGGGCAATCAGAGAGGACTATTCAAACTCTTGAAGAACTATTAAGACTTTGTGTCCCAGATTTCAAAGGAAGTTGGGATAAGTACCTACCATTGGTGGAATTCTCCTACAACAACAGTTATCAGGCAATTATAGGCGTGGCTCCATTTGAAGCATTGTATGGACGAAAGTGTCGCTCTCCAATATGCTGGGATGAGGTGGGAAAAGCAACGTTGTTGGGACCCGAGTTGGTACGTATGACTACAGAAAAGATCCAAATGATTCGACAACGTATACAAACGACACAGGATCGACAAAAGAGTTATGCGGATCTTCATCGAAAGGACATGGAATTTAGTATTGGGGATCACGTATTATTGCGTGTTGCTCCATGGAAAGGAGTTACAAGATTTAGGAAGAGAGGAAAGCTCAATCCACGATTTATTGGTCCATTTCAAATTCTTGACCGAGTAGGAAATGTGGCCTATAGACTCGCGTTACCTCCAAGTATGTCTCGTGTTCATAATGTTTTTCATATATCTGTGCTACGTGAATATGTGAAAGACCTAAACCACATTATTGAGTTAGAACCGGACGAGATAGCCGAAGACTTAACGTACGAAGAGGTACCAGTCAAGATCTTGAATAGGAAGGAGCATGTCCTACGCATGTCAATTTCGATGATGAAATTTCATAAGGAGGGGAGGTTGTAAGACCCCAACTTTTTATAAATAAAGATTTAATTTCTCTAATTATTATTTTGAAATAGTAAGGGATTGATTTGATTAATGTGGTTAGTTATGGGTAAAATGCGCAAATATTTCAAATAAGCAAGTGGTTATAAAATATTCATTTTTATCGGAGAATATTCGTTTGGTCGTGTAATATTCTTCTTTGTTGGGAATATTCGCATTTACGCCAAGCAGACCTTGTGTGGGCCCCATAACGTAAAAAGATTGGATGAAGAAAACGATAAGTATAAGTTGTTTATAAATAATCTGCATAGCTTGTTATTCTGAGTTAACACTCATTGGAATACCCGGTGGTTAAAACACAAGATAATATCGTTGTTGCAGACAAGAAGACACGGTATTGCACCAATTATTGATTCTTACGTAAGAAGGCACTACTCAATAATTGTTACGATGAGTTATCGCTCAAAGATTTTATTTTATTGATTCAATAATTGCTGCGTTGATATTTTATATTACTGTTGTTTCAATAATTGTCACTACACAATATTTTCCATTATCGAAGCAATAATTCATATTATCTGAATAATATTATTAGAAAATATTATTGGCAATGTCTAGAAAGTTCTCGCTCTAAAGAGAGGTTTGGTCACCTAATTGCTGCCAAGAAGAAGTGAGAAATTCTTATTAGAAAGCCCCTCTTTCTTTGGGAACCGTATGCAGTTTGTCGATGATTGTGATTCTATAATATTATTTGTGAATAATTAATTTTTGATTTATATGATAAGGAAAATATTAATTTTATGTGGATATAGATGGAGAAAATTTTAAATGTGACAATTGTTGAAAATTGATATTTTATCTTTTTTGATAAAATAATATTTTATTATTATAATGGTGATATTTTTACAATGAATGTGGAATATATGAGTATATAAGGAGGAAGAGTATTTTTGTTCAATAAATATTTAACACATGTTTGGTGTTACAAAAAATGTTTAACACATGTTTTGTGTGTTGGTGGACACAATCTTTGACTGAAATTTGATTATAGCCTGTAAAATCACTAGTTTGTGGATTTCGGTAAATTTCTGTTTGGAATTTAGAAAAACTTTCCTCTGCAAAATTGTAGAGAATTAAATTTCCTATAGAAAGGACATAAGGTTCGAATTTTTCTGATAAAAAGGCTATTTATTATGAATTATTGAAGTTCCGAATTATTGAGTCTGAATTGATTTTGTAACAAAAATTGTTTAAAACATGTTTTTCATTTTTGGTGCATTTGTGTGGAAAATGTGTTTTTGATGTGTTGGGCTAAGGAAAATTTGGATATAAATGTATTATTATATTCAATTTTCTGCTTTGGTGTTCTAAGCATTTTTCTATAAATAGGGTGCTTAGGTTAGAATTTAAAATCATTCCAGAAATTGAAGTTTTCTCTCTACTTCTCTCTCTATATTATCGAGCGTATTCTTGTGAGTATTTTGATACTTTGAGTGTTTTTATACTGTGCAAGTTTCCTTCAAAGACTATATCCGATATTCCACCAAAAGTATCTTGTCTTTCCGAGGTAAAGGATGTTATTTTCTTCGTAAGTGATATTATTTCTTCAATATCATTATGCCGAAATATTGGTTGGAACTTTTTATCAAATTTGGAACTTTTTCAAGTTGTGGTTACTATTCATGAGTTACTATTCACGAGTTACTATTTATGAGTTACTATTCATGAGTTACTATTCACGAGTACTATTCACGAAGCAGGATGATTTTTTTTGTGAAATTTCTATCTTTTAGAGTCGGAGTTACTATTCACGTATACGACACTATTCACGTATACGGAACTATTCACGAATACGACACTATTCACAAAAAAATTAAATTTTCTTTTCTGTGTCCAAGATTGTCTATTATGATTCCTATATTTGATTGGATCTTTGTTTTGGTCTTCATTCTTGAATTTTACTCCACTCTGGTTATTTATGAAGTATTTTTGAACTTGGATTGTTTAAAGTACGAATCCTTAATATTTGTTCTTTTGTTTCACTGGATTCGTTTTCTTTAAAATAGTTTTCATCATCCTCAGTCCTAAATGATGATCTAACTGAATATCTTTGACCTGTAGTGCAAAGATGAATGATTTCTGATGAATATCTTTGGCCCGTAGTGCAAAGATGAACAGGTGTTTAGATGAACATGACCAACTGATAAATATCTTTGGCCTGTAGTGCAAAGATGAATATTTGATTTCAGTTATATATTGATTGATGTTACAGGGATAAAAGATATACAATGAACTTTTAAATTCATATATAGAAGATTGTAGATTTCATTCTCTACTTAACTCTTCTAATGAATTATTATTTCCACTGCGAATATTGATTTAAAACTTGTTGTCTATTGTATTCTATTAGATTTTTCCTGTTGAAGACTAATGATAATTTGTTCTATATTATCTTAGTCATAATGTTCTTTACTGGGCTAGTTGAGTTCACCCTTTTCCTTGTTCCATTTTTCTTCTCGGGAGGCGAGAATGTAATGTACTATTAGTCAAGCGTGGAATGATGATTCTAGAAGTGGTTCTAGTAGTCCTCACTATTCTGTAAAAATAGTATATTAATAATTGTAATGAGGACTTATTTGAGTGTGGATATTGTCTAGATGACAATATTTGTATTTAAACTCACAGTTTTTATGTTATATTAATAAAGTTGTAGTTGTTTCTGTACCATATATTTTGACGACTCAGAATGGGTGTTGTATACCTATTTTGGGGGCGTCACAGAACATATGACGCGGATGTTTCTGAGAGGTTTGAAACCCGGCATACCTCAATATCTCATTTCTCATAAATTTTTTCTCTATTCAGATGTTGTCAACAGGGCTCAATTATTAGAGCGAAATAACGAGTACGTTCAACCGAGGGACCATAACTGAGGATCGTATTTGGTGTGAAAGATCATCGAACAAATGATAACCAAATGGAGAAAAAGAAAACTGACAAGAGCGGCAACCACTCTCCGGTGGTAATCATGGCCATGAGAATAGAAGAAGCGAGTCGGGGGAGATTTTAAAAAAGGAGATTCAACAATGACAATGCGAAGACGCCAAAGACCAAAGAGTAACCGGTTCCAAGGGAGGAGAACGACCATCGGTCATATGCTATAAATGCGGGAAAAAAGGACATATCAGTCCAAACTGTCCACAACAGTTCAAGGTATGCTATAATTGTGGAAAGGAAGGACATATCGCCGAGATTAGACGCAGTAGCGAAACCAAGTCCAATGGGGATGGTGACTCAAAAGATCGTCCCGAAAAAGTCAAAGTCAATCGGTTCCTAGAAGAGCGTTTATCGTGACTGGTCAAAATGTGAGGAACCCAAATGAGGTGATCACGGGTAAGCTAATCATAAATTCTTGCGAAGTTTATACCTTACTAGATACTGGTGCTACCCATTCATTTATTTCTCTTGTTTGTGCTCAACGTTTAAACTTGACTCCGGAGAAATTAGACTTTGATTTATCTGTGGAGACTCCGTTAGGAGAAACTTTCATCACATCCACTGTTTATAAATTTTGTTTGATCCAAGTTGGCACCATCACATTACCTGTTGACCTTATCTCTTTGAAGATACTTGCTTTTGATGTAATTTTAGGGATTGATTTGTTAACTACTCATCATGCCAAAATTTATTATTTTTGTAAGGTTGTTAGTTTTCATATTCCTAACCAACCTGTTATACGAATTCAATCAACTAAACCACTAAAATCAATCACTGTCATATCAAGTCATAAAGCTATTCGTTTATTAAAAAACGGATGTCAAGCTTTTTTAGCCCATGTTATGGATTTGAATAAAGACACGTCAGATTTGAATAATATTTTAATTTTATTTATAATAAGTTGGGGTCTTACAACCTCCCCTCCTTATGAAATTTTGTCCTCGAAATTGACGTACGTACCTAGTGTTTCAAAAAGGTAAGGATACCTCGCTTTCATTTCTTTTTCCAACTCCCAGGTCATTTCCTCAATAACATAGTTCCTCCACAAAACTTTGACTTGTGGTATGACCTTTGTGCGTAGGACATGCTCCTTCCTATCCAAGATCTTGACAGGTACCTCCTCGTACGTTAAGTCTTCGGCTATCTCGTCTAGTTCTAATTCAATAACGTGGTTCGGGTCTTTCACATATTTACGAAGCACCGATATATGAAAAACATTATGAACACAAGACATACTTGGAGGTAACGCGAGTCTATAGGCTACATTTCCTACTCGGTCAAGAATCTGAAATGGACCAATAAATCGTGGATTGAGCTTTCCCCTCTTCCCAAATCTTGCAACTCCCTTCCATGGAGAAACTCTCAACAATACATGATCCCCAATACTAAATTCCACGTCCTTTCAATGAAGATCCGCATAACTCTTTTGTCGATCCTTTGCCGTTTGTATACGTTGTTGAATTATTTGGTTCTTTTTCGTAGTCATACGTACCAACTAGGGTCCCAACAATGTTGCTTCACCCACCTCATCCCAACATATTGGAGAGCGACACTTTCATCCATACAATGCTTCGAATGGAGCCACACCTATACTTGCCTGATAACTGTTGTTGTAGGAGAATTCCACCAATGGTAAATACTTATCCCAACTCCCTTTGAAGTCTAGGACACAGAGTCTTAATAGATCTTCAAGAGTTTGAATAGTCCTCTCTGATTGTCCGTCTGTTTGAGGATGGTATGCCGAACTAAATCGTAAATCCGTGCCCATAGCTTTTTGCAAGCTAACCCAAAATCTTGAAGTGAATCTTGGGTCACGATCCGAAACTATGGATACTGGCATGCGATGCAATCTCATAATCTCATTTACATACATATGAGCAAGACGTTCAAGGGAATAAGTCTCCCGTATCGGCAAGAAATGAGCAGACTTGGTTAATCTATCAACAATAACCCAAATAGCATTTATGCCTTGAGAAACCGTGGGAAGACCCGTAACGAAATCCATGGTAATATGTTCCCACTTCCATTTCAGAATCTCAAGTGGTTGCAATGGACCCTTAGGCACTTGATGCTCCGCCTTCACACGTTGACAAGTTAAAAACATCGAGATAAACTTTGCAATTTCTCTCTTCATATTATTCCAACAAAATGTATGTCGAAGATCACGATACATTTTGGTACTTCCAGGATGGATTGCAAATGGTGTATTGTGTGCTTCCATCATAATCTTGTACTTCAAATCATAATCGTTAGGAGCACAAATTCTGGAGTGGACTCGAAGTATTCTTTCTTCATCGATTCTTGCTTCTGGAATAACACCTTCTTATACTTTCTTCTTCATACGCATCAGCTTCGGGTCTGTGGCTTAAGCAACTTTAACTTTTTTGATTAAAGTTGGTTCTATGCGTATACTTGACATCATCGCATGGGTCCTCGGAGTCTTGAATTCTATCTTCATCTTTTGTAAATCATACAAAATGGGCCTTTGTGTTGACAACATAGCACTCATTCGCCAGATAATCTTCTACTCAATGCGTGCTTACCACGCTTCGCTTTCCGTGATGGTATTGAATGGTATGGTCGTAGTCTTTCATGTACTTCGAGCCAACGCCGTTCTTTGTAAGGTTTAAGCCCGAAAACCCAATGTTGATATTTATTTTATTATTTTAATAATAAATATTTAATTTCATTTGCATAATTAAATGTGTCATAATTTTATCCATAATTATACATTTTATAATTTATGTATATGAAGTAGTGTCATATACAGAAGACATAAATTATATGTTATGTATAATTAAAGAAATATAGTGTTCTCAATCTTAGATGGAAATGGACAAACCATTCTAGTAGATTGTAATACACTTGATTGGATGATTTGTCTTAGTCATGTAAAGTGAAGACTTTAATCTAGTGTATTGGTGTGTTAATGAAATACATAGAACTGGATCATTGCGAAAAAAAAAAATTATTTGTTAAATACTGTTGTTATAAATAATTTTTCAATTACTATTAATGTGCAGTTACTCTTAATCCTGAGAGAATAATGAACTTAATTTTATAATGTATGTCACTTTAATATATTAAAGAGTGAGATTTTAAATACAATCGATACCTCAATATGTTGGATGATATATGTTATGGAATTAGGAACATATATTTTCAAGATGGAATTCTACAATTAAATTATAATATCCCTTGATATAATTTATTGGTTGATCACTAGAAATCTTGGCCAAGTATTTTAGTAATTCAAATTACTAAAGTATTAATTTAATTTATTAAATTAATGTGTGATCAAAAGTGTATAAATTATGTAGTCAAGGATATAAGCAGTAAACGTAGTGGTTAACAGTTTTATTCCTACACGCGTTTATGGATATTATTGTAGAGGAGTATTTTTGCAAGATACTAATAGTGGAAGGATTTAATTAATTAATTTTAATTCTATTAATTCTAGAGTGCAATTATAACTATTTAGTGGAATTAGTTATAATTAATATAATTCTAATTGATTAAAGAGTTAATCAGAAATTAGTATTATATTGGAGTTAGAATTGTAGAATCCTACTTGATCCCCACTCTAGCCCTTATTAAGATATAACAAAATAGCAGGATAAAATATATCAGATAAGTTTTTAAATTATCCTGATAAATATTAGGGAGTTGAGGACTCTATATATTATATCAGTTTGCAGTATTTTGAGCCAACACTCAGAAAAGTATGTAATATCAAAATAAGGGTCATAAGGAGGAAGATCAGGAGGAAGAAAAAGCCTTCATCAGAATAACAAAATTCTCCATTGTACTACAACCAAGCACGATGTATGTAATATGATCTATTTAATTTTTGATTATGCTAAATTATGAGAAAGATCTTGGGATAATAATTTTTAAAAGTAAAAAAAATTTTTTTTTTTGGAAATTGTTTCCTACGATTGGTATCAGAGCTAACTCATATTTTTCATAAATCATGTTTATATTATTTATTTAGAATTATATTCGATGAGATGCATGTATGGATATTTTTTTTTTAATATTGCTCTTCGGATATATATGGATATTCGGATATATGTGGGCTGTTAATAATAATAATAAAAAAAAAAAAAAAATTGTAAGTTGAAATCTGCTCTCCTTATGCATTATGCAGTTGTGACAATTACTACAAATTGATATATACTGATATCTGCTTGTGCTATTGTTTTGTTGGTCAGTAATTATAAATATTAATGTTGGACTAATTCCTGTATAATTTGTTATTTGGCCAAGCGGAATTTGTTGGATTTTTTGTATTTCGTTTAAGGGTGGTCAGGAGTTCAATTCTTTCCAGCAACAATGAAATTTTTTTAAAAGAAATTTTAGTCTGGCAGTTTAAGCCCAGCCCTGGCCCAAAACGTTGTTTTAATTAAAAAAATTTTGATAGACCCAAACTGTTGCAACGATTTGAACTCGCGACCTGTAGTTGTAGTAGACAACTGTACCAACTAACGTTTTGTCTACAAATGCAGATTCATTTATATTTATTAGTAATTAACAATTATAATGTTTAATTGTTAAAATTTCATAATGTTGTAATTGCTATATATGAATATGCATGGATCTTAGTTTGCATGTTATGTATATTAATATGGGATATTATTTTTTTTATATAAATAAAAATTCTCAATTTTTTTTAAAATAAAAAATCAAGTGGGAAAAAGAATTGTATTTCTTACTGCCTCCATCATTAGTCCATTATATTGATACATGTATCTAATCTCAAATCTTGTGAGTTCCCTTCGGAAGATGCATGAATCTAGATATATTAGATATGGATTTCCTTGTGATAAATTTATTTAAAATTGTATTACAAATTATTTCTCATCGAAGTATTTGTATTAAAATTTTAGAGAAAATTTAAATGGATGGTATACACTTGACAAAACATAAATAATAATTCTCCCCATCGGAGTGATACTTATTATTATTGTTTTGGGTTGAATTAAAAGGTGAATTATTTTTATTTCATGAGATGTCAAGATATAAAATGATTGTAATTTTAAATTATTCTTATTTTTCCCATCGAAAAGAGAATTATTTGAAATTAAGTTGCCATGTTTATTTTATGTTTGTGTTTGAGGATTACACTTTCATATTATATGCAAAAGTTTATTTTTTATGGAATGACCATTTAATTTATGCATATTGTATAATTTTACAGATTAACATGTCGTCATTTAATCCCCTTGTTGTTATCCTTAAAGAAAATAAGTTAACTGGACCAAATTATGTGGACTGGAAAAGAAACCTTGACATTGTGTTGATCACGAGGACTACAAGTTTGTGATGATGAACCTTGCCCAGTTCTTCCGAAAAATGCTACTTTCATGCACAAAAGAATAGCCATAAGAGGTGGCAAAAGGCGATGATATGGCTCGTTGTTATATATTGGCATCTTTGTCAAATATATTGCAACACCAATATCAGTCTACTACCACTGCTAAGGAAATCTTGGATAGCCTTCATGAAATGTTTTAACCGTGAGTCGTCTTTGCATTTACGATCGTGATGAAAACACTTATGAATTCCAAGATGTCCGAGGGATCTTCAGTTCGAGATCATTGTTTAAAAATTATTTCTTACTTAAACGAACTGGAAACCCTGGGAGCAACAGTTGACGGGGAAATCCAGGTTGACATGTTGTTGGAGACCTTGCCTGATTCCTTCAATCAGTTCAAACTTAATTACACTATGAACAAAATGTCTTTAACCTTACCTGAACTGATGAAGAAACTTCAAGCAGCAGAGGGTATTCTTCGTGTAAGAGGAAACATTCATATTACAGAAACTGGTACTTTTAAGGGAAAGCCTAAGGGCAAGAACTGGAAAAAGAATAACAGTAAGAAAGCTGCAAATGGAAACATTCCTCCATCTAGAGGGGTTGGGAAGAAAAATGAAAAAATAAAACCTAAAGGGAAATGTTTTCACTGCGGGGAGAAAGGTCACTGGAAAAGGAATTGTTCTACTTACCCAGCCAAGATCAAAAATCAAGGTATGATTGATTGTCTCATTGATCAGTTTGGCAAGATAGGTAAATATCAATCTTTCGTTCATGAAACATGTTTTGTGGGCCGTTCTACTGAATCCTGGTGTGTAGATTCGGGAACTACTAATCATGTTTGCAATTCTTTGCAGGGGTTTCAGGAAACCAGAAAATTGAATGAAGGCGAGATTTATCTACACCTTGGTTCTAGCGCAAAAGTAGCAGCTATTGCAGTGGGAGTTGTGCATCTCAATTTTAATAATGATAGGACTTTAGAATTAGTAGATTGTCTTTATGTTCCAGACATTCGTAGAAATTTAATTTTAGTTTCTTGCTTGTTTAATCATGGATATTCAGTTAATTTTGATTCTAAGATTGTTATTCGCAAGAATGGAAATTTCATTTGTTCTGGCTCATTGGTAGATAATTTATATATTCTTACTCCAAATTATTATTCATTAATGCAAACTGAATGTAGTCAACATATACCATTAAAAAGAAAAGTTTCTTCAGTTAATCAAACTTATCTCTGGCATCTACGATTAGGTCATATTAATCTAAATAGGATCCAAAGACTGGTTAAAGATGGTCCACTAAGTTCCTTAGAAGTTGAAAATCTTCCAGTTTGCGAATCCTGTATAGAGGGGAAAAATGACCAAAGGACCTTTCAAGGCAAAGAAATATAGAGCTAGTGATAAGTTAGAATTAATTCATACAGATGTATGTGGTCCTATGAATATCCGAGCACGAGGAGGGTTTGAGTATTTCATCACCTTTACTGATGATTACTCAAGATTTGGTTATGTGTACCTCATGCATCGAAAGTCTGAAGCTTTTGAAAAATTCAAAGAATTTCAGGCAAAAGTAGAAAGGCAATCAGGTAAACACATAAAGGCCCTTCGATCGGATCGAGGAGGTGAATACCTTCTTGGGGAATTCAAAGATTACTTATCTAATATAGGAATTATATCTGAATTGACTGCACCGGGTACACCCCAGCAAAATGGTGTGGCAGAAAGAAGAAACAGGACTCTTTTGGATATGATAAGGTCTATGATGAGTTTTTCTACTCTTCCTATTTCTTTTTGGGGTTATGCACTAGAAACGGCAATATACTTATTGAATCTTGTACCATCAAAATTTGTTCCTTTAACTCCTAGAGAATTGTGGAGTGGGCGAAAGCCAGTATTGCACCATATTCATATATGGGGCACACCTACACATGTATGAAAAGGAAAGACAGATTTAGATAAATTAGGTACAAGAACAGAAGTATGTTTATTTGTAGGATATCCAAAAGGAACTAGAGGTGGTCTATTTTATAGTCCTTTAGATCAGAAAGTATTTGTTATCGCAAATGCAGTTTTTCTGGAAAATGACTACATAATGGATCACAAGTCAAGTAGTAAAATTGTCTTAGAAGAAATGTCAATTACATCAATTACTCAATCGATTAATCCACCACAAGACTTGGATGAATTGCCACAAATTAATGAACCTAATTCTTCTAATACACCGGAGCTTCGTCGTAGTGGGAGGAGTATCAGGCCTCCTGAGAGACTTTCACTTCTTGGAGAAACTTATGATGTTATTCCAGAAGAAGTAGAGTCGGATCCCTCTAACTTCCATGAAGCTATTAATGATGTAGATGCATCCAACTGGCACATAACTAAGTAACAAGAAATGGATTCCATGTACTCAAATAAATTATGGGAACTTGTAGAAGCACCTAATAGGGTCAAACCTATAGGGTGCAAGTGGGTCTACAAAAGAAAAAGAGGGGTAGATGGAAAGGTGGAAACCTTTAAAGCACGGTTGGTAGCAAAATGTTTTACTCAAAAAGAAGGTATCGATTATGAGGAAACCTTTTCATCAGTAGCTATGCTTAAATCTATTAGAATACTCTTATCCATTGCAGCTCATCTCGATTACGAGATATGGCAAATGGATGTCAAGACTGCTTTTCTTAATGGATATCTTGATGAAGAAATCTATATGAAACAGCCTGATGGTTTCATAGTTAAAGGCCAAGAAAATATGGTATGTAAGTTGTAAAAGTCCATTTATGGACTTAAGCAAGCATCAAGGTCTTGGAATATAAGGTTTGATCAAGCAATCAAATCTTATGGTTTTGAACAAAATCCAGAAGAATCTTGTGTGTACAAGAAGAATAAAGATGGGGTGGTGGTATTCTTAGTTCTTTATGTGGATGATATATTGCTTATTGGTAATGATGTGGGAGTATTATCTAGTGTTAAAATTTGGTTGTCTAGTAATTTTGAGATGAATGACCTAGGAGAGGCTAATTACATTATAGGGATCAAGCTTTGGCATGATCGCAAGAATAGAATGTTAGGCCTATCCCAAGCTGCATACATAGATATAATTTTGGCTAGGTTTAACATGCAGAATTCCAAGAAAGGACTACTTCCTATCAGACATGGAATTCCTCTTACTAAGGAGCAATGTCCTAAGACACCTCAAGAACAAGAGCTCATGAAGACAATCCCTTATGCTTCGGCGGTGGGAAGTCTTATGTATGCAATGTTGTGTACTAGACCAGATATTTGTTTTCATAAGAGGCTTTGGTCGGTCAGATATCGATCTAACCACGGACTTGAACATTGGATAGCAGTAAAGCATATACTTAAGTATCTACGGAGAACAAGAGATTATATGCTTGTTTATTCTAGTGATGATTTTGTTCCGAAAGGATATACAGATTCAGATTTTCAGTCGGATAGAGAATCTAGAAAGTCAACATCTGGTTATGTGTTTACTCTTGGAGGTGGAGCTGTCAGTTGGAGGAGTGTTAAACAGTCTTGCATAGCTGACTCCACCATGGAAGCTGAATATGTTGCTGCTTCCGAAGCTGCAAAAGAGGCTGTATGGCTCAAAAAGTTCTTGTTAAAAATAGGAATGGTACCTTCAATATCATCTCCTATTGCCCTGTTTTGTGACAATAATGGGGCGATTGGACAATCAAAGGAGCCTAGAAACCACAAGAAAGGCAAACACATTGAAAGAAAATATCACCTCATCCGAGATATAGTTCAACGAGGAGATGTGATAGTTTCAAAGATAGCTTCTGCACAAAATTTGGCTGATCCTTTTACGAAGACCTTGTCTTCTAAAGTTTTTGATTCTCATCTTGAGGGAATGGGTATTAGACATATGGTAGATTGGGTTTAGGGCTAGTGGGAGATTGTAAGGTTTAAGCCCAGAAAAACCCAATGTTAATATTTATTTTATTATTTTAATAATAAATATTTAATTTCATTTTGCATAATTAAATGTGTCATAAATTTTGTCCGTAATTATACATTTTATAATTTATGTATATGAAGTAGTGTCATATATAGAAGACATAAATTATATGTTATGTATAATTAAAGAAATATATTGTTCTCAATCTTAGATGGAAAGGACAAACCATTCTAGTAGATTGTAATACACTTGATTGGATGATTTGTCTTAGTCATGTAAAGTGAAGACTTTAATCTAGTGTATTAATGTGTTAATGAAATACATAGAACTGGATCGTTGCGAAAAAAAAATTTATTTGTTAAATACTATTGTTATAAATAATTTTTCAATTACTATTAATGTGCAGTTACTCTTAATCCGAGAGAGAATAATAAACTTTATTTTATAATGTATGTCACTTTAATATATTAAAGAGTGAGATTTTAAATACAATCAATACCTCAATATGTTGGGTGATATATGTTACGGAATTAGGAACATATATTTTTCAATATGGAATTCTACAATTAAATTATAATATCCCTTGATATAATTTATTGATTTATCACTAGAACCTTGGCCAAGTATTTTAGTAATTCAAATTACTAAAGTATTAATTTAATTTATTAAATTAATGTGTGATCAAAAGTGTATAAATTATGTAGTCAAGGATATAAGCAGTAAACGTAGTGGGTTAACAGTTTTATTCCTACACGCTTTTATGGATATTATTGTAGAGGAGTATTTTTGCAAGATACTAATAGTGGAAGGATTTAAGTAATTAATTTTAATTCTATTAATTCTAGAGTGCAATTATAACTATTTAGTGGAATTAGTTATAATTAATATAATTATAATTGATTAAAGAGTTAATCAGAAATTAGTATTATATTGGATCTAGAATTGTAGAATCCTACTTGATCCCCTCTCTAGCCCTTATTAAGATATAACAAAATAGCAAGATAAAATATATCAGATAAGTTTTCAAATTATCCTGATAAATATGAGGGAGTTGAGGACTCTATATATTATATCAGTTTGCAGTATTTTGAGCCCACACTCAGAAAAGTATGTAATATCAAAATAGGGGTCATAGGGAAGAAGATCAAGAGGAAGAAAAAGCCTTCATCAGAATAAAAAAATTCTCCATTGTGCTACAACCAAGCACGAGGTATGTAATATGATCTATTTAATTTTTGATTATGCTAAATTATGAGAAAGATCTTGGGATAATAATTTTTAAAAGTAAAATTTTTTTTTTTTTGGAAATCATTTCCTACAGTTGCCGCATGTTGAGTTCTTTTTGGGTGAAGAAATATTTGAGGCTTTTATGGTCTGAATATATCTCCACTTTCTCCCCATATAGATAGTGCCTCCAGATCTTTAAGCGAAAAATGATCAAGCACTAACTCTAGATCATGAGTAGGATAATTCCTCTCATATTCTTTATGTTGTCATGCGAGGCATAAAGCTATGACTTTCCCACGTTGCATGAGAACACATCCTAACCCTTTGCCTCAAGCATCATCAGAGATAACAAATCCATCCGAACCAGATGGTATTGTCAAAAACAACATGTCAAATGAGTCTCCTCTTAAGCTCTTGGAAACTCTTCTCGCATTCTTCGCTCCATACGAATTTTGTATCCTTCCGAGTCACCGAGTTAATCTGGTAGCGATTTGAGAAAATCCTTCCACGAATCTCCGATAATAACCAAATAAACCCGTAAAGCTACGTCTTTTTGGTCACCGCCTTCTGTTGCTCCCAACTTTGATTGCTTCAATCTTCCCCGTCAACAGATACTCCATGTTTTGACACCACGTGCGTCCTAGGAATGCTACTTCCTCGCCGTAACTCGCTTTTCTTCAACTTAGCATATAGCTTGTTTTCACGCACCTTTGGAGTACCAAATTTCAAATGGTGCTCATGATCTTCACGACTTTTGGAATATATGAGGATATCATCAATAAAAACAACAACGAATCGATCCAAATATTCCTTGAATACTCGATTCATCATATCCATGAAAGTCGCAGGAGCATTAGTCAATCCAAAAGACATGACTAAGAATTCATAATGCCCGCATCGAGTCCTCGAAGGCGCCTTTGAATATCCTCGGCCTAATCTTCAAATTTGATGATATCCGAATGAAGATCGATCTTTGAAAAGAATTGTGCTCCTTGTAATCGCTTTATCAAACAGTCATCAATCACGCGAGGTAGCGGATACCTATTCTTGATAGTGATATGGTTTAATTCCCGGAAGTCGATACAAAGTCGCATACTTCCGTCTTCCTTCTTTACAAATAAAACAGGAGCACCCCAAGAAGATGTACTAGGACGAATGAAACCGATGTCCAATAACTCCTGTAGTTGGACCTTTAACTCCTGAAGTTCAATAGGAGCCATTCGATATAGGTTTTTAGAAATGGGCTTTGTATCAGGTTCAAGATCAATAAAGAATTTAACTTCATGTTCTGGGGGTAGACCGGGAAGTTCTTCAGGAAATACGTCAAGAAAGTCAATAACAACAGGAATATTATTCAAATATGATGTGTCTTTATTCAAATCCATAACATGGGCTAAGAAAGCTTGACATCCGTTTTTTAATAAACGAATATCTTTATGACTTGATATAACAGTGATTGATTTTAATGACTTAGTTTCTTGAATTGCATAACAAAGTTTAGGAATATGAAAACTAACAACCTTACGAAAAATAATCAATTTTGGCATGATGAGTAGTTAACCAATTAATCCCTAAAATCACGCCAAATGTAAGTATCTTTAAAGAGATAAGGTCAACGGTAAAGGTGATGGTGCCAACTTGGATCAAACAAGATTTATAAACAAAGTGGATGTGATGAAAGTTTCTCCTAACGGAGTCTCCACAGATAAATCAAAGTCTAATTTCTCCGGAGTCAAGTTTAAACGTTGAGCACAAGCAGGAGAGATAAATGAATGGGTAGCACCGATATCTAGTAAGGTATAAATTTCGCAGGAATTTATGATTAGCTTACCCGTGATCACCTCGTTTGGGTTCCTCGCATTTTGACCAGACACGACAAACGCTCTTCCAGGAACCGCTGACTTTGACTTTTCTAGGATAGCCTTTTGAGTCACCATCCCCGCTGGACTAGGTTTCGCTACCGTATAATCTCGAGCGATATGTCCTTCATTTCCATAATTATAGCATACCTTGAACTGTTGTGGGTAATTTGGGTTGATATGTCCCTCTGTTCCACATTTATAGCATATGACCTGTGACGCCCCCAAAATAGGTATACACAACACCCATTCTGAGTCGCCAAATACATGGTACAGAAATAACTACATCTTTATTATTACAACAGTAAAACTGTGAGTTTAAATACAAATATTATCTTCTAGACAATATTTATACTCAAATAAATCCTCATCACATTTATTGATACATTATTTTACAAAAATGGTGAGGACTACTAAACAATCCTTTCTAAATCCTTCATTCCATACCCCACTTTCGCACTCGCTTATATTCTCGCCTCGAGAAGAATGGAACAAAAGGAAAAGGGTGAGCTCAACTAGCTCAAGAAAGAATATTATGACTAAGATAATATACAACAAATTATCGTTAGTCTTCAACAGGAAAAATTTAATAGAATACAATAGACAACAAGTTTCGAATCAATATTCGCAATGAAATAATAATTCATGTAAGAGTTACGTAGAATGAAATCTACTATAATCTATGAATTTAACAAATCCATCATCAATATTTTATCCTCAGTAACATCAATCAATATTCATCTCAAATCAAATATTCATCTTTGCACTACAGTGCCAAAGATATTCATCAATCGGTCATGTTCATCTCAACACTGCTCATCTTTGCACTACAAAGCAAAAGATATTCATCGATTGGTCATGTTCATTTAAACACTGCTCATCTTTGCACTACAGCCAAAGATATTCTTCAAATCATTCATCTTTTGCACTACAGCCAAAGATATTCAATAATATCATCATTTAAGACCGAGGATGATGAAAATATTTTAAAGAACGAATCCAAAGAAACAAAATGACAAGGATTAAGGATTAATGATTCGTACTTTGTTTTATCCATGTCCAACAATACCTCAAAAATAATCATAGTGGTGTAAAATTCAAGAATGATCAAAACATGGATACAATCAAAGCTAGTATCCGAATAGATATTTTGACGAAAAGAAGAAATTTTATTTTTCTATGAATAGTTCCAGATACGTGAATAGTGTCAGATATCGTGAATAGTGCCAGATATACATGAATAAGTAACTCCGACACCAAAAGATAGAAATTCCACAAAAAATATTTTCACGCTTACATTAATAGTACTCGTGAATAAGAACTCGTGAATAAGAACTCATGAATAGTAACTCGTGAATAAGAACTCATGAATAGTAACCCCGACATGAAAAAGTTCCAAATTTGATAAAACCTCGGATCAACATTTCAAAGATAATGATATTGAAGAAATAATATCATTACTGAAAAAAAATAATATCCCTTACCTCAAAGAATCAAGATTTCTAAGGAAAGGCTCAAGTGATGTTTGAATGAAACTTGTACGAGCAAAGAACTCTCAAAGTATCTAAATACTCACAAAATACGCTCAATAATATAGAGAGAAAAGAGAAAAACTTTGTTTCGTGTGATTTTCAATTCTAACTTAGCCCTCTATTTATAGAAAATGTTAGCCCACAAGGCAGATTTTGACTCACTTACCGATGGCTTTACCGCTACTATTGCCACCAACCACATTTGAAATAAAATTCAGCACATTTTTTCACCAACCACAAGTGGGGCCCACTCAATTCTAGAATTTTCCACCAAAATCAATTATAACCCCGATTTCCTAATCGACACCTCTTAAAATTCATAACAAATCATTCGTGCATTTTTAACGGCTCAAAATTTGTGGACATATACTCAACTTTTGTATGTATAATATACCCAAAAATTACCACAATCCAACTATTTGATTAAAAATTATAACCCCGCAATATATCTCTCAAAACCCCGATTTAATTTTTAATACCTCTAATCTGGTAAAATAATCGATAAAACACCTCAACAATAATTTCTTCATTTATAACCACATAAATAAATCCATCATTTATATCCACATAAAATAAATATTTCTTTATCATATGAATCAATAATTAATTATTCACAAATAATATTACGTAATCACAATTATGACAACCAAAGCCGCTCCTCAGAAAGAGGGGGCTTTCCGATAAGGATTTCTCCTTCTCGGCGCCAATTAGGTGACCAAACCTCTCCTCGATGTAACTTTCTAGACATTGCCAATAATGCTATCTAATAATATTATTCAAATAATATGAATTATTGATCCGATAATGGAGATAATGTGCAAAGGACAATTATCGAACAATAATAATATAAAATATCAACGCAAAGAATTATCAATCAATAAAATAAAATATTGAATAAGAATTCACCGTGAAAATTATTGAGTAAAGTAGCCTTCTTCACGTAAGGATCAATAATTCAACAATATCACATGCAATACCGCAATACATCATGCAACCACGCCAGACATCGTATTTTAACCAACGGGTATTCCAACAAATTTAAATTCAGAATAACTACGCCAAGTTATTTTTTAACCAACTTATATTTGTCGCTTTCTTCATTCAATCGCTTTCAAGCATGGGGCCCACATATGGTCGCTACATGTCGCATTTAATATTCCCTCGACAAAGATTTAATATTCCACGACCAAACTAATATTCCCCGACAAAAATGAATATTTTATAACCACTTGCTTATTTTGAAATATTTATGTATTTAGCCCTTAACTATTCACATTAATCAAATCAACCCTTACTATTTCAAAATAATAAATAAAGGAAATTCCTTTTATTTAAAAAAATTTCGGTCTTACAACCTCCCTCCTTATGAAATTTCGTCCTCGAAATCGACGTGACGCACTTCTGTGTTTCAAAAGGTGAGGATACCTCGCTTTCATTTCCGCTTCCAATTCCCAGTGTCATTTCCTCTATAGCATGATTCCTCCACAAAACTTTAACTTGTGGTATGACCTTTCATACAGTAGGGACATGCTCCTTCCTATCCAAGATCTTGATAGGTACCTCCTCATACGTTAAGTCTTCTACTATCTCATCCTGGGTCTAACTCAATAACGTGGTTCGGTCTTTCACATATTTACGAAGTACGATATGTGAAACACATTATGAACACGAGACATACTTTGAGGTAACGCAAGTCTATAGGCTACATTTCCTACTTCTCGGTCAAGAATTTGAAATGGACCAATAAATCGTGGATCGAGCTTTCCTCTCTTCCCAAATCTTGTAACTCCCTTCCATGGAGCAACTCGCAACAATACATGATCCCCTACATTAAATTCCACGCCCTTTCGATGAAGATCCGCATAACTCTTTTGTCGATCTTGAGCCGCTTGTATACGCTGTCAATCATTTGGATCTTTTCAGAGTCATATATTTACAACTTTCGGGTCCCAACAATGTTGCTTCACCCACCTCATCCCAACATATCGGAGAACGACATTTTCGCCCATATAATGCTTCAATGGAGCCACACCTATACTTGCTCGATAACCGTTGTTGTAGGAGAATTCCACAAATGGTAAATACTTATCCCAACCGCCTTTGAAGTCTTGGACACGAGTCTTAATAAATCTTCAAAGTTTGAATAGTCCTCTCTCGATTGTCTCGTCTGCTTGGGGATGGTATGCTCAACTAAATCGCAAATCCGCGCCCATAGCTTTTTGCAAGCTAACCCAAAATCTTGAAGTGAATCTTGGGTCACGATCCGAAACTATGGATACAGTATGCCATGCAACCTCACGATCTCATTTACGTACATACTAGCAAGACGCTCAAGTGAATAAGTCTCCGTATCGGCAAAAATGAGCGCACTTGGTTAATCTATCAACAATAACCCAAATAGCATTGATGCCTTGAGAAACCGTAGGAAGACCCGTGAATCGAAATCCATGGTAATGTGTTCCCACTTCCATTCCTAATCTCAAGTGGTTACAACGGACCCTTAGGTACTAGATGCTCCCCTTTACACGCTGGCAAGTTAAACACATCGAGATAAACTTTGCAATCTCTTTCTTCATATTATTCCACCAAAATGTATGTCAAGATCACGATACATTTTAGTACTTCCGTGATGGATTGCAAATGGTGTATTGTGTGCCTCCATCATAATCTTGTACTTCAAATCGTAGTCGTTAGAACACAAAGTCTAGAGTGGACTCAAGTATTCCTTCTTCATCAATTCTCGCCCTAATAGCTTCTTCTTGTACTTTCTTCTTCATACGATCACTCCTGGCCTGCGGGCTCGAGCAACCTTAACTTTTTCTATTAAAGTTGGCTCTATGCGATACTTGACATCATCGCACTCGCTCCCAAGATATGATCTTCTACTCAATGCGCCACCTACCACGCTCGCTTTTACCGTGATGGTATCAATAGTGTGGTCGTAGTCTTTCAATAGCTCGAGCCAACGTCATTTGCGCATGTTGAGTTCTTTTGAGTGAAGAAATATTTAAGGCTTTTATGGTCCGAATATATCTCTACTTTCTCCCCATATAGATAGTGCCTCCATATCTTTAGCGCGAACGATCGCCGCTAACTCTAGATCATGAGTAGGATAATTCCTCTCATACTCTTTTTAAGTTGTCGGGAGGCATAAAGCTATGACTTTCCCACGCTGCATGAGAACACATCCTAACCCTTTGCCTCAAGCATCGTCAGAGATAACAAATCCATCCGAACCAGATGGTATTGTTAGAACAAAGTGCCAAATAAGTCTCCTCTTAAGCTCTTGGAAACTCTTCTCGCATTCTTCATTCCAAACGAATTTTGTATCCTTCCGAGTTAGCCGAAGTTAATGGAGTAGCGATTCGAGAAAACCCTTCCACTAATCTCCGATAATAACCAAATTTAAGCCCAAAAGCTACGTGACTTGACCACCAACTTCTATTGTTCTAACTTTGTATTGCTTCAATCTTCACGGATCAACAGATACTCCATGTTTTGACACCATGCCCAAGAAAGGCTACTTCCTCAAGCCGTAACTCGCATTTCTTCAATTTGGCATATAGTTGGTTTTCACGAAGCCTTTGGAGTACCAAATTTCTTCAAATGGTGCTCATGATCTTCACGACTTTTGAATATATAAGGATGTCATCAATAAAGACAACAACAAACCGATCCAAATATTCCTCAATACTTTGGTTCATCATATCCATGAAAGCAAGCAGAGCATTAGTTAGTCCGAAAGACATGACTAAGAATTCATAATGCCCATACCGAAGTTCTCAAGGCGCCTTTGGAATATCCTCGCTTTTAATCTTCAAATTGATGATATCCGTAATCTAAGATCGATTTTTGAAAAGAATTGTGCCCCTCAGTAATCGGTCAAACAAGTCATCAATACGAGGTAGAGGATACCTATTCTTGATGGTGACATGGTTCAATTCCCGATAGTCAATACAAAGTCGCATACTCCCGCTCTTTCTTCTTTACAAATAAAAGAGAGCACCCCAAGGAGATGTACTAGACGAATGAAACCAATGTCCAACAATTCCTCGTAGTTGGACCTTTAACTCCGAAGTTCAATAGAGCCATTCGATATGGGGTTTTAGAAATGGGCTTTGTCTTTAGTTCAAGATCAATAAAGAATTCAACTTCACGCTCGGGGTAGACCGGAAGTTCTTCAGAAAATACGCCGGAAAGTCAATAACAACAGAATATTATTCAAATTTGACGTGTCTTTATTCAAATCCATAACATGGGCTAAGAAAGCTTGACATCCGCTTTTTCAATAAACGAATAGCTTTATGATTAGATATGATGTTGATTGATTTTAATGGTTTAGTTGCTTGAATTGCATAACAAAGTTGGTTAGGAATATGAAAACTAACAACCTTACGAAAAACAATCAATTTTGGCATGATGAGTAGTTAACCAATCAATTCCTAAAATCACATCAAAAGCAAGTATCTTTAAAGAGATAAGGTCAATGTGTAAGGTAATGGTGCCAACTTGAATCAAACAAGATTTATAAACAAAGGATGTGATGAAAGTTTCTCCTAACGGAGTTTCCACAGATAGATCAAAGTCTAATTTCTCCTGAGTCAAGTTTAAACGCTGAGCACACGCAGAGAGATAAATGAATGGGTAGCACCCCAGATCAAGTAAGGTATAAACTTCGCAAGAATTTATAAATAGCTTACCCGTGATAACCTCGCTTGGGTTCCTCGCATTATGACCAAATCCACAACAAACGCTTCTTCCCTAATCGCTGACTTTGACTTTTCTCGACGATCTTTTGAGTCACCGTCCCAATAACTAGGTTTCATGAACTGCATAATCTCGAAAGCGATATGTCCTTCCTTTCCACAACTATAGCATACCTTGAACTGTTGTGGCGCTTTGACCGATATGTCCTCTTTTCCACATTTGTAGAAGATACGACCGGGTGGTCGTTTCTCCTCCTTAGAACCGATTCTTCACGCAAGACCGCTGCCTTTCACATAGTCGTTGTTAAATCTCCTCTTTTAAAATCTCCTCCGACTCGCTTCTTCTGCTTTTCACGACTATGATTACCACCAGAGTGGTTACCATTTCATCCGTCTCTTTTTCTCCGCAGTTATCATTATTCTGCGCTGATCGCTATCTCTCGTACGATCCTCGGTTATGGTCCTCAACCGACCGTACTCGTTATCTCGCCTAATAATTGAGCCCTGCTTACAACATCCGAATAAAGAGAAAGTTTATGAGAAATGAGATATCGACGTACGCCGTGTTTCAAACCTCTAAGAAACATCCGCCATATCGCTCCTCATTCTCCACCAAATGAGGTGCAAACCTGGATAACTCGCAAACTTTGCCTCGCATCGAGACACCGCCATGTTGTTTTGCTCTAATCGATGAACTCCACTTCCTTCATACGACGAACACTTTCGTGGAAGTATTTGTCATTAAATAGTCTCTCAAACGCCTCCCAAGACATGCCGAAAAGGGTGGATGGGTACGCTTCACGCACTCCCACCAAGAGAGTCCGCCTTCGCCACTAACATAAAGGTGGCGAATGGAACCTTCGTTCCTCCGCATCCCAAGACATCGAATATCTTGGTAATTTGTTTGACCCATGTTTCCGCCATGATCGGATCCGCTTTCCCTTAAATTCGTGGTCCCAACTCTTTGAATCGCTTGGTCGTGACAACCCGTGAATTGCTATCATTTCCTCCTCAGATTTTGAACACGAAGTCTCCTCGTTCGATTTTGCATGAACCGCAAAAAACTTCTAAACATCCCTCGCTCATCATCTCGCTCCATGGTGTTGTTCACAGGAGGAACATTGTCACTGTTGCACGCTTCTCCTCGCTGGTAAAGACAGTATCTCCACGGCCTCATTTACTCCATCATTAATATTCTCAATGACATTCTCAAATACCGCCATAAAACAAGGGTTAATTAAGGAAATCAATATATCACATAATATCCCTATATAATTGACCAACTAACAAATAAGCTTAGTAGGACACACTAGCAAAGGATTTACTCGCCTCTCCTCCTAGTTCTATTCCCCGATCTCCGCCAGAGATCATATCCCTAAGCTCGATACCAACCGCGACGCCCCCAAAATAGGTATACACAACACCCATTCTCGAAAGTCGCCAAATACATGGTACGTAAACAACTACATCTTTATTATTACAACAAGAAATCAGTGAGTTTAAATACAAATATTATCTTCTGCATAATATTTATACTCAAATAAATCCTCATCACATTTATCGATACATTATTTTACAAAATGGTGAGGACTACTAAACAATCCTTTCTAAATCCTTCATTCCATACCCCACTCGCATCGCTTATATTCTCGCCTCCCGAGAAGAATGGAACAAAAGGAAAAGGGTGAGCTCAACTAGCTCAAGAAGAATATTACGACTAAGATAATATACAACAAATTATCGTTAGTCTTCAACAGGAAAAATTTAATAGAATACAATAGACAACAAGTTTCGGATCAATATTCGCAATGAAATAATAATTCATGAAGAGTTACGTAGAGAATGAAATCTACTATAATCTATGAATTTAATAAATTCATCATCAATATTTTATCCCTGTAACATCAATCAATATTCATCTCAAATCAAATATTCATCTTTGCACTACAGGCCAAAGATATTCATCAATCGGTCATGTTCATCTCAACACCTATTCATCTTTGCACTACAGGCCAAAGATATTCATCAGTTGGTCATGTTCATTTAAACACCTGTTCATCTTTGCACTACAGGCCAAAGATATTCTTCAGAAATCATTCATCTTTGCACTACAGGCCAAAGATATTCAATAATATCATCATTTAAGACCGAGGATGATGAAAAATTTTTAAAGAACGAATCCAAAGGAAACAAAATGACAAGGATTAAGGATTAATGATTCGTACTTTGTTTTATCCATGTCCAACAATACCTCAAAAATAATCATAGTGGTGTAAAATTCAAGAATGATCAAAACATGGATACAATCAAAGCTAGTATCCGTATTAGATATTTTGGACGAAAAGAAGAAATTTTATTTTTCTATGAATAGTTTCAGATATCGTGAATAGTGCCATCAGATATCGTGAATAGTGCCGATACATGAATAGTAACTCTCGACACCAAAAGATAGAAATTCCACAAAAAATATTTTCACGCTTCATTTAATAGTACTCGTGAATAAGAATCGTGAATAAGAACTCATGAATAAGAACTCGTGAATAAGAACTCATGAATAGTAACCCCACATGAAAAAGTTCCAAATTTGATAAAAACTCAGATCAACATTTCAAAGATAATGATATCAAGAAATAATATCATTACTGAAAAAAAAATAATATCCCTTACCTCAAAGAATCAAGATTTCCGGAGGAAAGGCTCAAGTGATGCCGAATGAAACTTGTAATGAAAGCAAAGAACTCTCAAAGTATCTAAATACTCACAAAATACGCCAATAATATAGAGAGAAAGAGAGAAAACTTTGTTTCGTGTGATTTTCAATTCTAACTTAGCCTTCTATTTATAGAAAATGTTAGCCCACCAAAAGCAGACTTGACCTCGCCACCGATGGCTTTACTCGCTACTATTGCCACCAACCACATTTGAAATAAAATTCAGCACATTTTTCACCAACCACAAGTGGGGCCCACTCAATTCTAGAATTTTCCACCAAAATCAATTATAACCTCGATTTCCTAATCGCACACCTCTTAAAATTCATAACAAATCATTCGTGCATTTTTAACGAGCTCAAAATTTGTGGACATATACTCAAATTTTGTATGTATAACATACCCAAAAATTACCATTAATCCAACTATCGGATTAAAAATTATAACCCCGCAATATATCTCAAAACCCCGATTTAATTTTTAATACCTCCAACTGCAAAAATACCGATAAAACACCTCAACAATAATTTCTTCAATTATAACCACATAAATAAATCCATCATTTATATCCACATAAAATAAATATTTCTTTATCATATGAATCAATAATTAATTATTCACAAATAATATTACGTAATCACAATTATGACAACCAGCCGCTCCTCAGAAAGAGGGGCTTTCCGATAAGGATTTCTCCTTCTCAAGCGCCGCAATTAGGTGACCAAACCTCTCCTCGATGTAACTTTCTAGACATTGCCAATAATGCTATCTAATAATATTATTCAAATAATATGAATTATTGATCCGATAATGGAGATAATGTAAATGACAATTATCGAACAATAATAATATAAAATATCAACGCAAAGAATTATCAATCAATAAAATAAAATATCAATAAGAATTCATCGTGAAAATTATTGAGTAGTGGCCTTCACGTAAGGATCAATAATTCAACAATACTGCAATACCGTAGCTATCAACAAGCAACCACGCCAGACATCGTATTTTAACCACCGTATTCCAACAATCTTAATTCAGAATAACTACGCCTGTTATTTTTAACCAACTTATATTTGTCGCTTTCTTCATTCAATCGCTTTTCCGTCATGGGGCCCACACACGGGTCATACTGTCGCATTTAATATTCCAATTTAATATTCCACCAAAACGAATATTCCCCGACAAAAATGAATATTTTATAACCACTTGCTTATTTTGAAATATTTGCGTATTTAGCCCTTTAACTATTCACATTAATCAAATCAACCCTTACTATTTCAAAATAATAAATAAAGGAAATTCTTTTTATTTAAAAAAAAAAAAGGGTCTTATATGACCGGTGGTCGCGCTTCCTCCCTTAGAACCAGGTTGTTCATTGAAATGCCGACGCCTTTTATTGTTGTCATTGTTGAATCTCCTCTTTTTAAAATCAACCCCCGACTCGCTTCTTCTATTCTCATGGCCATGATTACCACCAAAGTAGTTACTGCTTTTGTCCGTATTTTTCTTTCTCCGTTGGTTATCGTTGTTCTGATGACTACTATCACCGGTATGATCCTGGTTGTGGTCCCTCGGTTGACCGTACTCGTTATCTCGCTCTAATAATTGAGACCTGTTGACAACATCTGAATAGAGAGAAAATTTATGAGAAATGAGATATTGACGTATGTCGGGTTTCAAATCTCTCAGAAACATCCATGTCATATGTTCCTCATTCTCCACCAAATGAGGTGCAAACCTGGATAACTCCGCAAACCTCGCAAACTCTGTAAACTTTGCCTCGTACTGGGACACCGTCATGTTGTTTTGTTCCAGTCTAATAAACTCCACTTCTTTCATATGACAAATACTTTCAGGAAAGTACTTGTCATTTAACAGTTTCTGAAACGTCTCCCACGACATGTTGAAAAGTAACTGATGGAGTACGCTTCACGATTCCCACCAAGAATCGCCTCATTACTTTAACATAAAGGTGGCGAATGGAACCTTCATTCCTCCGCATATCCCAAGACATCGAATATCTTGGTAATTTGTCGACCCACGCCTCCGCCTTTAATCGGATCCGCTTTCCCCAGCACTCGTGGTCCCAACTCCTCGAATCGCTTGGTTGTGACAAACCGTGAATTGCTATCATTTCCTCCTGTATTTTGAACACGAGTCTCCTCGTGCCGATTTTTGCATGAACCGCAAAAAGCTTTTAAACATCCCATCGCTCATCATCTCGCCGCAGGGTATTGTTCACGGGAGGAACATTGTCAACCCTAATATATTCTATTTATAATCTAATAAAACGAATAACTTTATAAAAGATTTTACTATGCAAACACTATGTAGGCACTATGCAAACACTATGCATAATAAAATATAATATATTATAATTATTGTCTAATAAAATGTATAAATTTATAAAAGTATTCTGCTTTTATATAAAAAGATTTTACGCAAGCAAAATACTATGCAGACATAATTATGCAACACTACGCATAATAGAATATAATATATATTCTATTTATAGAATAACTTTATAAAAGTATTCTGCTTTATATAAAAAGATTTTCTCAGATTATTACATTAATAATACCAACAAAAACCGAGTGATTTATCACTTAAGCATCAATAATTAATACCGTGCTTTATACGCAACCACGCCAGACATCGTATTTTTAACACCGGTTTTAAATAGCTAATCGGTAAAAACTTCCGCCGTTATTTTCATAAAAATATTTTTATGCTTTTTAATCCGACAATAATTCCGCTAGTCCACCATGATTGTGCTTGTATTAATATTCCCTCGTTAAAACGAATATTCCCCGATGATTGTGAAATTTATAAATATTACCACTACTATTATATCAATTTCACCCATAATATTCAAAAATAATATTTATAGAAAATTCATCTTTATTCAAAAAGTCAGTTTTACAATCTCCCTTCTTATGAAATTTTGCCCTACGATATGTCAACTATTATTTCGATTCCAACTCCCAAATATTCCTCAACATCGTGGTTTTCCACAAAATTCACTTGAGGTATAAATTTCACCCTTCTATCTCATTCTGAATAATTTTTATACCTCGAAATTATTTTCGTAACTCAATAATGTGGTTCGGGTCTTTTACAATATCGCTTTTTCTCCCAAAATAGTATACATCACCCATTCCGAAATTGTCAATACATGGTACGTAAACAACTACAACTTTATTATTACAACAAGAAATCTGAGTTTGAATACAAATATTATCTTCTAGATAATATCTATACTCAAATAAATCCTCATCACATTTATTGATACATTATTTTACAAAAATGGTGAGGACTACTAAACAATTCCTTTCTAAAACCTTCATTCCATACCCTCACACTCGCATCGCTATATTCTCGCCTCCCCGAGAAGAAAATGGAACAAAAAGGAAAAGGGTGAGCTCAACTAGCCCAAGAAAGAATATTATGACTAAGATAATATACAACAAATTACCGTTAGTCTTCAACAGGAAAAATCTAATAGAATACAATAGACAACAAATTTTAAATCAATATTCGCAATGAAAATAATAATTCATTAGAAGAGTTAAGTAGAATGCAAACTACTATCTTCTATGTATGAATTTAAAAGTTCATCGCTCATCTTTTATCCCCAGAACATCAATCAATATACATCTGAATCAAATATTCATCTTTGCACTACAGCCAAAGATATTCATCACTTGGTCATGTTCATCTAAACACTGCTCATCTTCAGACTACTACCCAAAGATATTCTTCAGAATCATTCATCTTTGCACTACAGCCAAAGATATTCAATAATATCATCATTTAAGACCGAGGATGATGAAAAATATTTTTAAAAGAAACGAATCCAAAGGAAACAAAATGACAAGGATTAAGGATTAAGGATTCAGATTTTGTTTTATCCATGTTCAAAAATACCTCAAAAATAATCATAGTGGTGTAAAATTCAAGAATGATCAAAACATGGATACAATCAAAGCTAGTATCCGTATTAGATATTTTGACAAAAAGAAGAAATTTTATTTTTCTATGAATAGTGTCAGATATCGTGAATAAAGGCCGATACACGTGAATAGTAACTGACACCAAAAGATAGAAATTCCACAAAAAACATCTTCACGCTTCACTTAATAGTACTCGTGAATAAGAATCTCGTGATAAGAATCAAGAATCATGAATAGAACTCGTGAATAAGAAACTCATGAATAGTAACCCGACATGAAAAAAGTTCCAAATTTGATAAAAAGTTCCAACCAATATTTCAAAGATAATGATATCAAGAAATAATATCATTCGAGAAGAAAATAACATCCCTTACCTCGAAGATTAAGATTTCTAAATTTAATACCGTATAAGGTCAAGGAACTTGCACCGCCTAACAATACTCAAAGTATACTCACAAGAATACGCCAATATATCGAGAGAGAAATAGAGAGAAACTTCAGCTTCGTGTGTTTTTCAATTCTAACCTAAGACCCTATTTATAGAAAATGCTTGTAACACCAAAGCGTAAAAAATTGAATATAATATTAATATATTTTTCACATTTTCTTTAGCCCACCTTAGACAACTGATCTCAGCCCATTTGAATCACATGTGTGAGGCCAACTTAGTTGCAAAAAAACGTTTTTCTCAAAATAATTAACTAAAACTCCCAAAATTAATTATTTCTAACTTCTAACTTCAATAATTCATAATAAATAGCCCTTTCATCGAAAAATTCAATCTCATGAGTTTTTATAGGAAATTCAATTCTCTACAACTTTGCGTAAGAAAGTTTTTCCAAATTCCAAATAGAAATTGACCAAATCCACAAACCAAGATTTTTTAAAAGCTATAATCAAATTTCTACCAATAATTGTGGTCCACCAACACACAAAACATGTGTTAAAATATTTAATGCCACAAAATACTCTTCCTCCTCATATACTCATATATCCCACATTCATTGTAAAATATCATCATTAATATATTATTAAAATAATATATTTAAATGAATTATTTTATCGTAAAAAGATAAAATATTAATTTTCAACAATTGTCACATTAAAAATTTTCTCCATCTATATCCTCATAAAATCAATATTTTCCTCATCATATAAATCAATAATTAATTATTCATAAATAATATTATAGTAATCACATTATCGACAACCGTGCAGCCTCCTGTGATGTAGGGGCTTTCCAATAAGAATTTCTTCATCATGCCAAGCAATTAGGTGACCAAACCTCTCCTGTATGTAACTTTCTAGACATCACCAATAATGTTATCTAATAATATTATTCAGATAATATGAATTATTGCTTCGATAATGAAAAATACCGTAATGACAATTATCAAACAACAAAGAATATAAAATATCAACGCAAAGAAATATTAACTCAATAAAATAAAATCGAATAAGAATTATCGTAACCATTATCGAGTAAAGGCCTTCACGTACGTAAGAATCAATAATCGGTGCAATACCGCAAAGCAACAACGCCAGACATCGTGTTTTAACCACCGGTATTTTAACAAAGATTAATCTGTGAATAACCACGCCGCTATTTTTAAACAACTTATATTTGTCGCTTTCTTCATCCAATCGCTCACATGCTATGGGGCCCACATATTATCGTCGCATTTAATATTCCCCGCATTTAATATATTCCACGACCAAATTTAATATTCTCCGACAACAATGAATATTTTATAACCACTTTCTTATTTTGAAATATTTATGATTTTACCCCTAACTATCCACATTAATCAAATCAACCCTTACTATTTCAAAATAATAAATAGAGAAAATTAAATTTCATTAATAATAAGTTGGGGTCTTACAACCTCCCTCCTTATGAAATTTCGCCTCTCGAATCGACGTGACGCACTGGTGTTTTCAAAAGGTGAGGATACCTCGCTTTCATTTCCGCTTCCAATTCCTGTGTCATTTCCTCTATAAAGATGATTCCTCCACAAAACTTTAACTTGTGGTACGACCTTTTCATGCAGTAGGACATGCTCCTTCCTATCCAAGATCTTGACAGTACCTCCTCATACGCTAAGTCTTCTACTATCTCGTCCGGCTTCTAACTCTATAACGTGGTTCGGTCTTTCACATATTTACGGCAAGTACGATATGTGAAACACATTATGAACACGAGACATACTTTGAGGTAACGCGAGTCTATAGGCTACATTTCCTACTCTACACAAGAATTTGAAATGGACCAATAAATCGTGGATCGAGCTTTCCTCTCTTCCCAAATCTTGTAACTCCCTTCCATGGAGCAACTCGCAACAATACATGATCCCCTACACTAAATTCCACGCCCTTTCGATGAAGATCCGCATAACTCTTTTGTCGATCTTGTGCCGCTTTGTATACGCTGTCGAATCATTTGATCTTTTCCGTAGTCATACATGCATCAACTCTCGTCCCAACAAAGGTTGCTTCACCCACCTCGTCCCCAACATACCGGAGAGCGACACTTTCGCCCATATAATGCTTCAAATGGAGCCACACCTATACTTGCGATAATAACTGTTGTCAGAGGAGAATTCCACCAATGGTAAATACTTATCCCAACCGCCTTGAAGTCTAGGACACAGTAGTCTTAATAAATCTTCAAGAGTTTGAATAGTCCTTTCTCGATTGTCCGTCTGCTTGAGGATGGTATGCCGAATCAATCGTAATCCGCGCTCATAGCTTTTTGCAAGCTAACCCAAAATCTTGAAGTGAATCTTGGGTCACGATCCAAACTATGGATACAGCATGCCATGCAACCTCACAATCTCATTCACGCATATACTAGCAAGACGCTCAAGAATAAGTCTCCGTGACGGCAAGAAAATGAGCAGACTTGGTTAATCTATCAACAATAACCCAAATAGCATTGATGCCCCGAGAAACCGTAGGAAGACCCGTAACGAAATCCATGGTAATGTGTTCCCACTTCCATTTCGAATCTCAAGTGGTTGCAACGGACCCTTAGGTACCGATGCTCCGCTTTACACGCTGACAAGTTAAACACATCGAGATAAACTTTGCAATCTCTCTCTCATATTGTTCCACCAAAATGTATGTCAAGATCACGATACATTTTAGTACTTCCAGATGGATTGCAAATGGTGTATCAGGTGCCTCCATCATAATCTTGTACTTCAAATCGTAGTCGTTAGAACACAAAGTCTAGAGTGGACTCAAGTATTCCTTCTTCATCAATTCTCGCTCCTAATAGCTCCTTCTTGTACTTTCTTCTTCATACGATCACCCGCCTGCGGGCTCGAGCAACCTTAACTTTTTCTATTAAAGTCGGCTCTATGCGATACTTGACACATCATCGCACTCGCTCCTCGTGATATGATCTTCTACTCAACGCGCCGCCACCACGCTCGCTTTTCCGTGATGGTATCAATAGTGTGGTCGTAGTCTTCAATAGCTCGAGCCAACGTCACCGCCAAGATGTCGAGTTCTTTTTGAGTGAAGAAATATTTAAGGCTTTTATGGTCCTAATATATCTCCACTTTCTCCCCATATAGATAAGTGCCTCCATATCTTTAAAGGCTGAAACGATCGGGCGCTAACTCTAGATCACGAGTAGGATAATTCCTCTCATACTCTTTTTTGTCGTCGCAGGCATAGGCTATGACTTTCCCACGCTGTATGAGAACACATCCTAACCCTTTGCTCAAGTATCATCAGAGATAACAAATCCATCCGAACCAGATGGTATTGTTAGAACAAAAGCCAAATAAGTCTCCTCTTAAGCTCTTGGAAACTCTTCTCGCATTCTTCACTCCAAACGAATTTTGTATCCTTCCGAAAGTTAGCCGAAGTTAATGGAGTAGCGATTCGAGAAAACCTTCCACTTAATCTCCGATAATAACCAAATAAGCCCAAAAAGCTACGTGATTTCAACACCGACTTTTGCTGTTCTAACTTCAGATTGCTTCAATCTTCACGGATCAACAGATACTCCATGTTTCGACACCACGCGCTCCAAGGAATGCTACTTCCTCAAGCCGTAACTCGATTTCTTCAATTTGGCATATAGTTTGTTTTCACGGCCTTTTGAGTACCAAATTTCAAATGGTGCTCATGATCTTCACGACGACTTTTTGAATATATAAGGATGTCATCAATAAAGACAACAACGAATCGATCCAAATATTCCTCAATACTCTGCTCATCATATCCATGAAAGTCAGCAGGAGCATTAGTCAATCCGAAAGACACGACTAAGAATTCATAATGCCCATACCGAAGTTCTAAAGGCGCCTTTTGAATATCCTCGCCTAATCTTCAAATTGATGATATCCGTAATCTAAGATCGATTTTTGAAAAGAATTGTGCCCTTGAATCGGTCAAACAAGTCATCAATACGAGGTAGAGGATACCTATTCTCGATGGTGACATGGTTCAATTCCCGATAGTCAATACAAAGTCGCATACTCCCGCTTTTCTTCTTTACAAATAAAACAGAGCACCCCAAGGAGATGTACTAGATTTAATGAAACCGATGTCCAACAATTCCTCAGAAGTTGACCCTTTAACTCAAGTTCAATAGAGCCATTCGATATGGGTTTTAGAAATGGGCTTTATACCAAAGTGTTCAAGATCAATAAAGAATTCAACTTCACGCTCGGGGTAGACCGGAAGTTCTTCTAGAAATACGCCAGAAAGTCAATAACAACAGAATATTATTCAAATTTGACGTGTCTTTATTCAAATCCATAACATGGGCTAAGAAAGCTTGACATCCGCTTTTCAATAAACGAATAGCTTTATGATTAGATATGACAAGTGATTGATTTTAATGGTTTAGTTGCTTGAATTGCATAACAAAGTCAAGTTAGAAATATGAAAACTAACAACCTTACGAAAACAATCAATTTTGGTATGATGAGTAGTTAACCAATCAATCCCTAAAATCACATCAAAAGCAAGTATCTTTAAAGAGATAAGGTCAATGTAAGGTAATGGTGCCAACTCAATCAAACAAGATTTATAAACAAAGGATGTGATGAAAGTTTCTCCCAACTGAAGTTTCCACAGATAGTCAAAGTCTAATTTCTCCTGAGTCAAGTTTAAACGCTGAGCACAAGCAGAGAGATAAATGAATGGGTAGCACCCAGATCAAGTAAGGTATAAACTTCGCAAGAATTTATAAATAGCTTACCCGTGATCACCTCGCTTGGTTCCTCGCATTTTGACCAATACAACAAACGCCTTCCCTAATCGCTGACTTTTGACTTTTCTCGGGATGTTTTTTTGAGTCACCGTCCCTCACTAACTAGGTTTCGCTACCGCATAATCTCGAGCGATATATGTCCTTCCTTTCCACAATTATAGCATACCTTGAATCACAGGACAGCTTGACCGATATGTCCTCTTCCCGTGATTTATAAAGATACGACCGGTGGTCGTTTCTCCTCCCTTAGAACCAAATTGTCACCAAGACCGCTGCCTTCATATGGTCGCTGTTAAATCTCCTCTTTTAAAATCTCCTCCCGACTCGCTTTCTTCTATTTTCACGGCTATGATTACCACCAGAGTGGTTACCATTTTTGTCCGTCTGCTTTTCTCCGCCGGTTATCATTATTCTGCTGATCGCTATCTCCGTACGATCCTCGTCAGGGTCCTCAACACCGCACTCAAGTCGCTTCTAATAATCGAGCCCTCACTTACAACATCCGAATAGAGAGAAAGTTTATGAGAAATGAGATATCGACGACGCCGTTTCAAACCTCTAAGAAACATCCGCCATACGCTCCTCATTCTCCACCAAATGAGGTGCAAACCGATAACTCGCAAACTTTGCCTCGCATCGAGACACCGCCATGTTGTTTTGCTTCTAATCTGATGAACTCCACTTCCTTCATACGACGAACACTTTCGTGAAAGTATTTGTCATTAAATAGTTTCAAACGCTTCCCAAGACATGCCGAAAAGGGCCGATGGGTACGCTTCACGCATCTCCCACCACCAGTAGTCCGCCTCACCACTTTAACATAAAGGTGGCGAATGGAACCTTCGTTCTCCGCGCATCCCAAGACATCGAATATCTTGGTAATTTGTTTGACCCATGTTTCCGCCATGATCGGATCTCGCTTTCCTTAAATTCGTGTCCCAACTTTTGAATCGCTTTCGGCCGTGATAACCCGTGAATTGCTATCATTTCTCTCCTCAGATTTTGAACACGAAGTCTCCCTCGTCTGATTTTGCATGAACCGCAAAAAGCTTCTAAACATCCCCTCGCTCATCATCTCGCCAAAGGGTGTTGTTCACAGAGGAACATTGCCACTGCTGACGCTCTCCTCGCTGGTGAGTACAAAGCGCCTCCACTGGCCTCATTTCCATTGTTAATATTCTCACGACATTCTCAAATACCGCCATAAAACAAGGGTTAATTAAGGAAATCAATATATCACATAATATCCTTATATACCGACCAACTAAAAAAATAAGCTTAGTAGACACACACTAATGTAAGGATTTACTCGCCTCCCTCCTAGTTCTATTCCCCGATCTCCGCCAGAGATCATATCCCTAAGCTCGATACCAACCGCGACGCCCCCAAAATAGGTATACATCACCCATTCCGAAAGTCAATATACATGGTACGTAAACAACTACAACTTTATTATTACAACAAGAAACTGTGAGTTTGAATACAAATATTATCTTCTGCATAATATCTATACTCAAATAAATCCTCATCACATTTATCGATACATTATTTTACAAAATGGTGAGGACTACTAAACAATCCTTTCTAAAACCTTCATTCCATACCCCACTGCACTCGCTATATTCTCGCCTCCCCGAGAAGAAAAATGGAACAAAAGGAAAAGGGTGAGCTCAACTAGCCCAAGAAAGAATATTACGACTAAGATAATATACAACAAATTACCGTTAGTCTTCAACAGGAAAAATCTAATAGAATACAATAGACAACAAATTTTAAATCAATATTCGCAATGAAAATAATAATTCATTAAGAGAGTTAAGAGAGAATGCAAACTACTATCTTCTATGTATGAATTTAAAAGTTCATCGCTCATCTTTTATCCCCGTAACATCAATCAATATACATCCGAATCAAATATTCATCTTTGCACTACAAAAGCCAAAGATATTCATCACTTGGTCATGTTCATCTAAACACTGCTCATCTTTGCACTACTACCAAAGATATTCTTCAGAATCATTCATCTTCAGACTACAAAAGCCAAAGATATTCAATAATATCATCATTTAAGACCGAGGATGATGAAAATATTTTTAAAGAAACGAATCCAAAGGAAACAAAATGACAAGGATTAAGGATTAAGGATTCGTATTTGTTTTATCCATGTTCAAAAATACCTCAAAAATAATCATAAGTGGTGTAAAATTCAAGAATGATCAAAACATGGATACAATCAAAGCTAGTATCCGTAATAGATATTTTGGACAAAAAGAAGAAATTTTATTTTTCATGAATAAAGTCAGATACGTGAATAAAGTGTCGATACGTGAATAAGAATCTCCGACACCAAAAGATAGAAATTTCACAAAAAACATCTCTTCACGCTTCAAATAAGACTAATAAGAATCGTGAATAAGAATCTCATGAATAGTAACTCAAATAAGAATCTCGTGAATAAGAACTCATGAATAGTAACCCCATATGAAAAAAAGTTCCAAATTTGATAAAAAGTTCCAACCAATATTTCAAAGATAATGATATCAAGAAATAATATCATTCGAGAAGAAAATAACATCCCTTACCTCGAAAGATTAAGACTTCTAATCGAATACCGTATAAGGTCAAGGAACTCAGACGCCTAACAATACAATACTCAAAGTATACTCACAAGAATACGCCAATATATCGAGAGAGAAATAGAGAGAAACTTCAGCTTCGTGTGTTTTTCAATTCTAACCTAAGACCCTATTTATAGAAAAATGCTTAACACACCAAAGCGTAAAATTGAATATAATATTAATATATTTTTCACATTTTCTTTAGCCCACCTTAGACAACTGATCTCAGCCCATTTGAATCACATGTGAGGCCAACTTAGTTGCAAAAAACGTTTTTCTCAAAATAATTAACTAAAACTCCCAAAATTAATTATTTCTTTCTACTTCTAACTTCAATAATTCATAATAAATAGCCCTTTTATCAAAAATTCAATCTCATGAGTTTTTATAGGAAATTCAATTCTCTACAACTTTGCAGTAAGAAAGTTTTTCCAAATTCCAAATAGAAATTGACCAAATCCACAAACCAAGCGATTTTACAAAGCTATAATCAAATTTCTACCAATAATCAGGTGTCCACCAACACACAAAACATGTGTTAAACATTTAATGCCACAAAAATACTCTTCCTCCTCATATACTCATATATCCCACATTCATTGTAAAATATCATCGTTATTATATTATTAAAATAATATATTTAAATGAATTATTTTATCGTAAAAGATAAAATATTAATTTTCAACAATTGTCACATTAAAAATTTTCTCCATCTATATCCTCATAAAATCAATATTTTCCTCATCATATAAATCAATAATTAATTATTCATAAATAATATTATGTAATCACATTATCGACAACCAGCAGCTCCTGTGTGATAGAGGGGGGGGCTTTCCAATAAGAATTTCTTCATCATGCCAAGCAATTATTAGTGACCAAACCTCTCCTGTATGTAACTTTCTAGACATCACCAATAATGTTATCTAATAATATTATTCAGATAATATGAATTATTGCTTCGATAATGAAAAATACCGTAATGACAATTATCAAACAACAAAGAATATAAAATATCAACGCAAAGATTATTAACTCAATAAAATAAAATAATAATAAATTATCGTAACCATTATCGAAAAAGCCTTCACGTAAGAATCAATAATCGGCAATAACAACGCAGCATCGTTTTTAACCCACCGGTATTTTAACAAGATTAATCTGTGAATAACCACGCCTGCTATTTTTAAACAACTTATATTTGTCGCTTTTTCATCCAATCGCTCACATGGGCCCATTATTATGGTCATACTGTCGCATTTAATATTCCCCGACAAAGATTTAATATTCTCCGAAAACAATGAATATTTTATAACCACTTGCTTATTTTGAAATATTTATGATTTTACCCCTAACTATCCACATTAATCAAATCAACCCTTACTATTTCAAAATAATAAATAGAGAAAATTAAATTTCATTAATAATAAGTCAGGGTCTTACAACCTCCCTCCTTATGAAATTTCATCCTCGAAATCGACGTATTTATTTCGTGTTTCAAAAGGTGAGGATACCTCGCTTTCATTTCCGCTTCCAATTCCTGTGTCATTTCTCTATAAAGATGATTCCTCCACAAAACTTTAACTCAGTGGTACGACCTTTCATACAGTAGGACATGCTCCTTCCTATCCAAGATCTTGACAGTACCTCCTCATACGCGCTAAGTCTTCTGGCTATCTCGTCCTGCTCTAACTCTATAACGTGGTTCGGTCTTTCACATATTTACGGCAAGTACGATATGTGAAACACATTATGAACACGAGACATACTTGAGGTAACGCGAGTCTATATAGCTACATTTTCCACTCTCAATAAGAATTTGAAATGGACCAATAAATCGTGGATCGAGCTTTCTCTCTTCCCAAATCTTGTAACTCCTTCCATGGAGCAACTCGCAACAATACATGATCCCCTACACTAAATTCCACGCCCTTTCGATGAAGATCCGCATAACTCTTTTGTCGATCTTGTGCCGCTTTATACGCTTGTCAATCATTTGATCTTTTCCGTAGTCATACGCATTCAACTCTAGTCCCAACAAAGGTTGCTTTCACCCACCTCGTCCCCAACATACCGAGAGAGCAACACTTTCTTCGCCCATATAATGCTTCAAATGGAGCCACACCTATACTTCGCCTCGATAACTCATGTTGTAGGAGAATTCCACCAATGGTAAATACTTATCCCAACCGCCTTTGAAGTCTAGGACACGTAGTCTTAATAAATCTTCAAGAGTTTGAATAGTCCTTTCGATCATCCGTCTGCTTGAGGATGGTATGCCGAATCAATCAGAGATCCGCGCTCATAGCTTTTTGCAAGCTAACCCAAAATCTTGAAGTGAATCTTGGGTCACGATCCAAACTATGGATACAGCATGCCATGCAACCTCACAATCTCATTCACGCATATACTAGCAAGACGCTCAAGTGAATAAGTCTCCGACGGCAAGAAATGAGCAGTACTTGGTTAATCTATCAACAATAACCCAAATAGCATTGATGCCCGAGAAACCGTAGGAAGACCCGTGATCGAAATCCATGGTAATGTGTTCCCACTTCCATTTCGAATCTCAAGTGGTTGCAACGGACCCTTAGGTACCGTATGTTCCGCCTTTACACGCTGACAAGTTAAACACATCGAGATAAACTTTGCAATCTCTCTCTTCATATTGTTCCACCAAAATGTATGTCAAGATCACGATACATTTTAGTACTTCCAGATGGATTGCAAATGGTGTATCAGTGTGCCTCCATCATAATCTTGTACTTCAAATCGTAGTCGTTAGAACACAAAGTCTCAGAGTGGACTCAAGTATTCCTTCTTCATCAATTCTCGCCCGAATAGCTCCTTCTTGTACTTTCTTCTTCATACGATCACCCCGGCCTGCCGGGTTTGAGCAACCTTAACTTTTTCTATTAAAGTCGGCTCTACGCGATACTTGACATCATCGCACTCGCTCCTCGTGATATGATCTTCTACTCAACGCCACACCACCACGCTCGCTTTTCCGATGGTATCAATAGTGTGGTCGTAGTCTTCAATAGCTCGAGCCAACGTCACGCCCAGCATGTCGAGTTCTTTTTTGAGTGAAGAAATATTTAAGGCTTTTATGGTCCTAATATATCTCCACTTTCTCCCCATATGATAGTGCTCCATATCTTTAGCGCTGAAACGATCGGCGCCAAACTCTAGATCATGAGTAGGATAATTCCTCTCATACTTTTTAAGTTGTCATGAGGCATAGGCTATGACTTTCCCACGCTGCATGAGAACACATCCTAAACCTTTGCCCAAGAGCATCAGAGATAACAAATCCATCCGAACCGATGGTATTGTTGTAACAAAATAAAAATAAGTCTCCTCTAAGCTCTTGGAAACTCTTCTCGCATTCTTCGCCTCCAAACGAATTTTGTATCCTTCCGAAGTTAGCCGAAGTTAATGGAGTAGCGATTCGAGAAAACCTTCCACGAATCTCCGATAATAACCAAATTAAGCCTCAAAAGCTACGACATCACCACCGACTTCTGCTGTTCTAACTTCAGATTGCTTCAATCTTCACGGATCAACAGATACTCCATGTTTCGACACCACGCGCCCAAGGAATGCTACTACTTCTCGCCGTAACTCGCATTTCTTCAATTTGGCATATAGTTTGTTTTCACGGGCCTTCGAGTACCAAATTTCAAACGGTGCTCATGATCTTCACGACTTTTGAATATATAAGGATGTCATCAATAAAGACAACAACGAATCGATCCAAATATTCCTTGAATACTCGGCTCATCATATCCATGAAAGTCAGAGAGCATTAGTCAATCCGAAAGACATGACTAAGAATTCATAATGCCCATACCGAAGTTCTCAAGGCGCCTTTTGAATATCCTCGCCTAATCTTCACCGATGATATCCGTAATCTAAGATCGATTTTTGAAAAGAATTGTGCCCTCTCAAATCGGGTCAAACAAGTCATCAATACGAGGTAGAGGATACCTATTCTCGATGGTGACATGGTTCAATTCCCGATAGTCAATACAAAGTCGCATACTCCCGCTTTTTCTTCTTTACAAATAAAACAGAGCACCCCAAGGAGATGTACTAGATTTAATGAAACCGATGTCCAACAATTCCTCGAAGTTGACCTTTAACTCCCAAGTTCAATAGAGCCATTCGATATGGGGTTTTAGAAATGGGCTTTGTACCAAAGTTCAAGATCAATAAAGAATTCAACTTCACGCTCGGGGTAGACCGGAAGTTCTTCGAGAAATACGCCAGAAAGTCAATAACAACAGAATATTATTCAAATTCGACGTGTCTTTATTCAAATCCATAACATGGGCTAAGAAAGCTTGACATCCGCTTTTCAATAAACGAATAGCTTTTATGATTAGATATGATGTTGATTGATTTTAATGGTTTAGTTGTTGAATTGCATAACAAAGTCAAGTTAGAATATGAAAACTAACAACCTTACGAAAATAATCAATTTTGGTATGATGAGTAGTTAACCAATCAATCCCTAAAATCACATCAAAAGCAAGTATCTTTAAAGAGATAAGGTCAATGTGTAAGGTAATGGTGCCAACTTGAATCAAACAAGATTTATAAACAAAGGATGTGATGAAAGTTTCTCCTAACTGAGTTTCCACAGATAGTCAAAGTCTAATTTCTCCTGAGTCAAGTTTAAACGCTGAGCACAAGCAGAGAGATAAATGAATGGGTAAAGACCCAGATCAAGTAAGGTATAAACTTCGCAAGAATTTATAAATAGCTTACCCGTGATCACCTCGCTTGTTCCTCGATTTTGACCACCACCACAACAAACGCCTTCCCTAAATCGCTGACTTTGACTTTTCTCGGGATGTTTTTGAGTCACCGTCCCACTTAACTAGGTTTCGCCATCGCATAATCTCGAGCGATATGTCCTTCCTTTCCACAATTATAGCATACCTTGAACTGCAGGGATGCTTGACCGATATGTCCTCTTTTCCGTGATTTATAAGATATATGACCGGTGGTCGCTTTCTCCTCCCTTAGAACCAAGCTTCGCCACGCAAGACTGCTGCTTTCATACGGTCGTTGTTAAATCTCCTTTTTAAAATCTCCTCCCCGACTCGCTTTCTTCTATTTTCACGGCTATGATTACCACCAGAGTGGGTTACCATTTTTGTCCGCTTCGCTTTTCTCCGCCGGTTATCATTATTCTGTTGATCGCTATCTCCGGTACGATCCTCGTCAGGGTCCTCAACCGACTGCATTTCAAGTATCTCGCCTAATAATTGAGCCCTCGCTTACAACATCCTAATAGAGAGAAAGTTTACGAGAAATGAGATATCGACGACGCCGGTTTCAAACCTCTAAGAAACATCCGCTATATACGCTCTCATTCTCCACCAAATGAGGTGCAAACTCGATAACTCGCAAACTTTGCCTCGCATCGAGACACCGCCATGTTGTTTTGCTCTAATCTGATGAACTCCACTTCCTTCATACGACGAACACTTTCGTGAAAGTATTTGTCATTAAATAGTTTCAAACGCTTCCCAAGACATGCCGAAAAGCGGCCGGATGGGTACGCTTCACGCATTCCCACCAAGAGTCCGCCTCGCCACTTTAACATAAAGGTGGCGAATGGAACCTTCTGCTCTCCGCATCCCAAGACATCGAATATCTTGGTAATTTGTTTGACCCATGTTTCCGCCATGATCGGATCCGCTTTCCTTAAATTCGTGGTCCCAACTTTTGAATCGCTTGGCCGTGATAACCCGTGAATTGCTATCATTTCTCCTCAGATTTTGAACACGAAGTCTCCTCGTCTGATTTTTGCATGAACTGCAAAAGCTTCTAAACATCCCCTCGCTCATCATCTCGCCAGCAGGTGTTGTTCACAGAGGAACATCACCACTGCACAGCACGCTCTCCTCGCTGGTGAGTACAAAGCTCTCCACTGGCCTCATTTCCATTGTTAATATTCTCAACGACATTCTCAAATACCGCCATAAAACAAGGGTTAATTAAGGAAATCAATATATCACATAATATCCTTATATACCGACCAACTAAAAAATAAGCTTAGTAGGACACACTAGCGAAGGATTTACTCGCCTCTCCCTCCTAGTTCTATTCCCCGATCTCCGCCAGAGATCATATCCCTAAGCTCGATACCAACCGCGACGCCCCAAAATAGTATATACATCACCCATTCGAAATTGTCAATACACGGTACGTAAACAACTACAACTTTATTATTACAACAAGAAAAACCGTGAGTTTGAATACAAATATTATCTTCTGTATAATATCTATACTCAAATAAATCCTCATCACATTTATTGATACATTATTTTACAAAAATGGTGAGGACTACTAAACAATCTTTTCTAAAACCTTCATTCCATACCCCGACTCGCATCGCTATATTCTCGCCCCCGAGAAGAAAAATGGAACAAAAGGAAAAGGGTGAGCTCAACTAGCCCAAGAAAGAATATTATGACTAAGATAATATACAACAAATTATCGTTAGTCTTCAACAGGAAAAATCTAATAATACAATAGACAACAAATTTTAAATCAATATTCGCAATGAAATAATAATTCATTAGAAGAGTTAAGTAGAGAATGCAAACTACTATCTTCTATGTATGAATTTAAAAGTTCATCGCTCATCTTTTATCCCCGTAACATCAATCAATATACATCCGAATCAAATATTCATCTTTGCACTACAGCCAAAGATATTCATCACCGGGTCATGTTCATCTAAACACTGCTCATCTTTGCACTACTACCAAAGATATTCTTCAGAATCATTCATCTTTGCACTACACAGCCAAAGATATTCAATAATATCATCATTTAAGACCGAGGATGATGAAAATATTTTTAAAGAAACGAATCCAAAGGAAACAAAATGACAAGGATTAAGGATTAAGGATTCGATTTTGTTTTATCCATGTTCAAAAATACCTCAAAAATAATCATAGTGGTGTAAAATTCAAGAATGATCAAAACATGGATACAATCAAAGCTAGTATCCGTATTAGATATTTTGGACAAAAAGAAGAAATTTTATTTTTCTATGAATAAAGGTCAGATAATGTGAATAAGGCCGATACGTGAATAGTAACTCCGACACCAAAAGATAGAAATTCCAAAAAAAACATCTTCACGCTTCATTTAATAGTACTTAATAAGAATCTCGTGAATAAGAATCGAATAAGAACTCGTGAATAAGAATCTGAATAAATAATAGTAACCCCGACATGAAAAAAAAAGTTCCAAATTTGATAAAAAGTTCCAACTAATATTTCAAAGATAATGATATCAAGAAATAATATCATTCGAGAAGAAAATAACATCCCTTACCTCGAAAGATTAAGACTTCTACCGAATACCGGTATATAAGTCAAGGGAACTTGCACCGCCTAACAATACTCAAAGTATACTCACAAGAATACGCTCAATATATCGAGAGAAAATAGAGAGAAACTTCAGTTTCGTGTGTGTTTTCAATTCTAACCTAAGACCCTATTTATAGAAAATGCTTAAACACCAAAGCGTAAAAAATTGAATATAATATTAATATATTTTTCATATTTTCTTTAGCCCACCTTAGACAACTGATCTCAGCCCATTTGAATCACATGTGAGGCCAACTTAGTTGCAAAAAACGTTTTTCTCAAAATAATTAACTAAAACTCCCAAAAATTAATTATTTCAGAACTTCGGAACTTCAATAATTCATAACAAATAGCCCTTTCATCAGAAAATTCAAATCTTGCAAGTTTTTATAAGAAATTCAATTCTCTACAACTTTGCATAAGAAAGTTTTTCCAAATTCCAAATAGAAATTGACCAAAATCCACAAACCAAGCGATTTTACAAAGCTATAATCAAATTTCTACCATAATTGTGTCCACCAACACACAAAACATGTGTTAAACATTTAATGCCACAAAATACTCTTCCTCCTCATATACTCATATATCCCACATTCATTGTAAAATATCATCGTTAATATATTATTAAAATAATATATTTAAATGAATTATTTTATCGTAAAAGATAAAATATTAATTTTCAACAATTGTCACATTAAAATTTTCTCCATCTATATCCTCATAAAATCAATATTTTCCTCATCATATAAATCAATAATTAATTATTCATAAATAATATTATGTAATCACATTATTGACAACCAGTGCGCCCTCAGATGATGGGGGCTTCCAATAAGAATTTCTTCATCGGGCGCAAGCAATTAGGTGACCAAACCTCTCCTTAGTATGTAACTTTCTAGACATTGCCAATAATGTTATCTAATAATATTATTCAGATAATATGAATTATTGCTCGATAATGAAAAATACCGTAAATGACAATTATCAAACAACAAAGAATATAAAATATCAACGCAAAGAATTATTAACTCAATAAAATAATCGAATAAGAATTACCGTAACCATTATCGAGTAGTAGGCCTTCTTACGTAAGAATCAATAATCGTGCAACCGCCGCAGCATCGTGTTTTTAACCACCGGGTATTTTAACAAGATAATTGTGAATAACCACGCCCGTATTTTTAAACAACTTATATTTATCGCTTTCTTCATCCAATCGCTTTCCGCATGGGCCCACACATGGTCGCTACCACAGTATTTAATATTCCCCGACACCTCCCACAACAATGAATATTTTATAACCACTTGCTTATTTTGAATATTTGCATTTTTACCCCTAACTATCCACATTAATCAAATCAACCCTTACTATTTCAAAATAATAAATAGAAAAAAATTTAAATTTCATTAATAATAAGTTGGGGTCTTATTTCCTCTTTCCAAATCTCGTAACCCTTTCCATGGAGCAACACGTAACAACACATGATTTCCTATATCGAATTCCACGCCCTTTCAATGAAGATCAAGATAACTCTTTTGTCTTATCTTGTGAGGTTTTTATACGTATTTTATCGTTTCAATCTTTCCAGTCATACATACCAACTCAACCCCAACAACGCTGTTCACCCAATTTCAATCCCAAAGATAATCGAGAAAATTAACTTTCTTCCATTAATAAATGGAGCCATGCCAATACTTGCTTGATAATCGTTGTTGTTGTAGGAAAACTCCACCAATGGTAAGAACTTGTCCCAACTTCCCTTGAAATCAAGGACACGAGAGTCTTAATAGATCTTCAAGAGTTTGAATTTTCCTCTCCGACCGCCCATCCGTCTCGAGGATGATATGCCGAAGCTAAATCAGAATCTGCGCTCATAGCTTTCTACAACCTAACCCAAAATCGTGAAGTGAATCTTGGGTCTCGATCGTAAACTATGGATACCGCATACCATGCAGCCTTAAAATCTCGCTTATGTACATACGAGCAAGACGCTCAAGTGTATAAGTCTCTCGATTTCGGTAAGAAATGAGCGGACTTGGTCAATCTATCAACAATGACCCAAATCGCATCTATGCCTTGAGAAACCTTGGGAAGACCAGTAACGAAATCCATGGTAATGTGCTCCCACTTCCATTCGGAATTTCAAGTGGTTGCAATGGACCTTTTGGTACTTGATGCTCCGCCGACTCGTTGACACGTTAGACACCTTGAGATAAACAAATATTTCTCTCTCTACATATTGCCCCACCAAAATGTATGTCAAGATCATGATACATTTTGGTACTCCTGTGATGGATTGTAAACGGTGTGTCAGTGCGCCCCATCATTATTTTATACTTTAAATCGTGGTCGTTAGAACACAAAGTCCGGAGTTGACTCAAGTATTCCTTCTTCATCGATTCTAGCTTCCTAGATCGCACCTTCTTCGCACTTTCTTCCTCCTACGCATCGCCTCTAAATCAGAATTTGAGCAAACTTTAATTTTATCAATTAAAGTCGATTCTACTCAGATATTTGTCATCATCACGTGGGTCCTCGAGTCTTTATCTCTATCTCCATCCTTTGCAAGTCATACAAAATGGGCCTTTTAGCGACAATATTGCACTGCATTCAAGATACGATCTTCTACTCAATGCGCCAACTACCACGCTCGCTTTTCCGTGATGGTATTGGATGGTATGATCATAATCTTTCAATAGCTTCAAGCCAACATCGTTGTCGCATGTTGAGTTCCTTTTGAGTGAAGAAATATTTGAGGCTTTTACGATCCGTAGAAGATCTCCACTTTCTCCCCATACAAGTAATGCGTCCAAATTTTATGCATGAAGACAACAAATGCTAACTCTAGATCATGAGTAGGATAATTCCTCTCATATTCTTTGAGTTATCGTGAGGCATAAAGGCTATAGCGTTCCCATGTTGCATGAGAACACATCCTAACCCTTTGCCCTCAAGATCACCAGAGATGACAAATCCTCCCAACCGGATGGTATCATCGTAACAAAAATAAATGAGTCTCCTCTTGAGTTCTTGAAAACTCTTCTCACATTCCTCGCTCCAACCGAACTTTGTATCTTTTCGAGTCACCGAAAGCTAAGTGGAGTAGCTATTCGAGAAAACCCTTATACGAATCTCCGATAATAACCAAATTTAAGTTCGAGAAAGCTACGATTTTGGCCATCGATTTAGGTTGCTCCCACTTTGAATAGCTTCAAACTTTGTTGGGTCAATGATATTCCATGACTTGATATCACGTGCCCAATGAATGCTAATTCCTCGCCGCCGAACGTCATTTCTTTAACTCGGCATAAAGCTTGTATTCACGCTTTTGGAGTATCGCCTCAAGTGTTCCTCATGATCTTCACTTTTTGGAATATATGAGATTTCATCAATAAAGACGACCGTAAAATGATCCAAATATTCCTTGAATACTCGGCTCATCATATCCATGAAGGCAAAGAGGAGCATTAGTCAATCCAAAGGACACGACTAGGAATTCATAATGCCCGCATCTGAAGTTCTCGAAAGCCGCCTTTGAATATCATCGGTTCTAATCTTCAATCGGTGATATCCTCGAACGAAGATCAATCTTTGAAAAGAATTTGGCTCCTTGCAATCGGTCAAACAGTCATCAATACGCGGGCAATGGGTACCAATTTTTGATGGTGACATGATTCAACTCCCGATAATCAATACAAAGTCGCATACTTCCATCTTTCTTCTTCACGAATGTAACAGAGCACCCCAAGGAGAAGTACTAGGATGAATAAAGCCAATGTCTAACAATTCTCGCAGCTTGAGTCTTTAACTCCTCAAGTTTAATAGAGCCATTCGATATGGGGCTTTGAAATGGGTTTTGTATCGGGTTCAAGGTCGATACAAAATTCAATTTCACACTGGGGTAGGCCGTAGTTCTTCTTGAAATACGCCGTGAAATTCATTAACAATAGAAATATTATTCAAAACTGGAGTATTTTTGTTTAGATTTGTGACATGAGCTAAGAAAGCTTGACATCCATTTTTCAATAAACGAATAGCTTTATGGCTTGAGATGACAGTGATTGATTTTAATGGTTTGGTTGCTTGAATTCGCATAATAGGTCGATTAGGAATATGAAAAGCTAACAAACTTATGAAAACAATTAATTTTTGCATGATGAGTAGTTAACCAATCAATCCCTAGAATTACATCAAATGCAAGTATTTTTAATGCAATAAGATCGACAGTAATGTGGGTACCAACTTGAACCAAACAAGACTTATAAACCGTGGATGTAATGAAGGTTTCTCCCAACGGAGTTTCCACAGATAAGTCAAAGTCTAATTTCTCCTGAGTCAAATTTAATCGCTTGAGCGCAAGTAGGAGAAATAAAAGAATGGGTAGAATCGGTATCAAATAAAGTGCGACTTCATTAGAGTTTATGATAAGCTTACCCGTGATGACCTCATTCGTTCCTTGCTCTCAGGAGGTCACAACAAACGCCTCCTCAGACTACCGGCTTTGATTTTTCTAGACAAATTGGTGCCTCCATCCTAGCTGAATTTGACTTCGATGAATGACAAAATCGGGCTTCTCTTCCACAATTATAACATGCTTTGGATGGCATTGTGCAATTTGAACTGATGTGTCCTTCCCCTCCGCATTTGAAGCATATGATAGGTGGTCTTTCTCCTTCCTTAACAACGGTGCCGGTGTCGACGCTCTTTTCATCATCATTGAATCTCCTCTTCTTGAAATGTCCATTCTTATTGTTTTGGCCCCGATTACCACCGGCGTGGTTACCATTTCGCCCCGTTGATTCCTCCACGCTTGTTGTCACCGCTTTGATGACCGCTTCTCACCGGTATTATCATTTCACGGCCGCTTTCTTTTTGGTCATATTGACTCGTTATCGTGCTCCACCAATCGAGCCCTATTTACAACATCCAATACAAACACACGTTTATGAGAAATAAGATGTTGACGTATTTCCACCTTCAAACCTCTTAAAAACATTCGCGCCATTCTCTCTTCATTATCCACCAAGTGGGACGAAACCGGATAACTCCGTAAATTTTGCCTCAGATCATGCGACACCTGGCCATATTGTTTTGCTCCAATTTGATAAAATCCACCTCCTTCATGCGTGACGAATACTTTCGGAAAGTATTTGTCGTTGAATAGCTCTCTGAACTTCTCCCAAGACATCTTTAAGACGCAGAGTCGAGTACGCTTTTACCGATTCCCACCAAGAATCGCCTCTCCGCAAGCAACATAAAGGCTAAAGAAAGGAACCTTTTGTTCTTCTGAGCATCCCAAGACATCAAATATCTTGGTGATCTACTTTATCCATGTTTCTCGCCATAAGTGGTTTTGGCTCTCCCTTAAAATCCGGTGGTCCCAGCTCCTTGAACTGCTTAATGCGGTGACCTCCCAAAAGTTTTCAAAGTTTCCACCTACATTTTGGATGTGGGCCGCTTATCGTCATTGCATGTGCATGAATTACATAAAGCCTCAACAATCCATCATTCAAAGATTTGGTCAAGTGTTGTTGTTTCCATGAGGATTATCGCCTTCCCCGATGCACATTCTCCCGATTATTGATATGTGGAGACTCAACGGTCCTTGTTGTGCTCCATTGTTATTCTCAACATTTTCGGATGTCATTTTCAGATACTGCCACAAAACAAAGGTTAATTGACATGTAACATAATATCTCTAAACTCTGACCAACCAATTTAAATAAAAAATAAATTTAAGTAGGTCATAATAGCGAAAGAATTCCCCGTCTCTCCCCTCCTAGTTCTAGTCTCACATCTTAGCCAGGGATCATATTCCTAAGCTCTGATACTAACTGTGATGCCCCCAAAATTAGGTATACATCACCCACCTTTGGTCGTCAGATACATGGTACAAAATTCAAATACAACTTACTAATACAACTGTCGTGTACAATAAGACAAAACATAACTGTGAGTTTGAATACAATTATTGTCTACTAGAGATTATACAAACTCAAAAGGAGTCCTCATTACAATTATTATCACACTATTTCACAGAATAGTGAGGACTACTAATGCTATCCTTTGGACCATCACTCCGTTTCCCGACTCGTCCCAGCTATATTCTCATTTCCTAAAGAGAACAGTGAAAGAAAGGGTGAGCTCAACTAGCCCAGTAAGAAATATTATGACTAAGATAATGCAGAATAAATTATCATTAGTCTCCAACAATGTTAAACTGATAAAATACAATAGACATCAAGTAAAACTGCAGCGGAACAAGTAATCCATTAAAAGAGTCAAGTAGAGAATAGAATCTACTATCTTTTATGATTTAAAAAGTTTTTCATCACTTTTATCTCTGAGACTCAGCTTAATAAATATTCCACATCATCGAATCACCCCTGCACTACGGCCAAGGATATTCTTTAGTATCACGACCACAATTATCCATGCACTACGGGCCAAGAATATTTGTGTATTCATTAATGGTCATGATCATGCCAACAACTCATCCATCAATGCACTACGGGCCAACGAGGACTTTTACCACATCATTTGTAACATTACGGCCATGATTACACCGAATAATCCTCATTCATAATCATACCAAGTCCATCTATGCACTACAGGCCACATATGACTTTCAACATAATATAAACATGAGGATGATGACAATGATATAAGAATTCAATAAAAACAAGTACAAGAATTAATTTGTCCAAGAACTACTAAGGTCCAAATTGTCAACATGATACTTCTTTGTAGAGTAAAATTCAAGAATGATCAGAAGAATATTTCCATGAAAAGATACTGGATAAAGTGCAAATATCAAGGATATTCTACAAATTTCATGGAGTATAGAAGTCAAAACTTTAACCAACTGAGTATAATAAAGAATGGAATAACAAAAGAAATCACCATGCATGCGGTGATTGGCATGACAAAGTTATTCCAAATGTAATACTAATAATGGAGCCAGGTCAGGTGAAAATCATACCATAATAATAATAAAGAATGAAATAATAAAGACTAACCAGTCCCACAAAAACATGTATGTGATGTTCCAAATGTAATAATAATAAAGATTTTAACCAGTCCTATGTAAAACACACGTATATGATGTTCCAACCAATAATAATAAAGATTTTAACCAGTCCTGTAAAACACACGCATGGATGTTACAACATGAATAATAGAAGAATGTCACCAAGTATAGGGTAGATCACAGATACAAAGTTATTCCAATGTAATAATAAGAAATGGAATAACAACAGCTTCTCTTCATGAATAAGAAAGAATAACACCCTTTACGAGTATAACAAATAATATTCCCTAACTTAAGAAGAAGAGTAATCGGATATATAAGTAGTGAAGTAGCGAATACTTTCTTCTTTCTCTCTATAGTTTATCTCTCTAGTTTCAAAGAATTCGTAAAGAAAATAATGAATGAATGAGCTTTCTATTTATAGAAAAAAATGGAATGCATAAGAATTAACTCATGAACTGGTCAAGATTGATTTACTTTAATCTGACGGTCCATAATTAAAAAATAAATAAATAAAATATAATATATTCTATTTATAATCTAATAAAACGAATAATCAGATAAAAGATTTTACTATGCAAACACTATGCAGCACTATACAAACACTATGCATAATAAAATATAATATATTCTAATTATTGTCTAATAAAACAAATAACTTTATAAAAGTATTCTGCTTTATATAAAAAGATTTTACTATGCAAAAATACTATGCATATATATTTATGCAACACTATGCATAATAGAATATAATATATTCTATTTATGAATAACTTTATAAAAGTATTCTCGCTTTTATATAAAAAGATTTTCTCAGATTATTACATTAATAATACCAACAAAACCGAAAGACTTATCACTTAAGCATCAATAATTAATACCGCAAGCTACTATGCAACCACGCCAGACATCGTACTTTTTAACACCGTGTGTTTCAATAATTAACTGTAAAACTTCCGCCGTTATTTTCATAAAGTATTTTTGTCGCTTTCTCAATCCGACAATAATTCCGCTAGGTCCACCAATGATTGTGTCGTTGTACTAATATTCCCCGTTAAAACGAATATTCCCCACCAATCGAATATTATATAACAACTCATGATTTTTGCAAAAATTTATAAATATTACCCACAACTATTATATCAATTTCACCCATATTATTCAAAATAATATTTATAGAAAATTCATCTTTATTCAAAAAGTTGGGATTTTACAATTATTCTTCCTTTTATGGTGCTACCCTTTAGGTTCTCCATATTAAACCGGTTGTGAATAAATCAATTAGAACAATTCTAATCTTATTTAAATAAATAAATTAAACTATTAATTTATTTAAATAAATAATATTTATTCTACAATAGGGATAAGCCTCCCTAGCGATTAACGACTTTCCAGATACTATAGATTTCAATATTAATCATAAAAGAACCTTTAAGTAAATAGTTACCGTACAATTCAATCATTCCACCATACATTGTCCCAATTAAATATAAGACATGGAATTACTGTCAAGTCTTATTTTATTTAATTATATGTATTTTGACTCTTAAATGCACAACTCCAATAATACAAATTAGAAACTCCTTTCTAATTTCATTATTCTCTTTTGCCAATGACTCACCGGGTAGTCATTTATCGAATCACATAGGACATTTCTCTTCTTTTTACTAGAAGCGGTGAGATTCTTTATCGATCATACATTATCTCCACGTATACAACTTATTATACCCAAGCATACCTTTTGATATACCCTAAGGATCTTAAGAAATAAGTCAAAGTATAACTCATTATACACAAGATACTATGATGATCTCAAGTCCAAGGATCACTTGTATTACTATCACTACAGGAATTTCTTAGCGAGCCACGTTCAGTGAACTTATTCTCTAATAAGCACCTACATACTTGCTTTAGTGTCTCCACACAAATGATCATGAGAACAATCATCCTCATCCAATGAAAGAAGAACGTATGTACCAATCTATCCCATTCACTAATCCCCAATTTAGTAATCCAATGATTGGGAACTATTTTAGTTTTAAGCTTTCTAAAAATTTAGATCTCATTAGAATGATCAACATCATTATTCTAAAAACATTGCTTAAAACTATGGGTTTATCACATATTATAAAATAGCATCATGTAGATAATTAAAAGCCTTTAATAAATTAATACTTTTTATTAATAAATGAATAAGATTGTTATAAAGTATATGTTTTATCATCAAACATGATTGGCTTGTGTGCATACTACTTTCAATGGATCCATTGTATTGTAATAATAAAATTGTAATAATATTATAATAATACAAATTAAAAATTATAATAATAACAGTTGAAGCTTTGTAAGTGTTAGAGAATATCAAAATACTAAATAGAGAGATGTGAAAATTGTGAATAAAGAGAATATTGATTAAAAACGGAAGTTGGGGAGAGAATGCAAATTGCAGGATATAGATATGTGAATTGTGAATATTTTTGCAGTTAATGAAATGATTTTTATAGAAACAAAATATAATCGTTTGTTTTTAAAAAAATTACTGCACACTATCCGCTTGTTTATAAAAAAAACAATTTATTTTTTCTAATTTGTCAGTCAGTCGGTGGAGCAGTTTTCAGCAAACTAGTAGAACAACAATGCCAACAAATGATAAGACAACTCAATTTGCTACTTTATTTTTCTTTTTTAGTTTTTACCTTTTGATCTCTTTCAAATTTTAATCCATCAAATCATCATGACATCACCAAACTTATTAATATTAAATAAATTAACTAATATATTAAAAATCAGAAAATATATATATTTGGAGATCATATATAATATATATTAGTTAATATTATCACTAAAATATATATTTGGAAATTTGAAATATATATATATATATATATATATATATGGGTCCGGATCATGTAAGAACTCCCTTACGATACTAAAATGCGGACTTTTTTTTTCTTTTTTTTCTGCTTTTTTTTATTAAAATAACTTTAAAAAAGTTTAATATTTTGGGCTCGAATTTTTCCATAATATAATGTTTTGGGTGTGATTTGGATACATATAACAAAATAGGTTTATACGATGTATGCAGATCGCATATATATTTTTGGTATAGGTATCCAAATCACGCCTAAAACATCAGATATGGAAAATTTTCGCCCATAAAATATTAAACTTTTAGTTGTTCCATAAGAAAATGCGGGATCCCTTACCTGATATATATTATGAAGCCCCCAAAATAGGTATACAACACCCATTCTCAAATACAAAAATACATGGTACGTAAACAACTACAACTTTATTAAGACAACATAAAAAATCGTGAGTTTAAATACAAATATTGTCATCTAGACAATATCCATACTCAAATAAGTCCTCATTATAATTATTGATACATTATTTTATAAAAATGGTGAGGACTACTAAAACGACTTTCTAGAACCTTCATTCCATACCTCGATTAGTACTGCCATTCTCGCCTCCCCGAGAAGAAAAATAGAACAAAAAGGAAAAGGGTGAGCTCAACTATCCCAAAGAAAGAATATTATGACCAATATAATATGAACAAATTATCGTTAGTCTTCAACAGGAAAAATCTAATAGAATACAATAGACAACAAGTTTTAAATCAATTTTCGCAATGAAATAATAATTCATTAGAAGAGTTAAATAGAAAATAAAGTCTACTATCTTCTATATATGAATTTAAAAGTCCATCGTCAACATTTTATCCTCAGAACATCAATCAACATATATCCGAATCAAATATTCATCTTTGTACTTCGTGCCAAAGATATTCACCATTTAATCATGTTCATCTAAACACTGCTTATCTTTTGCACTACGGGCAAAGATATTCATCGAAATTATTAATCTTTTTTCTACAAAAGCCAAAGATATTCAATTATATCATCATTTAGGACCGAGGATGATGAAAAATATTTTAAAGAAAAAGAATCCAGTGAAACAAAAGAATAAATATTAAGGATTCAGTATTTCACTATTCCATGTCCAAAATACCTCATAAATAATCATAGTGGAGTAAAATTCAAGAATGATCAAAACATGGATACAATCAAAGCTAGTATCCATAATGATATTTTGACTTAAAATGAAAATTTAATTTTTCTACATGAATAAGGTCGATATCGTGAATAGTAACCCCAAGCACTAAAAGACAAGAATTTCACAAGAAAAATACTCACAATATTCCTAAGATAATGATATTAAAAGAATTAATATCATTTTAAAAAATAATATCCTTTACCTCAGAAAGACAAGATTTCTAATAAACACCTGATATAAAGCTATGACTTGAACTTGCACCAGATATAGCAACACTCAAAGTATTAAAATACTCACAAGAATACGCTCATATATCGAGAGAGAGAGAGAGAAACTTCAATTTCTGTTGTGATTTTCAATTCTAACCTAAGCACCCTATTTATAGGAAAATGCTTAGAACACCAAAGCAGAAAATTTAATAAAATATTAATATATTTATAAAATTTTCCTTACGCCCACTTTCCTATATCTGAATTCAGCAACTACATCACATGCAAGACCCACAATTAATGACAAAAACGTTTTTCATAATAAAAATAATTAAAACTTCCAAAAATCAATTATTTCGGAACTTCAATAATTCATAATAAATAGCCCTTTTGTCAAAAAAATTCGAACTTTATGTCTTTTCCATAGGAAATTCCATTATCTATAACTTTACAGAAGAAAGTTTTTCCAAATTCCAAATGAAATTGACCAAATCCACAAACAGAAGCGATTTTACAAAGCTATAATCAAATTTCACCAAGAAATGGGGTCCAATTTAATACACACAAAATGTGTTAATCATTTAATGCAACAAAATACTCTTTCTCCTCGTATACTCATATATCCCACATTCATTGTAAAATATCATCATTATTATATTATAATAATATAATAAAATATTATTTTATCAGAAAAGATAAAATATCGATTTTCAACAATTGTCACTTTAAAAATTTTCTCCATCTATATCTATATAAAATGAATATTTTTCTCATCATATAAATCAATAATTAATTATTCACAAATAATATTACCGAATCACAATCATCGACAACCGTGCAGCCCTCCAGAAAGAGTGGGCTTTCCAATAATGATTTCTCCTTACTGGCGCGCAATTAGGTGACCAAACCTCTCCTTAGACATAACTTTCTAGACATTGCCAATAATGTTATCTAATAATATTATTCAGATAATATGAATTATTACTTCGATAATGGAAAATACTGTGTAGTGACAATTATTGAAATAATAGTAATATAAAATATCAACACAACAATTATTGAATCAATAAAATAAAATACTGAACAGTAATTACTGTAACAATTATTGAGTAGTGCCTTCTTACGTAAGAATCAATAATTGGTGTAATACCGCAGTGTCTTCTTGTGCAAAAATGCGTGATATTCTTTGTGTTTTAACCACCGGTATTCCAACAAGATAATCTGTAATAACTTCTGTGAATTATTTATAAACAACTTATACTTGTCGTTTCTTCATCCAATTGCTTTCTCAAGCATGGGGCCCACACAAGGTCGCTACCACATAATACGAATATTACAAGCGGAAGAATATTCCACGACCAAACGAATATTCTCCTAAAAAATGAATATTTTATAACCACTTGCTTATTTGAAATATTTGCAAGATTTTACCCATAACTAACCACATTAATCAAATCAACCCTTACTATTTCAAAATAATGAATAGAGAAATTTAATTTTATTTATAATAAGTTGAGGTCTTACAACCTCCCCTCCTTATGAAATTTCGTCCTCCAAATTGACGTACGTACTTGGTGTTTCGAAAAGATGAGGATACCTCGCTTTCATTTCCGTTTCCAACTCCCAGGTCATTTCTTCAATAGCATGGTTCCTCCACAAAACTTTGACTTGTGGTATGACTTTTGTGCGTAGGACATGCTCCTTCCTATCCAAAATCTTGACAGGTACCTCTTCATACGTTAAGTCTTCGGCTATTTCGTCCGGTTCTAACTCAATAACGTGGTTCGGGTCTTTCACATATTTACGAAGCACGGATACGTAAAAAATATTATGAACACGAGACATACTTGGAGGTAACGTGAGTCTATAGGCCACATTTCCTACTCAGTCGAGAATTTGAAATGGACCAATAAATCGTAGATTGAGCTTTCATCTCTTCTCGAATCTTGTAACTCCCTTCCATGGAGCCACACGCAACAATACATGATCCCCAATACTAAATTCCATGTCCTTTCGATGAAGATCCGCATAACTCTTTTGTCGATCATGTGCCGTTTGTATACGTTGTCGAATTATTTGGATCTTTTCTGTAGTAATACGTACCAACTCGGGTCCCAACAATGTTGCTTCACCTACCTCATCCCAACACACTGGAGAGCGACACTTTCGTCCATATAATGCTTCAAATGGAGCCACACCTATACTTGCCTGATAACTGTTGTTGTAGGAAAATTCCATCAATGGTAAATATTTATCCCAACTGCCTTTGAATTCTAGGACACAGAGTCTTAATAGATCTTCAAGAGTTTGAATAGTCCTCTCTGATTGTCCGTCCGTTTGAGGATGGTATGCTGAACTGAATCGTAAATCCGTGCCCATAACTTTTTGCAAGCTAACCCAAAATCTTGAAGTGGATCTTGGGTCACGATCCGAAACTATGGATATTGGCATGCCATGCAACCTCAAAATCTCATTTACGTACATACTAGCAAGACGTTCAAGGGAATAAGTCTCCCGTATCGGCAAAAAATGTGCAGACTTAGTTAATCTATCAACAATAACCCAAATAGCATTTATGCCTTGAGAAACCGTGGGAAGACCCGTAACGAAATTCATGGTAATGTGTTCCCACTTCCATTTCGGAATCTCAAGTGGTTGCAATGGACCCTTAGGCACTTGATGTTCCGTCTTTACACGCTGACAAGTTAAACACCTCGAGATAAACTTTGCAATCTCTCTCTTCATATTGTTCCACCAAAATGTATGTCGAAGATCACGATACATTTTGGTACTTCCAGGATGGATTGCAAATGGTGTATTGTGTGCCTCCATCATGATCTTGTACTTCAAATGAGAATCATTAAGAACACAAAGTCTGGAGTGGACTCGAAGTATTCCTTCTTCATCGATTCTTACTTCTGTAATACCACCTTCTTGTACTTTCTTCTTCATACGCATCAGCTACGGGTCTGTGGCTTGAGTAACTTTAACTTTTTTGATTAAAGTTAATTCTATACGTATACTTGACATCATTGCATGGGTCCCCGGAGTCTTGAATTCTATCTTCGCCTTTTGTAAATCACACAAAATAGGCCATTGTGTTAAATACATCGCACTCGTTCCCGCATAAGATCTTCTACTCAACGCGTCAGCTACCACGTTTGCTTTTCCAGGATGGTATTGAATGGTATGGTTGTAGTCTTTCAACAAATTTCGAGCCAACGCTCGTTCCCGGCACGAGCTTTTCGGGCTTAAATTTGGTTATTATTGGAGATTCGTGGAAGGGTTTTCTCGAATCGCTACTCTATTAACTCAAATTGACTCGGAAGGATACAAAATTGCAATATGGAGTGAGGAATGCGAGAAGAGTTTCCAAGAGCTTAAGAGGAGACTCATTTCAAGACTGCTTTGACAATACCATCCGGTTCTTGATGGATTTGTTATCTACAAATGATGCTTCGTGCAAAGGGTTAGGATGTGTTCTCATATAACGTGGAAATTCATAGCCTATGCCTCGCGACAACTTAAAGAATATGAGAGGAATAATCCTACCATGATCTAGAGTCAGCGTAATCATTTTCTTAAAGATTTGGAGGCACTATCTATATGGGGAGAAAGTGGAGATATATTCGCACCATAAAGGCCTCAAATATTTCTTCACCCAAAAAGAACTCAACATGCGCAACAACGACATCGCTCGAGTGCATGAAAGACTACGACCATACCATTCAATACCATCCTCGAAAAGCTTAACGTGGTAGCCGGCACATCGAGTAGAAGATCATACGCTGAACGAAAAGTGCGATGTTGTCAACACAAAAAGGCCCATTTTGTGTGATTTACAAAAGATGAAGATATAATTCAATACTCCGGGGACCCATGCAATGATGTCAAGTATACGTATAGAATCAACTTTAATTAAAAAAGTTAAAGTTGCTCAAGCCACAGACCCGGAGCTGATGCGTATGAAGAAGAAAGTACAAGAAGGTGCTATTCTAGAAGTAAGAATCGATGAAGAAGGAATACTTCGAGTCCACTCCAGACTTTGTGTTCCTAATGATTCTGATTTGAAGTACAAGATCATGATGGAGGCACATAATACACCCTTTGCAATCCATCCTGGAAGTACCAAAATGTATCGTGATCTTCGACATACATTTTAGTGGAACAATATGAAGAGAGAGATTGCAAAGTTTATCTCAAGGTGTTTAACTTGTCAACGTGTAAAGGCGAGCATCAAGTGCCTAAGGTCCATCAGAACCACTTGAGATTCCAAAATGGAAGTGGGAACACATTACCATGGATTTCAAGCATGGTGCCTTCCCACGGCTTTCTCAAGGCATAAATGCTATTTGGGTTATTGTTGATAGATTAACCAAGTTCCGCATTTTTTTGCCGATACGGAGACTTATTCCTCGAACGCCTTCACAGTATGTGCGTAAATGAGATTGTGAGGTTGCATGGCATGCCAATATCCATAGTTTCGGATCGCGACCCAAGATTCACTTCAAGATTTTGGGTTAGCTTGTAGAAAAGCTATGGGCACGGACGGACGATTTATTGGGCTTCAAAGATACCATCCTCAAACGGATAGACAATTAGAGAGGACTATTCAAACTCTTGAAGATCTATTAAGACTCTGTGTCCTAGAATTCAAAGGCAGTTGGGATAAGTATTTACCATTGGTGGAATTTTCCTACAACAAGAGTTATCAGGCAAGTATAGGTGTGGCTCCATTCGAAGCATTATATGGACGAAAGTGTCGCTCTCCAATATGTTGGGATGAGGTGGGTGAAGAAACATTGTTGGGACCCAAGTTGGTACGTATGACTATAGAAAAGATCCAAATGATTCGACAACGTATACAAATGGCACATGATCGACAAAAGAGTTATGTGGATCTTCATCGAAAGGACGTGGAATTTAGTATTGGGGTTCATGTATTATTGTGTGTTGCTCCATGGAAAGGAGTTGCAAGATTTGGGAAGAGATGAAAGCTCAATCCACAATTTATTGGTCTATTTCAGATTCTTGATCGAGTAGGAAATGTGGCCTATAGACTCGCGTTACCTCCAAATATGTCTCGTGTTTATAATGTTTTTCATATATCCGTATACGAAATATGTGAAAGACCCAAACCACGCTATTGAAGTTAGAACCGCATTTAAATAGCCAAAAACTTAACGTACGAAGAGGTACCTATCAAGATCTTGGATAGGAAGGAGCATGTCCTACGCACGAAGGTCATACCACAAGTTAAAGTTTTATGGAGAAATCATGCTATTGAGGAAATGACCTGGGAGTTGGAAACGAAAATAAAAGCGGGGTATCCTCATCTTTTGAAACACTGTGTATTTATGTCAATTTCGAGGACTTAAATTTCATAAGGATGAGAGGTTAGAAGACCCCAACTTATTATAAATAAAATTAAATTTCTCTATTTATTATTTTGAAATAATAAGGGTTGATTTGATTAATGTGGTTAGTTATGGGTAAAATACGCAAATATTTTAAATAAGCAAGTGGTTATAAAATATTCATTTTTTTTTGAGAATATTCGCTTTGGTCGTGGAATATTCTTACCGTCGGGAATATTCGCATTTACCTGCAGCCTTGATTGTAGGGCCCCATAACTGAAAAGCGATTGATGAAGAAAACGACAAGTATAAGTTGTTTATAAATAATGGCGAAGTTGTTACCAAGTATCATCTGGAATACCCGGTGGTTAAAATACAAGAATACGCGTTGTTGCACAAAGAAGACACCAGATTGCACCAATTATTGATTCTTACGTAAGAAGGCACTACTCAATAATTGTTACAAAGAATTACCGCTCAATATTTTATTTCATCGATTCAATAATTGCTACGTTAATATTTTATATTATCGTTGTTTTAATAATTGTCACTACACGATTTTTCATTATCTGAGCAATAATTCATATTATCCTAATAATATTATTAGATAAAATTATTGGCAATGTCTAGAAAGTTCATCTCTAAGGAGAGGTTTTGTCACCTAATTACGCTACCAAAGAAGTGAGAAATCCTTATCGAAAGCCCCTTCTTCCTGAAACTTCAGTTGTCACAAGATTGTGATTCTAAGAATATTATTTGTGAATAATTAATTATTAATTTATATGATGAGGAAAATATTCATTTTATGTGGATATAGATGGAGAAAATTTTTAAAGTGACAATTGTTGAAAATCGATATTTTATTTTTTCTCGATAAAATAATATTTTATTATATTATTATAATATAATGATGATATTTTTACAATGAATGTGGGATATATGAGTATATGAGGAGGAAGAGTATTATTGTTGCAAAGTTGTTTAAAACATGTTAAACATGTCCAGGAGCCCATTTCTCGAATCGAAATTTGATTATAAATTTGTAGAAATCGCCTCTGCTTGTGGATTTCTTGGCCAATTTTGTTTGGAATTTAGAAAAACTTTCTTCTGCAAAGTTGTAGATAATGAAATTTCCTATAGCAAGGACATGAGGTTCGAATTTTTCTGAAAAAGTGCTATTTATTATGAATTATTGAAGTTCCGAAGTTCCGAAATAATTGATTTTTGAAAGTTTTAAATATTTTATTTATGAAAAACGTTTTTCTTACTTTTTTGAGTGGGTGGTTGATGTTTGAACTTAGCTGATGTGCGTAGGAGATTTTAGACAAATAATAATAATATTTATTAAATTTTCTGTTTCGGTGTTCTAAGCATTTTCCTATAAATAGGGTGCTTAAGTTAGAATTGAAAATCACACAAGAAACTAAAGTTTTCTCTCTCTTTCTCTTTCTATATTATCGAGCGTATTCTTGTGAGTATTTTAAGACTTTGAGTGTTGCTATACTACAAGAAGTTCCCTTCAAAGACTATATCCAAAGATTCCAAATGTAAGTACTGTCTTTTCGAGGTAAGGGATGTTGTTTTCTTCTTAAATGATATTATTTTCTTCAATATCATTATGCCGAAATATTGGTTTGCACTTTTTATCAAATTTAGAACTTTTTGTGTCGGGGTTACTATTCACGATACACGATAATTATTCACGATAATACGACACTATTCACGTAAAAATTAAATTTTTGTTTTTCGTCCAAAATATCTATTATGGATACTAGCTTTGATTGTATCCATGTTTTGATCATTCTTGAATTTTACTCCACTATGATTATTTATGAGGTATTTTTGGACATAAAATGGCTGAAATACGAATCTTTAATATTTATTCTTTTGTTTCACTGGATTCGTTTTCTTTAAAATATTTTTCATCATCCTCACTCCTAAATGATGATATTATTGAATATCTTTGGCATGTAGTGCAAAGATGAATAATTTTTTTGATGAATATCTTTGGTCCGTAGTGCAAAGATGAACAGTGTTTAGATGAACACGACTAATCGATGAATATCTTTGGCCTCAGTGCAAAGATGAATATTTGATTCCGTATATATATCGATTGATGTTACAGGATAAAATATTGACGATGGACTTTTAAATTCATATATAGAGATAGTAGATTTTATTCTCTATTTAACTCTTCTAATGAATTATTATTTCAATTGCGAATATTGATTTAAAACTTGTTGCCTATTGTATTCTATTAGATTTTTCCTCATTGAAGACTAACGATAATTTGTTCTATATTATCTTGGTCATAATATTCTTTATCGGGCTAGTTGAGCTCACCCTTTTCCTTTTTGTTCCATTTTTCTTCTCAAGAGGCGAGAATGTAGCGAGTACTAGTCAGGGTATGGAATGAAGGTTCTAGAAAGTCGTTTTAGTAGTCCTCACCATTTTTATAAAATAATGTATCAATAATTGTAATGAGGACTTATTTGAGTGTGGATATTTTCTAGATGACAATATTTGTATTTAAACTCACGCTTTTTTTATGTCAGATTAATAAAGTTGTAGTTGTTTCGCATCTATATATTTTGATGACTCAGAATGGGTGTTGTATACCTATTTTGGGGGCGTCATAGTTGGTATCAGAGCTTAGGGATATGATCTCTGGTGGAGATCGGGGAATAGAACTAGGAGGGGAGAAACGAGTAAATCCTTCGCTAGTGTGTCCTACTTAAGCTTATTTGTTGGTTGGTCATAATATAGGGGTATTATATGATTTGTTAATTTGTTTAATTAACCCTTGTTTTATGGCAGTATTTAAGAATGGCAACTGAGAATGTTAACAGTGGAGTAAATGAGACCGTGGAGACGCCTATACTCACCAACGAGGAGAACGTGCAACAAGCTGGCAATGTTCCTCCTGTAAACAACACCACTGAGAAGACGATGAACGATGATATGTTTAGAAGCTTTTTGCGGTTCATGCAAAATCAGACGAAGGAGATTTCTATTCAAAATATAGGAAAAAACAATGGCAACGCCAAATTGTCACAAATCAAGCAGCTTCAAAGAGTTGGGACCACCTGTAATTCGGGGAAAGCCGATCCGATTAAGGCGACATGGGTCAAACAAATTACCAAGATATTCGATGTCTTGGGATGCACGGAGGAATGTAAGGTTCCATTCGCCACTTTTATGTTCCGTAATGAGGCGAGACATCGGTGGGAATCATCAAGCGCACTCCAACCAAAGAAGCCAAAGATGTCTTTGGGAGACATTTCAGAAACTGTTCAATGACAAATACTTTTCTGAAAGTGTTCGTCATATGAAGGAGATAGAGTTTATTAGACTAGAACAAAAAAACATGACGGTGTCCCAGTATGAGGCGAAGTTCACGGAGTTATCCAGGTTTGCACCTCATTTGGTGGAGAATGAGGAACGTATGACGCGGATGTTTCTGAGAGGTTTGAAACCCGGCATACGTCAATATCTCATTTCTCATAAATTTTCTCTCTATTCGAGATGTTGTCAATGTGGGCTCAATTATTAGAGTGAGATAACGAGTACGGCCAACCGAGGACCACAACCAGATCATACCGGTGGCGATGAGTCATCGTAACAACGATAATCAGCGGAGAAAGAAAAATACGGACAAGAGCGGCAACCACTCTGGTGGTAATCATGGCCATGAGAATAGAAGAAGCGAGTCGGGGGGAGATTTTAAAAAAAAAAGGAGATTCAACAATGACAATGCAAAGACGTCAGCACCAGCAGCAACTGGTTCCAAGGGAGGAGAACGACCACGGGTCATATGCTATAAATGCGTAAAAGAAGGACATATCAGTCCAAACTGCCCACAACAATTCAAGGTATGCTATAATTGTGGAAAGGAAGGACATATCGCTCGAGATTGTACGGTAGCGAAACCAAGTTCAGCGGGGACGGTGACTCAAAAGGCTATCCCAGAAAAGTCAAAGTCAACGATTCTTGGAAGAGCGTTTGCCGTGACTGGTCAACATGCGAGGAACCAAAACGAGGTAATCACAAGTAAGCTAATCATAAATTTATGTGAAGTTTATACCTTACTAGATACCGATGCTACCCATTCATTTATTTCTCTTGCTTGTGCTCAACGTTTAAATTTGACTCCGGAGAAATTAGACTTTGACCTATCTGTGGAAACTCCGTTAGGAGAAACTTTCATCACATCCAATGTTTATAAATCTTGTTTGATCCAAGTTGGCACCATCATATTACCTGTTGACCTTATCTCTTTAAAGATACTTACTTTTGATGTAATTTTAGGGATTGATTGGTTAACTACTCATCATGCCAAAATTGATTGTTTTCGTAAGGTTGTTAGTTTTCATATTCCTAACCAACCCGTTATACTGAATTCAAGCAACTAAACCACTAAAATCAATCACCGCTATATCAAGTCATAAAGCTATTCGCTTATTAAAAACGGATGTCAAGTTTTCTTAGCCCATGTTATGGATTTGAATAAAGACACGCCGATTTGAATAATATTCCCTGTTGTTATCGACTTTCCTCGACGATTTCAAGAACTTCCTGCCTACCCCCTAGAACGTGAAGTTGAATTCTTTATCGATCTTGAACCCAGTACAAAGCCAATTTCTAAAACCCCATATCGAATGGCTCCTATTGAACTTCAGAGTTAAAGGTCCAACTACAAGAGTTGTTGGACATCGGTTTCATTCTGGCCCCAAGACATCTCCTCGGGGTGCTCCTGCTTTTATTCAGAAGAAGAAAGACGGGAGTATGCGACTTTGTATTGACTATCGAGAATTGAACCATGTCACCATCAAGAATAGGTATCCTCTACCTCGTATTGATGACCTGTTTGACCAGTTGCAAGGGGCACAATTTTTTTCAAAGATCGATCTTCGCTCGATATCATCAAATCAAGATTAGAATCGAGGATATTCCAAAGACCGCCTTTTTAGAACTCTGAGACGGGCATTATGAATTCTTAGTCATGTCTTTGATCGACTAATGCTCTTCTTGACTTTCATGGATATGATGAACCGAGTATTCAAGGAATATTTGATCGGCCGTTGTTGTTTTTATTGATGACATCCTCATATATTCCAAAAGTCGAGAAGATCATGGGCACCATTTGAAGCTGGTACTCCAAAGGCTTCGTGAAAACAAGTTATATGCCAAGTTGAAGAAATGCGAGTTCTGGCTTGAGGAAGTAGCATTCCTTGGGCACGTGGTGTCAAAACATGGAGTATCTGCTGACCCGCCAAGATCAAGCAATACAAAGTTGGGAGCAACCGAAGACGGTGACCGAAGTACGTAGCTTTCTGGGCTTAGCTGGTTATTATCGGAGATTCGTGGAAGGATTTTCTAGAATCGCTACCCCATTAACTCAGATGACTCAGAAGGATACAAAATTCGTATGGAGCGAGGAATGCGAGAAGAGTTTCCAAGAGCTTAAGAGGAGACTCATTTCGACACCAGTTTTGACAATACCATCTAGTTCGGATGGATTTGTTATCTACAGTGATGCTTCAGGCAAAGGGTTAGGATGTGTTCTCATGCAACGTGGGAAAGTCATAGCCTATGCCTCGCGACAACTTAAAGAATATGAGAGGAATTATCCTACTCATGATCTAGAGTCAGCAAGCAATCATTTTCACGCTTAAAGATCCGAGGCACTATCTATATGGGGAGAAAGTGGAGATATATTCAGACCATAAAAGCCTCAAATATTTCTTCACCCAAAAAGAACTCAACATGCGGCAACGACGTTGGCTCGAGCTGTTGAAAGACTACGACCATACCATTCAATACCATCCTGGAAAAGCGAACGTGGTAGCCGACGCATTGAGTAGAAGATCATACTCGGGAACGAGTGCGATGTTGTCAACACAAAGGCCCATTTTGTGTGATTTACAAAAGATGAAGATAGAATTCAAGACTCCGGGGACCCATGCAATGATGTCAAGTATACGTATAGAACCAACTTTAATCGAAAAAGTTAAAGTTGCTCAAGTCACAGACCCGGAGCTGATGCGTATGAAAAAGAAAGTACAAGAAGGTGTTATTCCAGAGGCAAGAATCGATGAAGAAGGAATACTTCGAGTCCACTCCAGACTTTGTGTTCCTAACGATTCTGATTTGAAGAACAAGATCATGTTGGAGGCACACAATAATACACCGCTTTGTAATCCATCTCGAAGTACCAAAATGTATCGTGATCTTCGACATACATTTTGGGTGAACAATATGAAGAGAGAGATTGCAAAGTTTATCTCGAGGTGTTTAACTTGTCAACGTGTAAAGGCGAGCATCAAGTGCCAAAGGGTCCATTGCAACCACTTGAGATTCCGAAATGGAAGTGGGAACACATTACCATGGATTTCAAGCACGGGTCTTCCCACGGTTTCTCAAGGCATAAATGCTATTTAGGTTATTGTTGATAGATTAACCAAGTCTCGCTCATTTCTTGTCGATACGGAGACTTATTCCCTTGAACATCTTGCTAGATATACGTGAATGAGATTGTGAGGTTGCATGGCATGCCAAGATCCATAGTTTCGGATCGTGACCCAAGATTCACTTCAAGATTTTGGGTTAGCTTGCAAAAAGCTATGGGCACGGATTTATGATTCGATTTTAAGATACCATCCTCAAACGGATGGGCAATCGAGAGAGACTATTCAAACTCTTGAAGATCTATTAAGACTCGTGGTCCTAGACTTCAAAGGCGAGTTGGGATAAGTATTTACCATCAGGAATTCTCCTACAATAACAAATTATCGTGCAAGTATAGTGTGGCTCCATTCAAGCATTGTATGGACGAAAGTGTCGCTTCCAATATGTTGGGATGAGGTGGGTGAAGCAACATTGTTGGGACCCGAGTTGGTACGTATGACTACGTAAAAGATCCAAATGATTCGACAACGATAAAAACGGCACAGATCGACAAAAGAGTTATGCGGATCTTCATCGAAAGGACGTGGAATTTAGTATCGGGGATCATGTATTATCATGTGTTGCTCCATGGAAAGGAGTTACAAGATTTGGGAAGAGAGGAAAGCTCAATCCACGATTTATCGGTTCATTTCGATTCTTGACCGAGTAGTAGGAAATGTGGCCTATAGACTCGTTAACTCCAAGTATGTCTCGTGTTCATAATGTTTTTATATATATATGTTTACGTAAATATGTGAAAGACCCAAACCACGTTATCGAAGTTAGAACCATTTAAATAGCCGAAGACTTAACATACGAAGAGGTACCTATCAAGATCTTGGATAGGAAGGAGCATGTCCTACGCACGAAGGTCATACCACAAGTTAAAGTTTTATGGAGAAACCATGCTATTGAGGAAATGACCTGAGAGTTGGAAACGGAAATGAAAGCGAGGTATCCTCATCTTTTCGAAATACCAGGTACGTATGTCAATTTCGAGGACGGAATTTCATAAGGAGGGGAAGTTGTAAGACCCCAACGTATTATAATCCTCTATTTATTATTTTGAAATAGTAAGGGTTGATTTGATTAATGTGGTTAGTTATGGGTAAAATGCGCAAATATTTTAAATAAGCAAGTGGTTATAAAATATTCATTTTTATCGGAGAATATTCGTTTGGTCGTGGAATATTCTTACTGTCGGGAAATATTCGTACGACGGCGCATCCTTGTGTGGGCCCCATAACGGAAAGCGATTGGATGAAGAAAACGACAAGTATAAGTTGTTTATAAATAATGGCGTAGTTGTTACTGTTAATACTGTTGGAATACCCGGTGGTTAAAATACAGTAATACGCGTTATTGCACAGTAGCACACGGTATTGCACCAATTATTGATTCTTACGTAAGAAGGCACTACTCAATAATTGTTACAGTAATTACTGTTCAATATTTTATTTCATTGATTCAATAATTGCTACGTTGATATTTTATATTACTGTTGTTTTAATAATTGTCACTACACAATTTTTTCATTATCGAAGCAATAATTCATATTATCTAAATAATATTATTAGATAATATTATTGGAAATGTCTAGAAAGTTCTGCCTAAGGAGAGGTTTGGTCACCTAATCACAAGGCCAGAGAAGGAGAAATCCTTATCGAAAGCCCCTCTTTCCTGAACTACCTCACTTCATTCGATTGTGATTCTTAGAATATTATTTGTGAATAATTAATTATTGATTTATATGATGAGAAAATATTCATTTTATGTGAATATAGATAGAGAAAATTTTTAAAGTGACAATTGTTGAAAATCGATATTTTATCTTTTCTAATAAAATAATATTTTATTATATTATTATAATATAATGATGATATTTTTACAATGAATGTGGGATATATGAGTATATGAGGAGGAAGAGTATTTTTGTTACAAAAGTTGTTTAAAACATGTTAAACATGTCTGTGGCCCCATTTCTTGACTGAATTTTGATTATAGCCTGTAGAATCGCCTGTTTGTGGATTTCGGTCAATTTCTGTTTGGAATTTGGAAAAATTTTCTTCTGCAAAGTTGTAAATAATAGAATTTCCTATCGAAAGGACATGAGTTCCGAATTTTTCTGAAAAAATGGCTATTTATTATGAATTATTGAAGTTCTGAAGTTCCGAAATAATTTATTTTTGGAAGTTTTAAATATTTTATTTATGAAAAACGTTTTTCTTACTTTTTTGAGTGGGTGGTTGATGTTTGAACTCAGCTGATGTGTGTAGGAGATTTTAGGCAAATAATAATAATATTTATTAAATTTTCTGTTTCGGTGTTCTAAGCATTTTCCTATAAATAGGGTGCTTAGGTTAGAATTGAAAATCACACCAGAAACTAAAGTTTTCTCTCTCTTTCTCTCTCTATATTATCGAGCGTATTCTTGTGAGTATTTTAAGACTTTGAGTATTGTTATACGGTACAAGTTCCCTTCAGCACTATATCCAGTATTTCAGTCAGAAGTACTGTCTTTTCGAGGTAAGGGATGTTATTTTCTTCTTAAATGATATTATTTCTTCAATATCATTATCTTTTAAAATATTGGTTTGGACTTTTATCAAATTTGAAACTTTTGTGTTACTGGGGTTACTATTCACGTGTACTAAGACTATTCACGTAAAAAATTAAATTTTTATTTTTTCACGTCAAAATATCTATTATGGATACTAGCTTTGATTATATCCATGTTTTGATCATTCTTGAATTTTACTCCACTATGATTATTTATGAGGTATTTTTTGGACATGAAATAGCTGAAATACAAATCCTTAATATTTATTCTTTTGTTTCACTGGATTCGTTTTCTTTAAAATATTTTTCATCATCCTCAATCCTAAATGATGATATTATTGAATATATTTGGCATGTAGTGCAAAGATGAATGATTTTCTAATGAATATCTTTGGCCCGTAGTGCAAAGATGAATAGGTGTTTAGATGAACATGACCAACTGATGAATATCTTTGGCCTGTAGTACAAAGATGAATATTTGATTCCAGATATATGTTGATTGATGTTACGGGGATAAAATATTGAGGATGGACTTTTAAATTCATATATGGAAGATAGTAGACTTTATTCTCTATTTAACTCTTCTAATGAATTATTATTTCCGCTGCGAATATTGATTTAAAACTTGTTGTCTATTGTATTCTATTAGATTTTTCCTTGTTGAAGACTAACGATAATTTGTTCTATATTATCTTGGTCATAATATTCTTTACTGGGCTAGTTGAGCTCACCCTTTTCCTTTTTGTTCCATTTTTCTTCTCGTGAGGCTAGAAATGTAGCGAAGTACTAGTCAAATGGTATGGAATGAAAGTTCTAGAAAGTTATTTTAGTAGTCCTCACCATTTTTATAAAATACTGTATCAATAATTGTAATGAGGACTTATTTGAGTGTGGATATTTTCTAGATGACAAAATTTGTATTTAAACTCATAGTTTTTATGTTGTATTAATAAAGTTGTAGTTGTTTCTGTACCATGTATTTTGTCAACTCAGAATGGGTGTTGTATACCTATTTTGGGAGAGTCACAGTGCAGTACTATACAAACACTATACAGTACTTTATGCAACACTATGCAGTACAGGCCATACTGGGCTTGGGGACTAGGGCCAGGCCAGGCTTCAGGCCGAATTAGGGCAAAGGCCAGGCCAGGTTGGGCTTTTTGGAAGGTCAGGCCAGGCCGGATATTTGTCAAAAAAATATGGTCTGATCTTAGCCTTGCAGGCTATGCCTTGATCAGGCCAGACTTTGACCAGACAAGGTCAGGCCCAGGCCAGATCAAGCCCGGCCAGATCAAGGCCAGGTCGCAGGCCATTTGTGCAACTCTAGGTATAGCGAAGATATTTTTGAAGAAAACTTATACTGTTTTTTACACTCAAAACTTTCTTAAACTCAAAAGAAATACGCTCAATATTATAGAAGAAGAATTCTCTGATTCTGGTGTGATTTTCATTTCTAAACTGAGCATCCTTTTTATAGGAGAATGGTAGGATACTATATAGAAAAATAATCACGGGCTGCACAGTAAACATTCACGGACGAATTCGGCGCATAATTAATTTTTTTTTGATTTTTACTATTCAGCACTATGTTGCATTATGCAGAACTATGCAAACACTATGCAGTACTTTATGCAACACTATGCAGTACTATGCAATACTGTGCAAACACTATGCAGTACTTTATACAAACACTATGCAACATTATGCAGTACTATACAAATACTATGCAATATAATAAAATATAATATATTCTATTTATAAAAAAATTTCTATTTTATATAAAAAGTTTTCTGTTTTATTACTATTATAATAATAATAAAATAAAAACTGAGATAACTTTCTACCGACGATTTTAAAAAATGAGTAAGTAGGGGTCCATATAATAAGCCAAATTTAAAATAAACACTTCATAAAAAAAACCTCTATTTATCTCAATTCATTTGGCTTCACTAAATACATTTTTAATAACATTTATTCATCATTAATATTATAACTCACAATATTAACAACCAGATCATTCTCAGGAATGAGGGGGCTTTCTGATAAGGGCTTCTTCTTATTGGCGCGCAATTAGGTGACCAAACCCCTTCCTCGACAGAACTTTCTAGACATTGTCAATAATGCAAATATTAATATGAATAACTTTGGCGTCTCAATTATTGATTTAATAATATAAAATATTGTGCAGATGATACTGTGACAATAATTGAATCAATAATATGAGATACTATGCATTAACTACTGTTGTAACAATTGAGTAAAATTGAGTGACTTCTCACGTAAGCATTAATAATCAAAGATACTGTATAATCTGCAGTATACTACGCAACCACGCCAGACATCGCATTTTTTTATCATGGGGGTATTTCAACAGGTAACGGTAAAAATTTTGCCGTTATTTTTATAGAAAATGTTATTTCTATCGCTTTTTAAATCCGACAGTTATTCCGTTATGGGGTCCACCAATGATTTTACCGTCGTACGGATATTTCCCAACAAAAAGAATATTCTCCGACCAAACGAATATTTTATGACAACTTGCTTACTTTGTAAAATTTTCACATATCACCCTTAACTTTAACATTTTATCAATTTAACTATTTACTAAATAGAATAATAATTATAAGAAAATTGAATACTTTCATTTCATAAAATTCGGGGTCTTACAAATACATAATGTAACTTATTTAAAAAAAATTACTACTACTTAATTATAAAATTTATTATTTTTACAATTATTAGCAAAATTATTAAGTTTGAGAATGTATCAATTTGACGTATAAAAAATAATAATAATCTAATAATTTATAAAAGACTCACTTGTATTCCAATGTAAAATAACTTTTATTTTATTTTAAATTTTAAGTAATTTATGGAGTGAGTATTGAATGATTTGGAACTCAAAAATGTACATAAGAACAATATTAATTTTTACAAAGTTAATTTGTGATATTTTTAAATTTAAATTTAATATGATTCATTTAAATTTTGAAAATAATAAATTTTATAATTAATAGTTCTTTTATAATATTTATAATTATATTGACATGAATTAAATAAATTTATATCAATTTTAAATTTGAATATGTTTGAAATTAATTTTTTTAAAAATAAGTCAATATTAATTTTATAATTTGAAAATAAAGATGAGTTGGATAATGATTGATGAGTTGTCCATTTAAATGAGGGTGTGAAATGTCATTTTGTATATATAGAGAACGCCCTTTTGACTCCCTCATCCTGAGGAGTAAAATCATATATAGAGATTAAAATAGAGAGTTAAATAAGGACAAAAAAACTGTTAGATAATAATTTGTTGATGTATTCTTCAAAGTTGGAAATAAAGAGTTTATTGAAGAAACTGTTGTAAATGCTCTAAGTTTTCTACTCTCTTTTTTCTGTTTAAAACTCAACAGAGGGTAAGTTATGAAACCAAAGAGTGTAGTAGTATATAAACTTTAAATCAAGCAAGAAATTATGAATTGCTTCGTTCTATTTTGATGCAAGAGAATTCTACGGCACCTTTAAGGGAGGGCTATTTTAGCTCTCTATCATTATGGTAATACTGAACTCCCATGTTAGATTTACCACCTAACAAAGTAAATACCATTTTGACTACACAACCATATATAGTAGAGACTGTAACACTGCCTCTCCATGAGCAGAAACATCTGTACTGGCATAATTTTTACATACCAAAAAGAGAAAACACTGGCTCTCTGGCCTGACCATAATAAACACGATTTATTGAACATTGATCCATCCCCTCCCTTAACCCTGTCCTGTCAAATTTACTACACCAGAAAAACTTATAAACTTCCTGGACAGGCCATCAATGTCCATAGGCGCCAGTCGCACCCTTAAAGCAATGGCCTCGACAGTTTTGAAATCCTTCAACTGCTAATCCTTTTTTACTTCCAACTGTCTGTGCATAGTGGTATTCACTCCGAAAACTTGTTTCGTTTAAGAAAATAATTCTTAATTCTGAAGTAGAAGTTTTCATGATAATTTCAAACCAGATCACAGAACATTTTACATCCGTGGGCAATGATTACAAGTGAAGCATACATATGGAAAAACACTGTACATAAAAGGAAATTGATACATTTTCTTGCTTACAAGAGTTTATGAGTCCATTTATTTGAGTAGATGAGAGACTGCCTAAGATCATATGATTCTGCAAAAGTGACATCACTGCAAACCGTAACTCCAGCATCTGAACAAATTATTTCAGCATTCTGAAGGGTGAAACCACGAATAATGGGCAGAGGGAATCCTTTTCCGAGGCGTTTGTTTGCATATGGCAAAAATACAGTTTCAATGATAGTCCACATCACTGGCTGCAAAAATTCACAATACCTTATTAAGAGATCAAACGCACAACTAGAACTAGAGAACGAAAACACAACCAAAACTATCATACTTGATTTTATCAAAATAGATAACAGAAAATTTAGCTAACGGTACACTACCATGCGAAAACAGATTTATTCAATTTTATATATAACAAGTATCTTCTATACATCAACTTTTAGCTGGATATAATAATTCTCTTACAAGGTTCATTCTTTGTCTCCCTTGTCTAATATTTATGAAGGTACTAGAAAATGAAGTGCTTCAAGAAACTAAGCCTCAACAAGTAGCCAAATTATGATTAAAAAATAATTAGATAAAACTATGACAAATAAATTGAACAGAATGAACAAATTCTGAAACCTGACACTACCAATACCTAGTGGTTGGAAACACATAACAATATAACATGCATATATCTACTTTTTCTCTGAGTTTATACTACCCCTTTAGTTATTTTTGTAGCAAGAACTTTACGACCCCTCTACCTTTCTAATGTCCTATGTCAAACATATTTAGATGTAGTTATGTTACACCATAACTGCTAAAACCAAACTTACTTGGGTGTTCCCTTAGAAGATAGAGGACAGAAAACCAGCACAAAATTCAGATACAAATAAAAAGCCATCACTACCAAAGATTTATTTTTATTACTATTGTTAATATCCCCGCGCGAGTGTGTATCCGGGGGACATAGGGATTTATGCTTCTACTTGCATTAACTTGTCCAGTTGAGCACAAACTCCCACTGCTGAGTATCAACCAAATTGCATAGACTCGGCTCCATGTTCAACAGGTTTAGAAAACAGTTCTTTAAGTAGTCATGTAGCCAGATTGCCATGTTATTGAGCACATATGCTTCTAAGCAGCTTCTCTGAATAATTAAACAGAAACATGTAGATACAGTTGAGCGTATAATTAATAATTACATAACATATGGATACCTTCTATTTTATATTGAAAGAAACTCTTTCAATTAACATCTGCTAAAAGTGTATTATAAATTTTGGGTAGCCCATACATAACGCATTTCTTCAATAATTAGTTCTGCAGTTAATTTATCACCATCTCCACCAAATAACCAAAGAAGGGTTGTAAGTATAAAATATTCCCCGATGGAATCAACATGATGAATGCAGCAATAAAATGAGAAACTTTGATCAGGGATGACAGAACTTTTACCTGAATTAAGTACATGTGCAAGTTACCAATTTTACTCCACTTCAATGACATGCTGAAATCATCCAATTTCACGCTGCCAGCAAGGTTGTTCCTCATGATTTTTACTGAACCTGATGCACGGATGACCTGTACCAGGAAAAGCATAGTGACACGCAGATCAAAGAAGTATCACCACATAATTATAAACCCAAAGGAAAAAATGCAGAAAAATTATCATGGTCTTCTGCAACTCTGAGATGAATATAATTTGATACCATCTAACTGCACATAATAAAGAAAGCTAGGGAAAAAAAAATTCCTTGACTAAAAGAGTTCCATTAGCTGAAGCTAATCTTAATATAAGAGACCGAAGATAGTTGCAATGTTTGGCTAAAGCTTGGCTAAACATTAAGTATTAAAGACCGAAGATGAACTCCAAAAGGGGTTCTTTTTTGTTTTCTTGTTCTGTCTTATTACCTTTTTGCAAGTGTATGTGGGACAGATAGAAGAAGACGATGATCCGATAACAAAGACAAAAGGCAAATGAAATTCCACTCTTTGACGGTTTGACAAGTTGTGCCCGAGCTTAAAATAATTAAAGGGGAAAAGGTCACTTAATAACTAAGCCAAGAGGACAATCCAACTACGTTTAATTCCAAGAGATTCAATAGTGAATATTGATACTATAAAGATTTCATCCAACTACAAACCACTGAAATTCATTTTATATATGTTCCTTAGAGACTGCCTTCTTCTTCTTCCTCTTTTTTTCCCCTTTCCTTTCTGATAAGGTGTGACCCGAAGGCTCAAAGTTTGGCCCCAAAGTAAGGCCCGAATATTGTGACTTGTATTGGTAAGGAGGGCCCAATATTAGGGAAGCCCAATCCGGGAGCGTGGACCAACCTTAGGGCCTTTAAGCTCAAAGACCGGGCTTGACATCTGGGGGCCATAACATAAGAGCCTAACCTCATTATTATGGCAACTAGGTGAACGACTGCTGCAGGGAGATGGGTCGTATTGCCGCCCCCAATCACATGGGCCTGTCCCCCACTTACCATGACATGATAGGGTAGGCCGAAGGGACGTACTTCACTAACTAGTAAGTATAAAAGGAAGAGAAGGTCACGGAGAAAAGCTTAGACTCTATACACCATATCCACACGTACATACAATTTATAGTTGATGTCAGGCATATTCCCCAAAGAACGGGTCCCTGCGCACCATAATAACACGTTTCCCGCCAAATCAGTCCATTGATGTATTGGGTTTTGTACCCCGACGGGATTTATATACTCCCCCATCCTACTAAAGTAAAATAAGGGAGTGGGAGACAATGATAGGTGTGACCTAAAGGCCCAAAGTTTGGCCCCAAAGTACGGCCCGATATTGTGACTTGTATTGGTAAGGAGGACCCAATATTAAGGAAGCCCAATCCGGGAGCGCGGCCCAACCTTAGGGCCTTCAAGCTCAAAGACCGGGGCTTGACATCTGGGGCCAGAATATAAGAGCCTAGCCTCATGATTATGGCAACTAGGTAAACGACTCCTGGAGGGAGATGGGACGTATTGTCGCCCCCAATCACATGGGGCAGCCCCCCACTTTCCATGACATGATAGCCATTGATAGGCAGGCCGAAGGGACGTACTGCACTAACTAGCAAGTATAAAAGGAAGAGAAGGTCACAGAGAAAACGTTAGACTCTATACACCATATCCACACGTACATACAATTTATAGTTGATACTTTGTCTTTCTTCTGGTTACTAACGCTTACACCGGAAGCGTTCCACAATGGAACAACCCCATATCTCACCGTGAAAACGTGTCTTGCAAGGTCGGAACCAAGCGTGGAGCACCAGGGACCCGTTGCAAGGACAAGAGCATCATCACTTTCCTTCATCTTTTTTAGTAGGACAATTTTCAAAGAGTGAAAGATAACTTGTGTAAAAACAAAATCGGAGGAACAAGTGAGGGTTATTGATATATTTCTTCCCTGGTCAATAAGCTTACCAATGAGATACAGGCAACTGGCACAACGTTACCAGCTTGCAGAACATCAATGATCAAGTCTGTATAAACATTAGCATCTAAACCATGTGGTGAAATCCGCACAACTGGAGGAGCAGAAAGAGAAATATTCAGATTCATGTCATCATTTGGGTATCTTTTGTACAATTGGGGAACAATAAATCTCCATCCTGCAGTGTTCAAAAGAGACTGATCGGGTACTTTATCCACAGTCCATTTCATAAATTCTGCCTGAAGACAAAGGAAAGAAAAAAAAGGGGATCATGAAAGGCAATAAGAAATCATATCTTCATATCCCATCTATGGCAAGGTATTTCATATTAAGTAAAATGTTTGTAACAATTAGTGTGACATTCATCTGGCCTTTAACATTTTTGGAACTAATACAAATCTAAGGTTTGAGGCAGCCTCATATTACAGATATAATGGAGGGCATAAACAACACAATGAAGCTTAAAAATCAAACGTGCAACCATGTAAAATGTAACTAGAACTCTCGAGTTTTCTTTCCTTTTACCCTCATAAGAAACACTGAATTAGAAAAAGAAAAAACTTCTTTCCCTCCCCCAGCGTATAAAGTTATGTAGATACAGTATAATTGGATAGCATTAATGATATGAATGATCTATTCTAGGACTACTGAGAATGCAATTTATCCCAGCATATACTTGAACTTGGCCATTGACTAGAAAATACAACTAAAATATCAGCAATGTCAAACCTTATTACATTAGAAACACTCCTAGCAGAAGTTAATCCAGATATTGAAAAACAGAGAACAGACACAAACACACAGTCAAAAGTAGATATTTAGCATATCCTACATTCTATGCTTAACATTTTAATCCTAATAGATTAATAGGCCATCAGTAAATTTCATCTGGAGTAGTATCTGACAATAGAAATCTATAACTGATGCATGTCAGCATTAGAATATTGTATAACCGACATAAGAATTATTCCATCTTATTTAGCAAAAATAAATAAATAAATATTTCATCTGCTTCCACTAGTACTAGGGTTAGCATTCTGTACTTACATTGAAGTATATGGCTGATGCAGAGTTGAAAACAGCCTCATCTAATGATATCCCTAGCATTTTAGACAAATCTGTGCAAGAAACCAACGATTGCAAATTCTTGTGGAAGTTATTAACTGTAGCTGTTTCAGTTTTCATAAATAACCCGTTGATCTCAAAACCAATAGCAGTATTACTCAATAACGGATCATTAACAAAAGTGACATTTAAAGCAGCAATATCATCCACTGATATTTCTTTTGGAAGCCCTTGCAATAAATATTTAAGCTTTAAAACTCCTTCTTCGAGTTTCTTTGCAATTGCATGTTCTACTGCAGACCCTATTTGGCCTTCAAAAGCATCCACGATCCTTGAAAGTTGGAAAAGAGAAATGCCATATCACACAAAAGGAAATTAAATAAACAATCCTAAATACTTTGTGGCCAACATAACAATTACAGTCTTTACAAAAGCCTTGCGCTGTTTTTAGTTTTTTTTTGGTTGGGGATTGTGGGGGTGGGGGTGGGGGTGGGAGGATAAGTAAGTGCCCTTTTTAGTTCTACGACATCAATTCTCAGAACCAAAAGATAACCTCCTCATCGGTCAAAAGACAAACAGGAATAAATGTGTGGGACTGTGAGTGTACTTATACATATAGTGCCCGTTGTGCAGTGAGATAACACACTTTGAATTTAGAACTTTCAACAAAAAGTGCTTTTATAAGAAAGTTAAAATAGTATTTGGTTACACAATTGTAAAACTGTTTTAAAATAATAAAAGACAATTATATAAAAGTGCTTCGTATAACATTTAATTGTTCTTCAGTAATTTAAGGACAAATGTTTACATTATGCTTCAGTCAAAAGCATAAATATTTTGCTTCTGTCAAAAAGTGCATTTTAGCCAAAATCTCTACTCACTAAAACCACTTTCGGAGGGCCAACAAACACGAAAAATGTTTATCATATCTAATTTAAAAGCTCTTATAGAGTATAGACACACAAACATATATTTCAACGGAGGGAACTGAATAACTTTAACTTGACAATTCGAACACCAACTTTGGCCCTTTTGGCTTGTTGATCACATCGAAAAGCTATATCATAAAAACCATACAATTAAAATCTTGTGCCAACACTGTATGATTATAAGAACTAAAAATTTCATAAAAAGAAGATGGTTATATAAGTTCTGTAGAGATCAGTATACCCTTGATACAGCCAAGAGGCTCCTCCATCCAGTTTAATGATGATATCTTTGACATAACAACCACTTTCGAGGAGCGACATGTTTAGAAATCCATCTCGACTTTCTAAGCCTAGAGTTAGCCCAATTTCCATGCCTTCAACCTTATCCAGAAGCAGCACTCATCAGATTCCTTAATTTGAAAACATACTCAAAATGAGCACGGAAGAACAAAACATAAAGAGAAAGCACTAGATGTGTAGTTTAATCTATAAGAAAGCAAACACATCTAATATATCCTAAATTTATTCCCTACAAATAAAACTTAAGCACGACATGCATAAATTATAAGAGCTGGAGCACCTAGCACAAAATAATAAATTGAAATTTGTGTCTACGTAAGTTAAGTGCATTGCAGCACTATGGCGAAATGCCGAAATTATAATCTAAAGCAGCTTTCCATAAATACCCATTGGGAACATTTTTGCGAAAACTTTTCCAGTAATTATTAGCTTGGTAAGAGATATGCCTAGATAAAGCTAATAAGATGTTATCACATGGTTGAGAAAATTTGGATTATTATAAACTTTCATTATTGATGTTCAGCAATTGGTTTAGCCATGCTCCCTATCATGGTTCAAAGTCGTGTTAGCAACATAAATTTCGGAAGTTTTTTTTTTAACCAGTATATCAGGAACCTTTACGCTAGTTAGGAGCTTCAATTTTATTTTAAAAAAGATTAAAAAAAATCTAAATGCAAGAACAACAAGATGAATCAATTAAATAAACACAAGAACACCATCTAGTATACATGTTAATGTCTGAATGATAATAAAAGAAGACTTGTCTAATTTAATATTGCATAATAACTGAACGATAAGTTTTAAAAAACTCTCTAAAATGTACATAAAGACAATAGGAGAAGCTAAATAGTCATAAATCAATCTTCATCCTACTTCTCCTCTACATCATCATCCTGTTCTTGTTCCTCAGTAATAGATATTATTTTTTTAACTTTTTTTAACAAGTTAGTATGTACATACAAATTTATTTATTTATTAATAATTATTATTATTTGATAGGTTCATGTAAATATATATTATTAGTTATGTATTATAATAATTACTCCCTTTGTCCCATAAAAATAGTCCCATTGTTTTTCCATATTATTATTATTACTCCCTCTCCTACACAGTTATTTGGCCTTTATTTATTCGTTGCACCGTTATTTCTCCCTGCTATGCCGCTATTTCTTCCAGTTATGGCAAAATTTCGCCAATACACAACCTTTACATTGAATACTTGAAATTACGATATGTATCTCGTTATCGTAGTAGTGACTAAAGAAACAAAACCAAGCATATTTCGGCGACGCGACCACTTCTTTGAACCATGCTCCCTATCCATTGTCATATTTGTTAAACGTGTTCTTGAGTTTGGATATGCTTTCCACCCTACATTAAGTGTGATTGGTGGGGTATTATGTACACCAATGGTTTACCTAGTGCACACCTAGAAAGGCCTTAATCAATACAGCCACAACCATTACAACCCTTCATGCCATACATGCTCAATAACTATAAATAATTTATCTATACATAATGAGAATGAAATATTTTGGTTCAGTACTAACAAAAGTACATGCGATCATAAATAGAAATTAACAACTAAATAGAAAATCCATAATATAATGAACTCAATTCCACATTTGCATCCATCCACTTCAACTGTTACTGTAGTTTCAACATATACCAACCCAAAATCTAATCTTTGTAATATTTCCCCAGGTGTTATAAATTGTATTATAGCTCAAACTGAAAAATTGCCTTCAAAACAAAATTCACACATAATCACCTGAACAGAAGCGCTGCCACTATCGGAAATGGAGACAGGGACAAGCCAGGTACTATAAGAATAGTGCCAATGCATACTCAAATTACAAGTGGTACCCGACCCAACAATGGTGATGCCAGTGTCGCCGGGCTTAATATCCGAACTCCGAACATCCACCCGATAAATAGTGATGTTTGATAGAACGATATGTACTTTACCAATAAGGGGGATTTTAAGGGTTTTCTCAATTTGGGGCAATTGAAGGGGCGTGAGTGAAGATATAGCTTTGGTGACCAGCAAATCTTTGAGAAAATTAAGGCCGTTTTGGGAAATAAGTATGGAGATGAAGGATTGATCGGTCAATTGCTGGTAGTGGTGGTTGTGGGAATCTGAAGGGATGAAGAGAGAAAAAATTAGGAGGAGATAGACGGTGGTGTTTGAGATTGACATGGTGATTTCGGCGGAGTTCTCCGGTAGATGAGAGAGGTATTTGGCCAAAACCAATTTTGCTCAGTTTTGAGAAGGAAGTGAGAATAATAATATTATCATTAAAATTTAAATTTAAAAAATAAGTACAAAATTGAAATTGGAACGAAGTAAATAATAGATAAATAGTCAATGAATAAAACCTTATTGTTTTTATTTGACAATTTAAATTGTTATATATATTGAGATTGGGATTAAGAATAAGCACAATGCCCATAACAAATTATTAATCAATTTATGTAAATAAAACAATATATTTAAGTAATGTGAAATAATATAAAATAAAAAATAGTCAACTCAATTCCCCAAAATAGTGTTGTTTTTCTCCTTTAAACAACTTTTTAAGTTTTATGCTATTTATTTATCGGTAATTATATATATTATAAATGTTTTACTTCAAATTTTAATTATTAATTAAGTAAATAAGTATTAATAATAATAATATTTTAGAAAGACATGTACTTACTATGTTTCTCTTATCATTTTTATTAATTTTATATATTAATAAGTTTCGTAATAATATATTAAAAACAATTACATATATATTAATAGCAAACTACAATTGCATATATTACGATTTTAATTTAATATAAATTTATCTTTAATACAAAATAGATTTCTTATTTATTTTTATCGTCTCTGCGCAACGCGCATATGTATTGTACCCAACTACCCATACATATATAATTTAGGCTAGGTTTATATACAAAGTTGAAACTTTACTTTGGACCAAAATAATAGTGTTATCTCCATGGCGATGCAAACTGGAATTGCCACCTCTAAAGTCCTAATCCTTGTCGGAGCAGGTGAAATTTTATATCTCACCCCTATTTGATTAAGTTATCGTTATTGTTTCATCGGATTACCAAGTTGTAGTTAATTGAATTCTTTCTATGTTCTTATTGAAACCCTACATACTGGAACTTTAAACTTTACCCTGATCAACAAGCCGATTCATTATATTTTCATCGAACTATGTGAACCATGTGATTATCAAACCCAACTCTACAGTACATGTTTATAGGATGTGCCCTTCAGTAGATGCATAATTAAAAATCTTGCCTTTTAATTTTAGGTATATAATATATTTCAAGTTAGAACACTTTAAAAGAAGAATATTTGTCATTTTATTTTTGGACCAATATAAGTAATAGTTTTTGTCTGCATACTAATTTAAATTATGCTGAATAGTTTTTTGTTAGTATTGTAATTGTTGTTATTGCTGACAAAAATGCATAATGGATTTGTTGGTTGCTATTTTAAAAATTAAAACTAAATTAGATGTTCAATGTTAATTATATTGTTATATGCGGTGTTGTGCTAACATTATGTGCTGAATGGATGCTTCAGTGACCGGGAGTTCATGGTTAAGTTGCTTGATTATTGGTTTTGTCATTTTCGACAAGAATTAGTTTTACATTTCAGAATTGAGTATGATATTGGGGGCTTCATTAATTGGCTATAAAGTACATGACATGCCTTTTTCTGATTAATAATGCTACTTCCTTCAATACACTGATTGTTATGTAGGTTTAACTGGTACGATTGTTTTGAGGAGTGGACGGTTGTCTGATCTCCTTTCACAGCTGCAAGAGTTGACCAAGGGTGTCAATGAGGCTGAGAGCTCACCTGGATATGATGGTGCTTTTCTTGCAGCTCAGGTATTAATGATTGGAGTTATTTCGTTGTTACTGATATTCTTTTTTGTAAGGAAAAACAAAAGCAAGTAAAAGCCATCTTTTTAAAAACAAATGAAAACTCACGGCAAGAAACTGTATTTAGTTGGTAAATCTCTACGGGAAAAAGATTGTGAGGAACAACACATAATCTTTTCATTATTAACAATTGGTCATGGCTCATAAGTTAGGAGTAATGGAATTGCTTTTTTTTTAGGTATGATTAAATAGATGAATTTATATTCAAGTGGCTTATTGCATTTAGTTTTGTAACTGCTCTGTATAGATCATGTTTATATGAAATCTCCTCTTTTGGTGCTTTATATGAAATCATGTCCTTATTGTCAAAAGAATAAAATATTTTGAACCTTCTGTGCAGAAATAGTCCTCTTGTGTATGCTTCTTCTTTATATCTCTTAACAATATTGTAGATTGTTAATAGAAGTTGTCAGATAACTTATCAACAACAAAGTAGAAGTCAGCAAATATTAGCATGTTTTTGGTACTATGAAATACTGAAATTGTTTTTAATTATTGCAGTGGCACTGTTTGTTGACTCCATGCTAAAGGCTGACCAATAATTTACTTAAATGAGATCTATAATGTCGTCAGCTTGTAGGAAATTTCTATGTTTCTAAATATCAAATTTTGTTTGATACTGAAACCCATGATTTTGGTAAATTATTTGTAGTAGTTTGTACCACAGAATTGCTCAACTGATGTTTAGGTAACTTTTTAACGATGTCGACTCAGTCACTATCTGCTGGAGCTGACCCATTTCCTTGATTTTGACTCGTTTGGTAACATTGCCGCTGTCTTTAATATCTACATATTCGGAAAATGAAAAAACCCGTGATTAGTACAAGTAGTTGGGCATGCGAAATTAACTGATATTCAAACTAACATTCTATAAAGATAATAGTTCACGTGTGCATTTTATATCATGCAGTAGATTTCTTATATTAATTCTTCATTAAATTCATAGCACTTATATTCTCTTTCTCCCCCCCCCCCTTCCCCTTCCTCTTCTCTTTTTTATTATAATATCACTGCCTTCAGATCCGACAATTGGCACAAGAGATCAGGGAGTTAACAACATCCAATCCTATAACTATCTATAATGGAACTTCTAGCTCCAGTGGTACGTAAACTGAATTCATTTGAATACTCTTGGGTTTATTTACGCTTTAAGTTTAATCTATGATCATTTACAGGGAGGGAGGGAGGGAGGGAGGGAGGGGGGAGAGACCCACGTACACAGTGTCTGTGTCATTGTCTCTGCTGACTCTAAGCTGATTATTAGCAAGTATTGGAGTGTTGTTGTATCATCCGGATAAGGTTGAGAGTGTTAGTGGATTTTCTGGCGTAGTTTTCAAATTTCTTCTTCTTTCTCCTACCTTTTTTACAGATCTCTCATCTCTTTACTGGTAGAATTCCACTAGTTGTGCACTACTCCCTCTTGTGATTTGAAGTTGGAAGTCACTTCAATAGTTGTTGATACAATGAATTGTTAGTGGTCTCAGAGAAGTCTGGCTTACATCACATGCATGTATTTTTATGTTTACCATTCATCATATTGTTTGTATAATTATTTCATTTATTCGTCACAGATCCAGACTGAAAGATTAATGAATATTGAATTGATCTCATTTGAACTTTTCACATTTTCCTCACAGGGGGTTTTTCTTCATACTTAATGCCAGCAGCGGCACTTGGAGCAATGGGATACTGTTACATGTGGTGGAAGGTAAGACTTACTAGTCAAACTAACTGCCACTGAAATGTTGTGGTGACAGATACTGTTCTATCTGATGCCTACCTCTATAAGAACATCTTTGTGTATTATCCTGGTCAAATTAACTCCCTCCCTTTCTTTTTTGTTATTTTGCAGGGCTGGTCATTGTCTGATGTTTTGTTTGTTACAAAGCATAACATGGCAAATGCTGTTGCAACTGTGTCAAAACAGTTGGAGCATGTATCTGACACATTGGTTGTAAGTTGCAAACTATCAAAGCTGATATGCAATGGCTTATATGAACAATGGAATTTTTTGTGTCTGCAATGATCTAGAATTTTTTGTTTAATTTCTACAGTCAACAAAGAGGCATTTAGCAAAGAGGCTGGAAACTTTGGACTGGAAACTGGATGAGCAGAAGGAAATGTCTAATCTTATTGCAAGTGATGTAAGAACCTTCTCTGTTTCTGAGTTTGCGAAATGCATATAAGTGATTCATGCACAAAAATATTCTTTTCATGCATGATCGAATTTTCCTTATCTCACACACACACACACACACACACACACACACACACACACACACACACACATATATATATATATATAAAGCAATAGCATAACCCTGTGTAGATTGTATAAAGTTTCCATATCTTTTTTATAGAATGCAGAAATCAATTTTCAAGAGAAATTGGAGATAACTAACAAGATTTTTAAGATTTTTAATTTCAATAGTTTCTGCTGCTTATCTCGCAACCTCCTCTTTCCCAAAATCTTCATTCTCCCTTTCAAGTCACATTTATAATTTATTGCCTCTTAGATAGTGATCAAATTAATGGAAGGGAAATACAATCAAGAGTTGTGTCACTCCCTGTAAATGTTGGGGCCATCATTTTAAATATTTTCATTCCAAAATTTATGGACCCAAATCAGAAGATAGTTTAGAAAGAGGGGCAAGAATGAAGTACATGAACGAAATTTTTTGTAGTTGAAATGTGAACTAGAGCTAAGGTTTTCTAACCTATGTTACATGGACGCTTCACTTAAGTACCTGCGTCCAACATTCGACACTTGAACAATGGTATGTGGTATGGGTATTATACATTTCATTTTAGTGTCAAAATTGACAAAATTTAGTATTCATGCCAGACTCTTCTAAGTACTCGTGTCTAACTGGAGACTCCATCCAAGTTTATATAACTTAGCTTCTAACCGGTCAGACTAAAGCTAAATAAATGATAACGAGATGATTTGCGCTTCAGCAATAATATTAGCATATTCTATGTCACATTGGTCCGGATTTTGCTTTCAATAAAATTGAAGAGAAGATGGTACTGATGGTGGTGCAACTTGCATTACATAACATTGTTTATACTTACAAAATTAGCAAAATCATGTTTATGCAGGTAGGTGAGGTGAAGTCCAATCTTAATCAGATTGGCTTCGACATTGAAATAATCCATCGAATGGTATCTGGGTTGGTGAGTTTTCTCAATCTGTTACCTAGCATGTAAAAATTGGATCAAACTGATCAAAATGGGTCCTTTACTAAAAGATTTTGGAATGTTTATTAACTCAACAGGAAGGGCAAATTGAGCTTCTCGAAAGCAAGCAGGTTGCAATTCTATTTTTTTTCCCAGTTAAAAAATGGTCCTTTTTGTATTGTGATTTATTAAAATAAAAATCCGGATTTATTGCTTTACATATTTCCTTGTTTCTCTGTTCATACAGGATGTCACTAATTCAGGTCTTTGGTATCTTTGCCAAGCAGCTGGAGGCATTAAAGATGGTGTAAATGCTAGACTTTTTCAGGTGAAATATTTTGCTGGAGAAAGAATGATCTTTTGTTCAATAGTTAATAAATCATATCCCTTAGATAAATGAGCTTTAGGAGATTCTTATTTAATGATATCCAAGCTTTGGATATCACTGCTTGTTTGACCCAGAACAATCTTTCTTTATCTCTGCTTTATCTTGAAAGCGATTTACTTCTACAAGTTCTTGAATCCTGTTAAAGCCGTCATCATCTTGTGGTGTTTATATTATCAAAATTTTGTGAATTTATGTCCTCTGTTCGTATATCTTTATTTTGGACAAGAGTGTAGTTAAGGGTGTAAACGAGTCGAACCGGAGCGAACAGATAGCTATTCGAATTCGACTCGAAATGATAAATTCGTACTCGAATTCGACTCGAATTCGAATTATATTTGAAAAATCCTACTCAGATTCGACTCGACTCGAATATTTATTACTCGAATTCGATCCGACTCGACTCGATTATTTATTCAAACTACTCGCGAGCTTCAAATTCAAGCTCGAATTCGAGCCTCCACATAATAACTAGTTTTATAATAAATATAATTATAAATTAAATTTGTTATTTTACTTAAAAATGAAAAAATATATTTTATTATTACACTTTATAAATATAAAATCACAATTAAAATTAAAAACAAAACAAAATAATAACTAATTATCCTAATTTGATTTAAATTTGTATATATTATAAGAGAATGTATCGAACATCTAATCGAATATGTATTAACCGAGTATGTATCAAATCACAATCAAAAATTCGAGTAATTTGAATCTTAAACGAGTCGAGTATAACCTTGCTCAGATTCTACTCGTATTTTTATTCGAACTATTTTTAATGCTCAGATTTGTATCATATTATTAACGAATCCGAGTCTCACTCGTATTTTTTCGAGTCGAGCCCGAATCGAGCCTGAACTGTGTTGGCTCGTTTACAGCCTTAAATGTAGTTGATGGATTATTGTAGTAAACCTAGAAAGGAAGTTGAAACTGGTGTAATGGTATGTTTTTTGGTCCTATTGTAAAAATGAAACATACCTGGATTCAAAGGTATGATTTCTTTGGAAGGGGATCAGAATATTATTAGTTTAAGTACTTAATAAGAAGGCTGGGTTGATCAGACACTTCTTTTCTTTCCTAATTTATTTCAGCCAGCCTCTTGCATAAAAAATTAATGATTGTTTTTCTTTCATTTAATTGATTTCCTCTTTCCTTCCTGAAGGCCTAATTTAGATTAGATCTTTCTGTTCTTGAAATATAAGCTGTAAACTTACACCTATTTTTTCCATAGAATAGAAAAATGTGCTACTGCAAGTATTGTTTCCTTGATAAATTGTGTTCACCGTTCCGTAAGTGCTAAATTTTTGTTCCTCCCTGTAAATATGTAAACTGCGCCTTTGGCCAAAAGATTTATGTTTTACATGTCGTCTGCGAATAAATTCGATCATTATTATTGTTCTGTGTATTTACATATTTTCTTCTTGAGTGGATAGGATATTGGGCCTAAGCTAATAGATCATTCATCAGTAGCATACGAGGACAAATCACCAAAGGTATGTTAAAGTGACGTGAACTTAATTTCTCATCCATTTCACAGCTAATATTGGCCGAAACTGATCTTTCAGGGACTTCTATCAATTGCTGAGGCCAATGATTTAGTTGCAACAGAGAAAACAATAATTGGCGCAAAGAAAAACAATCTTCATGCTAACCCTGCCAAAGTTGTCCCGGCTATGAAAACAAGGATTCACAGGTCTTATCCAGTTAGCTTATCGACAACCCTGGACATCTTGGGTTAGGACACATCAAATTTTCTCTTCTTATTCCTTTTAATACAAGATAATGATGAATTTTAGAACTGGTTAGTTTCCCATTGATCCCATTACTCCGCACAATTGTGTGGATTCATATATTTGTTGACAAGGACATAAGGTTCGATTTGAGGGTTTAAGTGGCTGGCTTTGATGTGTATAATCTCCTGTCTGAGAAAACATCTAGTATTGGCATTCTATTGTATTCAATATTGTATTGGACCGGAGCCTATAAAATGTTCGGGATTGCCTCTTTAATGTTGTTACAATTGTTTTTTTTGTTTCTGTTTTTTTGTTTTTGGGTTCTTTGGGCACCCGGGGGGTGGGGCAGTGTTATTGTTGCTATTTACTTCGAATTTGGGTGTTTCTGATTTGATTTGGGGTTCATTGGTATTCAATCAACCTTCATCAATAACTGTGGAATTGAGTTATTGAGGATTGATAAATAGTATGGCTAACTTGGTCTCAACATAATGTGCCTTTTTCTGAATACCAAATTGAAGCCTTCATTTGGTAGAATAACAAGCCAATTATACTGTTTGGATTGAAATTAAGGATTTGGTTATGCAATTCCATATGCTAAAACTCAACTTTAGGTTCGTGTTGATCAGCTTTATATCTTGTTGTATCAACAAAAAGTAAAAAAAAAATCAATTACACAGAAATTGTTTAGTTCTAAGTTTCATTGGGAAATTTAATTTCAATAAAAAATGTACCTCAAGTTTTTCTTACATTATTGGCCTGATTGTTGATTTGTTGACAGGAAAGGAAAGATACATTAGACATTTGGATTTGTGCCAATGTAACTTAAAAGTTAAAACATCCATCTTCATATGAATACCAAGGTTCATTTTGCCTTCATTTTCAAGCATTGCCTTAACCTTTAGAATATTGTCATGGCATTAGTGAATCATTGGCTAGATGGATCAAATCTATCTTGAGGGGTTTGGCTTGATATGAATACCACTTGAGCCTTAATAGATTAGTCACCAACTGTCGTTTAAAAAGTCTGAAATTTTAGATATGAAACAAGTAAACTTGGCATGCTAGGTTAGTTATTTCCATAAAAAAATTTGCATGTACACATACAACAGGATCCTATGTATACTTAGAAGCCACAACATTATAACACAATTCAACCTTAAACTTATGTTCTCTTGATGGATCAAAGCCCCAAGTTGGAGGAGTTGTTGGCAATGGCAATCTCAGGTGATACCGGAGATGTAGCATCATCACTTTTTACTTCTCTCTTATTTCCTGCAGGCTGTTTTGGTTTACGTTTTTTGTCCATTTCATCCTCTACTGCACAATCTTTCTTGATCACCTGTAGCAAAGTACGACATAAGTATGCTAGTTCTGCTGATGTAGTAGTTTTCATTCAGTTTTGTTTGAGTTCATTAAGCATAATTTTTAATTTTTTTTCTGTGAAAAATGACTGCATTCTTCTAGCTATTGTCGTTATTGTTTGGAGTACTATCTACCTTGATATTCTCCTTTGGATAATGATAGCTTGATGACATGGTTTTGCTTCTTGATATGCCTGTAGTCTTGAGCTTATTCTGCAGGGGCTTAAGGTACTCATCTCTCTCTTTTGGCAATGTTGTGATAGAAATGTTATCGAATTGTATAGATACTTCGTTTGATCCACAGCTCTCTTTCTCTTCCCCTGCTACATCAAATAATAGTCTTTTCCTCGCCACTGATTTTTGGTTGCTGTTAAGTGGCTCATATTGCCTAGTTATGTCTGTCAGACAATTTTCCTGCTGACGGGTTGCCATCCATCGTTCGAGCCAGCTCCAACCCATGTTAGGCTCCATGCCATCTGATTCGGATCTGGCGTGTTTCTTCCTTGAGCAGACTCTTAGCTACAAGATCAATAATTTGATACAAGTGGAATGAACTTAACATCGATCTCTAGTCTAAATTTCAAGTCTCATTCAATATCACAGTTAATTATATAACTTGTATCTTTTAGCTTTACCTGTTGCGAGAAAGCATAAGCCAATGCTCTTTCACGCCTGGTTGTTGCTTCTAGTCTGTTCTGAATTCTCAACTTTGATATATTGCTACTCACTGTGCTATCGTCCCAATCTTCCTGCAAGAATCATGAGGAAAATGGTTTAATCTGAATCGGATAAATGGTAATTCAAACTACTCATAGCCGAATCTTTATTTTGTATTCAATGCAATCTGTGACTTTAAGTTCTTATTTTAAGGTTTTAGTCTAGATTCGGTGTGATTGATAAAGAATTTACCTGATCCTAGTTTAAATGAATGGCAATAGCTATGGAATCTGCAGATTCTATTTATCTTTTTGTTAAATGTGTTTTCAGAATTTGATTTGTTCTGAACTATTTTTTTTTTAAATTGTTTATTAGACTTGTGACAGTTGAAGGACTTGATTTGTCATCTCAGTCAGATTAACAATTTGATATTAATTGAGCGTCACCATAAACGTTTGGATTCACAAGCGCACACACTCACTCTTGTATATTTATGACCAGAGAACCAGAATTTTTATTTGTTTTACCTTGAGCTTCAATACTTGACTTCTACTTTTCTGCTGCACTCGTTGAGGCAAAATCGCACTTTCCTCTCTCAATGAGAGAACTTCTGTTGAGTTCCCGGTTTGAACTTCAATTGATGTCCCTACAGACTCCTTGCTTGAACTTCCTGTTCCTATGGCAAGCTCTTCCTTATCATCCATCAAGTTGTGTCCTTCCTTCTGTCGTCGAGCCTGAAAGAGTTTTAAATCCGAATTCTGAATCTAGAATTGAATATAATGCAGTGTAAAGGAGAACAGATTTCTCAATTTCCAACATTATAATGCATGCTTAAACAGATAGCAATTTTTTGCAATATATTAGGTGAGTTATGAAATGAGCTAAATCAGATTGAATGAATCAAGTCTAGTTATATTTCTGACTCATTGAATTGACCAGAAAGCTTCTGAATGCTGACTGGATCACAGTGGCTGCATCGTCTTTGCGAAATAGTATAGAGGCTGAATTCTGCTTTTCTTCTTGTGTTTCGTCCTTGTTTTCTTTGCTTTCAGCATCCGGCAGTATAGGCTGTGTAACGGTGGCTTCAGAGCTCCTAACAGAAGCATAATCCTCCTCTGCAATGACAGAACTAAATTCAGGCTGCGTGTATTCAGTGATCCTGGAGCTTCTTACAGAAGCCGAATCCTCCTCTGCAAGAACAGAGTTGAATTCATCACCACACAGGTATGACCTCACCGAGCTTTTCCATTTTCTTCTCTCTGAATTGCTTCTTATCTGCTTTGATACAGAGGAAGAATAAATGTCTAAAGAATTGGATGAAAACTTAAAACAAGAAGAAATATATGAATATTTTAAGAAGACGCTCACAATATTTTAAGATTTTAGTAAACTAACTCACATTGCTTTCATGGGTTCTAGCGGACCGGCTTTTGGAGAAGACGCTCTTAACTAGCTCCCCAGTGATGCCCATCTCAGCTTAGCAATCCCAATGCAGAATTCCCAATTGGGGTGGTCTCTAATTATATCAAGAAAACAATCTACAAGTTGGAAATACTTCCTCTATATATAATATATTTGTGGAAAAGTGAAAAACTGCATGTTGTGTTATGTACTTCACTCGGCTTTAATTAGTATAATATTAGGCTTTACTTGCAAATAGTTTATAGTAATTAGTCCTTATAAACAGAATACCCACATGTTGATAGAAAATTAAATCAGAATGCGTGAAGGATCTGCAGAACTTTAGAGCTGGAATTGGACACCTTTAAAATCACAAAGCTGATAAGGAGAACTGTAAAGTTGAAGAGTAGATGGAAAGGATGATTTGAGAAATGATAGTTTTTATTGCTTTTTGCACATGTATGGGAGCAGATTGGCCCCATAAAGTTTGCTTCCCATTGGGTCTATGTCTATTCCTTGTGCGTTGAGTGCTTTTGGCCCTCAATTTATACGTGGAACTGCTGAAATGGCTGTGTTTCATGTTTTTGTACCTTAGAAACATGCCATGAACTTTAAAGGGTTGTTTGGGTAGCCAATAAAGAAACCTTGGTGATGTCTAGTCCGAACTTTGAACCAAGTTGGTACGACTAAAAGATAAATGTAGGCAACAAATGTTGTGCTCACAAAATTCTTGGATACCCATATATAATGACTCCGTGTTTGCATCCACAGAGCCATCAAATTAAGGTGGATGTGTTTGATCATATAGATAGTGACCATTGCTAAAGATGCAGTGGCCTGTTGCCCAAAATGGATGAATTGGGCGGGCATAACAAGGTGAAAATCAACTCATCAAGTACCTGAATTTTATCAAGTTTGTATTCATGCTTATGGACTAGCCATAAGGGCCATTAGCCTTCTTGTAAAATACTACGTGAGTACTTTTCTTTACAAATACTCCATTTGTACCATAAAAAGAGTTACATTGACAAATACTAAGCATCTCCAACAGGCTGGAAAAGCACAAATCCTAGACTAAATATAGTATAGGTTTCACTCCAGCAGTAAGACTAAATATAGGTCATGGGATTTTCGAGTAAGCCAAAGAGACTATATCAAGGAACAAGATTTGGTAGATTATAATTTTAAATATATTTAAATATGAGTATAGAATAATGATTGGTGGACTATAATTCATTAAATATAATATAATTTTTTAATATTATAGTCCATTGAATAGTTCATCTGCCATAAGTATTGAAAGACAATTCCATAAATTGATGTCATATAGACTAAATATAGTCTACCTTGGTAGAAATGCTCTAAAAATATATGCAATCACTATTCTTAATTTGTATTGTAGTGTAGTGTAGTGGGTTAATCATTATGTTTGGTTGTTCGCACACAAAATTATTGTCTCTACATAATATTGAACATTTGAACCATACATATTTCGTATTTATTATTACTTGATTCACTACCACTTAAACTATTTTTTTTTCGTGATTATTTGTGCATTAATACTAGTAAGAACTCTTCTTTTTTTGTCAGTAAAAGTAAATTTGACGACCAAAAAAAAAAGGAGAGAGTTCTTACTAGTAAAACTCAATTGTATTTTATAAAAATAATCTCATTTATAAAATTTATGAATTTTTACCGTATGTATTTGTTTCACTTTTACCTTTAAATTTATTGAATATAGACATTGTGTTTTGCCATTCTCTCTATGGATGATTTCGTACATGACCACGAAACCTAATATAAGAGCAAGTAAGGAATAAGCAGAGGACCTTTAAATTGGAGAATTGATATTTCTATGAGAAATGTTTCACAATAATTTTTTTTAATTTATTTATAAAAGAGCTATTTTATTTGACGGTAATATAAAAATAACATAATATTTTTAAATTTGTTATCATATTTTCATTTCATTATTACTAAATTAACAAGCTACCATTTTACGGTTAATATATGAACAAAATATATTCTTTTACAAAATTTGTAAACGAGATTTATGCTTCTTTCTTTTTTTGTGTGGAATATAGACCATAATCTAAGAAGACTTCTTTTTTGTTTGATTTGAAGCCATATCAATGAGCTATGGATCCAAGCAATGGCGAAGCCACAAAAAGGTTGTGGGTAAATTAATCCCACTAGAAAAAAATTAATTTATAATATAAGGTAAATTTTAAAAATTTTAAGTATTATACATAAATTGACCTCACTAAAATTTTATAAATTTTCTATTATACGGGGTTAAATTGAAAATTTATAACTTTATCAATCAAATTTTAACCACATATGACTCATATTCTCTCAATATATGTATATCTCTCTATAATATTTTAAACTAAATAATAATCTAATTTATATTATTTTTAAAAATAAATAATAAACTATTTACTTATGAACAGTTGTGATTAAAAAAGTCTATTATGAGTCAATATAATGTATGTAAGACATCAACTTTTATGAATAAGTATTTAATTTTTTCTAAATAGTATTCTAAATAGTAAGGTGATAATTTAATAAATATTATAGTTATGAGTGATATGTGCAAATTTTGCTAAGTAAGCAAGTTGTCATAAAATATTCGTTTGGTCGGAGAATATTCTTTTTGTTGGAAAATATTCGTACGACGGCGCAATCATTAATGAATCCCATAACGAAATAACTGTCGGATATAGAAAGCGACAAAATAACCTTTTCATAAAATAACGGTAAGACTTTTACCGTTAAACTGTTGAAATACTTGATGATAAAAGTACAATAATACGCGTTGTTCCATAGTGGTACACGATATTGCACAATATATCTGACTATTGATGCTTACGTAAAAAGTCACTCAACTTCATTCAATAATTGCCACAGTAGTTGCTGCATAATATCTTATATTATTGATTCAATTATTGTCACGGTATCATCTGCATAATATTTTATATTATTAAATCAATAATTGAGACGACACAATTATTCATATTATTATTTGCATTATTGACGATGTCTAAAAAGTTCTGTCGAGAAAATAGGTTATGTTATTTAATTATGCGCCAATAAGAAGAAATTCTTGTCAAAAATCTCACTCTTTCCTAAGAATGATCTGGTTGTCAATATTGTAAGTTATAATATTATTGATGAAGAATTGTTGAAAGATTAAAAATGTGTTGATTGAAAATAGGTGATTTGTGGTAGATATTTATTCAATTTTTATTATAAATAGATGATTTTGTCATGAAGCGTTTGTTGTAAGTTTGACTTATTATATGGGACACATAGGTCATCATTTAAGGGTCACTTTCGCCAATTGTACTTGCCTTTACCAGGCGTTAAACCACTTACCTTGTCACATTACAGGCGTTAAATCACTTGTCTTTTTACATTATCAGGCGTCAAGCCACTTGTCTCTTCACATTGCAAGGGTCGTATTAGAATTCTTCTATAAATAGAAGCTCATTTCTTCTTTCATTAATTCTCATCAATTCACTAAAGCTACAAAGAAATAATCTATAAAGAGAGAATAAGAAAAAAAGAAGAATAGTATTCGAGAAGCTAGCACACACCACCAACACAAAGTTTTGTTACTACATTAGTGCAGTATCTAGTCTTTTATTAAGGTAAAAAATGTTATTTTCTTCATACTCATAAGGGTTGTGATTCCATTCCTTATTAATCTGTGAAAATAATCTAACTACACGGATTACCGCATACCTGGTGAATAACCCTTCGTATTCATTCTTTATTAAGTTGTGGAAATGATATATCTGTTTACGCGGATTACCGCATGACGGGTGAAAATCTATTTGCAGTTTCGTATATTTTTTCATACTCGTATGAGATATCATTTCTTTTATATTCGTCAAGGGATATCGTTTTCTTTCATATTTTTCTCCATTGATGGTACAAATTTATTATTTGTTTCCATAACCTTATTGTTAAATGTTGAAAATTTCTGAAATTAGTAAAATATCCTTAATAGTTTGCGCTTCATTTAATATCATTTCATTTAAATATTGGTCTGAATTTTTTTATTAAATTTTAATATTTTCATCCGGGGTACTATTAACTCAGGATATTATTCATTTGGGTACTATTTACGAGTTATTATTCATGACAAAATTGGTTTCTTTTCTGTCCAAATTATTTTTGATACATGAATATCATTCTTGAATTTTACTCCACAATTAGTTATCATGTTGACATTCTTGAACTCTAGATAAATTGAATTATAAATCTTTAATATTTATCTTTGATCTCACATGATTAATTCTTTATATCACTGTCATCATCCTCATATTTAAATTTTGTGATGGAAAGTCATCTTTGGCCCGTAGTGCATAGATGGACTGTTGATTGGTATGATTATGACCAGGAATTATGTATTGGTGTAAGACCCCAACTTATTATAAATAAAATCGAATTTTCTCTATTTATTATTGTGAATAATAAGATGATAATTTGATATAATACTTTGGTTATGGGTGAAATGTGCAAAATTTTCAAAATAAGCAAGTGGTTATAAAATATTCATTGTGTCGGGGAATATTCGTTTGGTCGTGGAATATTCTTTCTGTCTGGGAATATTCGTACAACGGTGCAGCCATTTGTGGGCCCCATAACGGATAACGGTCGAATGAAGAAAACGACAAGTTTGAATTTTATAAATAACGGTGTAATTATTACAGCTAATTAACACGTTAGAATACACGTGGTTAAAAAATATAGTAATCGGCGTGGTTGTACAAGAAGTACCATTTTGCCTGATATTGTTGAATTATTGATTCTTACGTAAGAAGACACTTTTCTCAATAATTATTACGAGAATTACTATTCAATATTTTATTTTATTGGTTCAATAATTGTTTGCGTTGATATTTTATATTATTGTTGTTTCAATAATTATCATTGCACAGTATTTGCCATTATCGGATCAATAATTCATATTATTTGAATAATATTATGAGATAACATTATTGGCAATGTCTAAAAAGTTCTGCCAAGGAGAGATTTGGTCACCTAAATGCGCGCCAGTAAATAGAAATCCTTATCGAAAAGCCCCCTCTTTCATGGGAACTGCCTGATTGTCATAAATGTGATTCTGTAATATTATTTGTGAATAATTAATTATTGATTTATATGATAAAAAAATATTTATTTGATGCGGATTTAAATGATGAATTTATTTATGTGGTTATAAATGAAGGAATTAATGTTGAGGTGTTTTATCAAGATTTTATAGAATGGAGGTATTAAAAATTAAACCAAAGGTTCTTTGAGATATATTAAGTGAGTTATAATTTTTAATCCGAATAGTTGGATCGTTGTGATTTTTGGATATGTTATACATATATAAGTTGAGTATATGTCCACAAATTTTGAACCGTTAAAAATGAACGTATAATTTGTTATGAATTTTAAGAGGTGACTGATTCGAAAATTAGAATTATAAATGATTTTGGTGGAAAATTCTAGAATTGAGTGGGCCCCACTTGTGGTTGGTGAAGAAATGTGCTGAATTTTATTTCAAATGTGGTGGGTGGCAATAGTAGCGAGTAAAAAGCCATCGTGTGTGTGGTCAAGTCCGCTTGGTGTGCTAACATTTTCATATAAATAGAGGGCTAAGTTAAAATTGAAAATTACACCAGAAACATAAGGTTTCTCTCTTTCTCTCTCTATATTATCGAGTGTATTTTGTGAGTATTTAGATACTTTGTGAGTTTCTATTTATCAGTGCAAGTTTCCTTCAGCCTTATTGTGACGCCCCCAAAATAGGTCCATTCCATCCAACTCATTCTGAGTCGCCAAATACATGGTACAAAAACAAATACAACTTCAGTTATACAATTGTCGTGCAAAATACGACAACACATATACTGTGAGTTTAAATACAACTATTGTCTAATAGACAGTATAAAAACTCAAAAGGGGTCCTCATTACAATTATTGATACGCTATTTCACAGAATAATGAGGACTACTAATAGAACCATCTGGACCGTCAATCCATTCCCCGATTAGTCCCCGGTATATTCTCATTTCACAAGAGAACGGTGTGAAAGAAAGGGTGAGCTCAACTAGCCCAGTAAGAAAATATTATAACTAAGATAATGTACAACAAATTATCATTAGTCTTCAACAGGGAAAAATCGATAAAATATAATAGACAACAAGTTTTAGATCAACAATCGCAATGAATAAGCAATCCATTAGAAGAGTCAGTAGAGAAAGAATTCTACTATCTTCTAAGATTTAACGATTCATCATCAATATTTTATCCTCAGTAACATCAATCAATATACTTCTTGAATCAAATATTCATCTTTGCACTACAGGGCCAAAGATATTCATTTGTATCACCAAATTGGTCATGTTCATCTCAACACTGCTCATCTTTTGCACTACTGCCAAAGATATTCATCGTGTAATCATTAATCTTTGCACTACAGGCCAAAGATATTTAGTAATATCATCATTTAGGACTGAGGATGATGAAAAATATGTTAAAGAAACGAATCCAGTGGAATAAAATAACAAATATTAGAGATTCGTATCACAGTTTATCCAAGATCAATAATACTCCATAATAACCAATTTTGAAACAAAATTCAAGAATAAAGATCAAAACATGGATACAATCAAAGATAGTAACCATAATAGACATCTTGGACAAAAAGAAGAAAATTTCATTTTTCTTGAATAGTGCAGTGATTCGTGAATAATAGTCTTGATATCGTGAATAAGAATCTCAGACACCAAAAGATAGAAATTTCACAAGAAAAATCATCATGCTTCGTGAATAGTACTCGTAAATAGTAACTCGTGAATAGTAACTCATGAAAAAAGTTCCAAATTTGATAAAAAGTTCCAACCAATATTTTGGCATAATGATATTGAAGAAATAATATCACTTACGAAGAAAATAACATCCCTTACCTCAAAAAGACAGTTCTTCTGACTTGAATACTGGATATAGTGCTGAATGAATTTGCACCGTATAACAACACTCAAAGTATCAAAATACTCACAAGAATACGCTCGATAATATAGAGAGAGAAAGCTTATGTTTCTGGTGTGATTTTCAATTCTAACTTAGCCCTCTATTTATAGGAAAAAGTTAAGACGTCAAGGCATTTTGACTTCACTACCGATGGCTTTTACTCGCTACTATTGCCACCCACCACATTTGAAATAAAATTTAGCACATTTCTTCACCAACCACAAGTGGGGCCCACTCAATTCTAGAATTTTCCACCAAAATGATTTATAACCTAATTTCCGAATCAGTCACCTCTTAAAATTCATAAAAAATCATACGTTCATTTTAAACGGTTTAAAATTTGTGGACATATACTCAACTTATATATGTATAACATATCCAAAAATCACAACGATCCAACGGTCGGATTAAAAATTATAACTCATGCAATATATCTCAAAAACACTGGTTTAATTTTTAATACCTCCATTCCGACAAAAATACTGATAAAATACCTCAACATTAACTCCTTCATTTTTAACCACAATAAATATATCCAACATAAAATAAATACTTTCTTATCATATGAATCAATAATTAATTATTCACAAATAATATTACATAATCACATTTATGACAACCAAATTGTTCCCGAAAAGAGGGGATTTCCAATAAGGATTTCTCCTTCTTGGCGGCAAGCAATCGGTGACCAAACCTCTCATGACGTGAACTTTCTAGACATTGCGATAATGCTATCTAATAATATTATTCAAATAATATGAATTATTGATCTGATAAAGGAGATACTGTGCAGTAACAATTATTGAAACAACAATAATATAAAATATCAACGCAACAATTATTGATTCAATAAAATTAAATATTGAACAGTAATTACTATAACAATTATTGAGTAGTGCCTTCTCACGTAAGAATCAATAATTGAAAAAAATATTGTGCAATACTGGTAATAGTCTTTGTGCGACTCTGGCGTATTCATCGTATTTTAACCACCGTGTATTCCAACGATTATTAACCAGTAACAACTACGCCGTTATTTATAAAAACTCAAACTTTGTCATTTTTTTCATCCGACATGTGACGCCCCCAAAATAGGTATACAACACCCATTCTGAGTCGCCAAATACATGGTACAGAAAACAAACTACAACTTCAATAATACAATTGTCGTACAAAATACGACAACACATACTGTGAGTTTAAATACAAATATTGTCTTCTAGACAATATCCACACTCAAATAAGTCCTCGTTACAATTATTCAAACACTATTTTACGGAAATAGTGAGGACTGCTAAAACATCTTTCTAGAACCATCACTCCGTACCCTGACAAGTTCTTGCTATGTTCTCACCTCCTGAGAAAAATGGAACAAAAAGAAAAAGGGTGAGCTCAACTAGCCCAGTAAAGAATATTATGACTAAGATAATATACAACAAATTATCGTTAGTCTTCAACAGGGAAAAATCTGATAAAATATAATAGCCAACAAGTTTTAGATCAACAACTGCAGCGGAAATAGCAATCCATTAGAAGAGTCAAGTAGAGAATGAGTTCTACTATCTTCTAAGATTTAAAAGTCCATCATCAATATTTTATCCCTATAACAACAATCAATATACATCTTTAATCAAATATTCATCTTTGCACTACAGGCCAAAGATATTCATTTGTATCACCAGTTGGTCATGTTCATCTCAACACCTGTTCATCTTTGCACTACGGGCCAAAGATATTCATCAGTTAATCATTTATCTTTTCACTACAGGCCGAAGATATTTAGTAATATCATCATTTAGGACTGAGGATGATGAAAAATATTTTTAAAAAAAAACGAATCCAGTGAAACGGAAGGACAAATAGTAGGGATTCGTATAACAGTTTATCCAAGATCAATAATACTTTATAAATACCAATTTTGAAGCAGAATTCAAAAATAAAGATCAAAACATGGATACAATCAAAGATAGTAACCATAATAGACATCTTGGACAAAAAGAAGAAAATTTCATTTTTCTAATGAATAGTGTCGTATTCGTGAATAATGTAGTATTCGTGAATAATGTAATATATCGTGAATAGTAACCCCGACACAAAAGTTCCAAATTTGATAAAAATTTAGATCAATACTTGGCATAATGATATTGAAGAAATAATATCATATATAAAGAAAATAACTTCCACTTACCTCAAAATATCAAGATCTTACGATCGGAATATCGATATAAAATCAAGGAAACTTGCACCGATGAATAGAAACTCACAAAGTATCTAAATACTCACAAAATACACTCAATAATCTAGAGAGAAAGAGAAAAACTTGTTTCGGTGTGATTTTCAATTCTAACTTAGTCCTCTATTTATAGGAAAATATTAGCAGACTTGACTTAAGAACTCGATGGCTTTACCTGCTACTATTTCCACCCACCACATTTGAAATAAATTCAGCATATTTCTTTACCAACCATAAGTGGGGCCCACTCAATTCTAGAATTTTCTACCAAAATCATTTATAAACCTAATTTCTAAATCACTCACCTCTTAAAATTCATAACAAATCATAATGCGTTCATTTTAACGGTTCAAAATTTGTGGACATATACTCAACTTATATATATAACATATCCAAAAATTACAACGATCCAACGCTTTCGGATTAAAAATTATAACTCACACAATATATCTCAAAAACACTGGTTTAATTTTTAATACCTTCATTCCTACAAAAATACTGATAAAACACCTCAACATTAACTCCTTCATTTTTAACCACAATAAATATATCCAACATTTATATCCACATAAAATAAATATTTCCTTATTATATGAATTAATAATTAATTATTCACAAATAATATTACAGAATCACATTTATGACAACCAGGCCGTTCCCAGGAAAGAGGGGGCTTTCCAATAAGAATTTCTCCTTATTGGCGCGCAATTAGGTGACTAAACATCTCCTTGACAGAACTTTCTAGATATTGCCAATAATTCTTTCTAATAATATTATTCAAATAATGTAAGACCCCAGTTTTTATAAATAAAGATGAATTTTCTATAAATATTATTTTTGAATATTATGGAATAATTTGATATAATGTTATAGTTGTGGGTAATATTTATAAATTTTGCAAAGTATACAAGTGGTTATATTATATTCGATTGGTCGGAGAATATTAGGTTTAGCGAGGAATATATCGTATAACTGGCTCAATCATTGGTGGACCCACAATGTAATTATTGTTTGATTGAGAAAAAGACAAAAATATTTTATTGAAATAACGGCGGAAGTTTTACCGTTGATCTTTGTTGAACTACTTCCTTGGTAAAAGTGCGATGTCGTGTGGTTGCATAGTAGCACACCAGTATTGATTATTGATGCTTATGTGAGAAGTCACTTAGTTTGATTCCATTATTGTCGATTAATAATATGAATTATTATAGCGATAATGACGTTTTGTTTTATTCAGATTATTAACGTAATAAAATGAAACATCTTTTATATAAAATGAATACTTTATTTAAAGTTATTTTATAAATAAAATATATTATATTTTATTATGCATAGTGTTTTTTATAGTGTTTTGCATAGTGTTTGCATAGTAAAATGTTTTTATATAAATAGAATATATTATATTTTATTTAAAAGATTTTGCTTTAAATATGGACCGTCGATTAAAAAGTAAATCAATCTGGACCGCTTCATGGATTAATTCTTATGCATTCCATTTTCCTATAAATAGAAGCTCATTCCTTCATTATTTTTCTTACGAATTCATTGAAACTCTGAGAGAGAATTATAGAGAAAGCTATAGAGAGAAAGTTATAGAAAGAAGAAGAGTATTCTCGCTACTTCACTACTTCTATATTCGGTTCTTTTCTTTGTAAGGGTGTTATTCTTTCTTCTTGAAGAGAACTTCATTTATTCCATTCACTATTATTCATTGGAATAACTTTTGTAAAAGTGGCATACCCTATACATAACTTTGTATACGCTGGTATACCCTATACTTGGTGAAATCCTTATGTTATTCCATTGCTTATTATTACATTGGAATAACTCAGACACGCTGTGATCTACCCTATACTTGGTGACATTCTTCTATTATTCATTTGGAACATCACATGCATGTGTTTTACAGGACTGGTTCCGATTTTTATTATTATTCATTTGGAACATCCTGCTGCATGTGTTTTACAGGACTGGTTCCGCTCTTTATCATTACATTGGAATATCCTATCGTGTGTTTTTTACACCGATCCGGTTCCATCTTTATTATTACTGTTGGAACATCACAGCGGTTGTGAATTTCACGACTTTGTTCCGTTATTATTATTATTGTTGAATAACTTTGTCCATCTGCAATCTGCATGCACGGTGATTTCTTTTGTTATTCCATTCTTTATTATACCCAGGTTGGTTAAAACTTTGACTTCTATACTCCATGAAATTAGTAGAATATCCTTGATATTTGCGTTTCATCCAATATCTTTTCATGGAAATATTCTTCTCGATCATTCTTGAATTTTACTCTACAAAGAAGTATCATGTTGACATTTGGACGTTAAAAATTCTGGATAAAATAATTCTTGAACTTGTTTTATTGAATTCTTATATCATTGTCATCATCCTCATTTTTATATTTTTTAAAGTCATCTGTGGCACCTTAGAGCATGGATGGACTTGGTATGATTATGACCGAGGATTATTCGATTGTAATCATGGTAGTAATGTTACAAATGATGTGGTAAAAAAAAAAAAAAAATCTCGATGGGTAGTAGTGCATTGATGGACAAGATTGTTGGCATGATCATGACCATTAATGAATACACAACTATTCTTGGTAGTAGTGCGAGAATAATTGTGATCGTGATACTAAAGAATATCCTTGGCCGTAGTGTGGGGGTGATTCGATGATGTGGATTATTTATTAAAGTTTGAGTCTCGGCTATAACAAAGGATGAAAAACCTTTTAAAATCATAAAAGATAGTAGATTTTATTTTCTACTTGACTCTTTTAATGGATTGCATATTCATTGCAGCTTAAACCGGTTTGTCTATTGTATTTTATCGGTTTAACATTGTTGAAGACTATTGATAATTTATTTTGCATTATCTTAGTCATAATATTTCTTCTTGGGCTAGTTGAGCTCACCTTTCTTTTTCATCGCTTTCTTGAAATGAGAATATATTGGGGACGAGTCGGAAGCGAGTGATGGTCACGAAGATAGCTTTAGTAGTCCTCACTATTACGTGAAATAGTGTGATAATAATTGTAATGAGGACTTTTTGTTTGAGTTTGTATAATATCTAGTAGAGCGATATTTGTATTTAAACTCACAGCTTTATGTCGTATTGTACCTACGCTTATGTTAATAAGTTGTATTTAAATTACGTACCATGTAATTGGCGACCCAAGATGGGTGATGTATACCTAATTTTGGGGGCGTCACAAATAATATGAATTATTGATCTGATAATGGGAAATACTGTGTAGTGACAATTATTGAAACAACAATAATATAAAATATCAACGCAGCAATTATTGAATCAATAAAATAAAATATTGAACAGTAACTACTGTAACAATTATTGAGTAGTGCCTTCTTACGTAAGGATCAATAATTCATCAATGTTGTGCATCTACGCCAGATTCAGTATTTTAAACACCGGTATTCCAACGATTGTTAATTGTGAATAACTACGCCATTATTTATAAAAACTCAAACTTGTCATTTTCTTCATCCGACGGTTATTACATTATGGGGCCCACAAATGATCTAGGCTGTCAATCATTTAATATTCCCGACAACAACAAGAATATTCCACGACCAAACGAATATTCCCTACAACAATGATTATTTTATAACCACTTGTATATTTTGCAAAATTTGCACATTTCACCCATAACTAGAGAATTATATCAAATTAATACCTTATTATTCACAAATATAATTAGAGGAAATTCAATTTTATTTATAATAAGTTGGGGTCTTATATGACAGTTATCCGTTATAGGGCCCACAAATGGTCATACTTGTCCGCATTTAATATTCCCAAAGCGTAAAGAATATTCCACGACCAAACGAATATTCTCCGACACAATGAATATTTTATAACCACTTGCTTATTTTGCAAAATTTGCATATTTCACCCATAACCAAAGTATTATATCAAATTAACTCCATATTATTTCAAGATAATAAATAGAGAAAATTAAATTTTATTTATAATAAGTTGGGGTCTTACACTTATATCGATATTCCGATCAGAAGTACTGTTATTTTGAAGTAAGGGATGTTATTTTATTCGTAAATGATATTATTTCTTTTGATATCATTATGCCAAAATATTGGTCTGAACTTTTTATCAAATTTGAAACTTTTTGTGTTGGGGTTCTATTCACGTGATACGGACTTATTCACGTATCGACACTATTCAATGATATCTGAGACTATTCAATTTAAAAATAAAATTTTCTTCTTTTTTTGTACAAGATGTCTATTATGGGTACTATCTTTGATTGTATCCATGTTTTGATCTTTATTCTTGAATTTTGCTTCAAAATTGGTTATTTTGGAGTATTATTGATATTGGATAAACTGTAATACGAATCTCTAATATTTGTTATTTTGTTCACTGAATTCGTTCATTTAAAATATTTTTCATCATTCTCTGTCTTAAATGATGATATTACTGAATATCTTTGGCCTATACTGCAAAGATGAATGATTACCTAATGAATATCTTTGGCCCGTAGTGTGAGACCCCAGATTTTATGAATAAATATTTAATTTTCTCGAAATAATTTTTAATTTTTTTATATTATGGAGTGGATTTGATATAATGTTATAGTTGTGGGTAGTATTTATAAATTTTGCAAAGTATGCAAGTTGTTATAAAATATTCGTTTGGTCGGGGAATATTCTTTTTGTCGGGGAATATCTGTACTACTACACAATCATTGGTGGACCCCACAATGGTAATACGCCCACAGAATTATCTTTTTATAAAAATAACGGCCAAAGTGTTATCGTTAAAACTGTTGAAACACCCGGTGTTAAAAGTATAGTAATACGCGTGGTTGCATAGTAGCACACGGTATTGATTATTGATGCTTTACGTGAAGTCACTCGCTTATACTCAATTATTGCTACAATAATGGCTTTGCATATATCTCTCATATTATTGATTCAATTATTGTCACAAGATCATCCGTGCATAATATTTATTATTATTAAATCAATAATTGAGACGACAAAGTTATTTATATTATTATTTACAATATTGACAATGGCTAGAAGTTCTGTCAAGGAGAGGTTTGGTCACCTAATTGCACGCTAATAAGGAGAAATCCTTATCGGAAAGCCCCCTCTTTCCTAGGAACGACCTGGTTGTTAAATATTGTGAGTTATAATATTAATGATGAATAAGTTGTGTTGATTAAAGATGAAATTGATAGTTCCATTGTGTTGGGATTATTAGTGTTTATGGAAATCGACATCTATTTCGATGATAATTGATGTTTGGGGGTTATATTGATAAATCGGGTAATTTATCGGATAAATAAGCACTTAATTACTACTAATTCACATGCTTATATAACTATTTGTTCACATGTGGGTACTATTGAATCACATTCATGTACTATTAAGGGAGTTGGTGCAAGATTGATAATACTTGCATGACTAAGTTAAAAATGGAGGTATAGATGGAGGTACTATACTGTAATTCGTATTTTCACATGTCTAGAACTATTGAGTCACATGATTTACTATTCATTCACATGATTTACTATTAGGGTAGGTGGTGCAAGTTTGATAATACTTGCAGGACTAAATTAAAAATGAAAGAAAAGTTGGAGGTATTGTACTGTAATTTTTCGAGCCCCAAAACTTGCAATTATCGAAACTATATTTTCCTATAAATAGAAGCTCATTCTTCCTTCATTTCTCACCAATTCACTAAAGCTATAGAGCAATTATTATAGAGAGAAATTATAGAGAGAAAGAAGAAAAGTATTTTGCTACTTCACTATTTCTATATCCAGCTTTTCTAAGGTAGGAGTATTATTTTTTCTTATCCATGATGAGAACTTCATTATTCCATTCTTTATTATTACATTAGAATAACTCAGATATCTGTGAATACCCTATACTTGGTGAAATTCTTATGTTATTCCATTTTTTTTTTTTACATTGGAATATCCTCAGATGTATGCTTTTTCTGTGGGACTGGTTTCGCCTTTACTATTCTCACTGGAATATCCCATGCATGCGTTTTACGCCGGACCTAGTTCCGTATTTATTATTCTATTGGGAATAACCCGTTTGTGCGGTTTCTATCGCATGCATGGTGAATCCTTATGTTATTCCATTCTTTATTATTCAGTTGGAATAACCTTATATGTGGATTACCACATGCATGGTGAACGATCCTTTGTATTTCATTCCTTGTTAAATTGTGGAAATGATCTCGCATTTCGTGGATTATGATGAAAGTCATAATAAAAGCATTGGACTAATGAAAATCATGGGTATATGTGGTATTAGTAAGTGTTATGATGAGTTATGTTGGTTATTATGTGAAAACATGAAAGTTTCTTAGAAATCACAAAGGGTTGAAAAATCAGATTTTGGTGAAAATGGAACATGAAATTCAATTGACCATATTTCCTATTATATTTCGAATTTTTGAGTGTGGTCAAGTTCTAGAGTTAGGTCTATGATTTTTGTAACTTATTTAAGTAGAATCACTGAAAAAGGTGTTGTAGATTTTTGTGTGGACTGATTTTAGCAAAGTACGAAAAACTGCAAAATATGAAAAAGGCTGCTGCCACAATTTTAAAAGGGCTGTTTCGGCCACTTAATTTGTGAGAAAAATTCTAGCCTTTTGGGACATGAAAGTATATGGTATAAAGTACCTCCTGTCCAAAAATGATCTCATTCCGACTTAAAATGAGCAAGTTATGACCATTTCAATATTTAGGTTTTTCCGACAAAAAATGCTATAACCGGAGTTCTATAACTCTGATGACCATGAAATTTAAAATGGAAGCTCACGTTAACATGTGTAAGATCCTGCTAAGATTTGAGAATTTCTGGAGTTAAACTTAAGGTAGCTAATTTCTTAAGGAATTAATTAGAAATTAATTTTTGAAAAATAGTAAATGAATTTTAAAAATTCCGAGAAAAATATATGTTCAATATGGGACTATATTATGCTTAATCCCAGAAAAGAATAATTTTTGGGACTGATTTGGTATTTTTTATGAAAATAATCTAGTTACGAGTAAATGAGACGTTATTAGTTCTTGGTTAAATTAATTCTTGAACTTGTTTTATTGAATTCTTATATCATTGTCATCATCCTCATATTTATATTTTGTTGAAAGTCATCTGTGGCCTATAGTGCATAGATGGACTTGGTATGATTATGACCAGGGATTATTCGGTATAATCATGACCGTAATGTTATAAATGACGTGGTAAAAGTCCTCATTGGCCCGTAGTGCATTAATGGATAGTTTTTGGTATGATTATGACTATGGATTCTCTTCGGCCAAGGGTGCAAAGATGAATTGTTTTATAGCATGATCAGGACTGTTGATAAAAACACGATTATCTTTGGCCCGTAGTGCATGGATAATTTGTGGTTGTGATACTAATGAAAAAGTCCTCATTGGCCCGTAGTGCATTGATGGATAGTTTTTGGTATGATTATGGCTATGGATTCTCTTTGGCCAAGGGTGCAAAGATGAATTGTTTTATGGCATGATCAGACCGGTTGATGAAAAACACGATTATCTTTGGCCCGTGAAAGCATGAATAATTCGTGGTCGTGATACTAAAGAATATCCTTGGCCTGTAGTGCAGGGATAATTTGATGATGTGGATTAATTATTGAGCTGAGTCTCAGAAATGAAATATTAATTCATGGATGTGATAATAATGAATATCCTTGGCCGTAGTGCATGGATAATTCATGGATGTGATATTAACGAATATCCTTGGCCGTAGTGCAGGGGTGATTCGATGATGTGGATTATTTATTAAGCTGAGTCTCAACGCATTATTGGTTTTAAAGTTGTATATCTTTGGCCCGGTAGTGCAAAGATGAATTTATTAGTATGATTATGAAGCGGGAATTGTGATTTGGTATAACCATGATTTGTGATATTTCGGTGAAGATAGGTGATGAGAATCATCTTCATCACAGGTCGCGAAAAGGAATTGTAATCACAATTATGATTATGAGTTATTCATATGATTGTGGGCGAGAATTGTTGATTGATGTTACTGAGGATAAAACATTATTGGTGGACTTTTAACATGGAGAAGATAATAGACCTGATGGTCTATTTGACTCTTCTAATGGATTGCTCATTCCGCTGCAACTATGGTTAAAAAGTTTTATCATCTACCATATGTTCTAAATCTCTGATTTATTATTGATGAAAGCTATTGATAATTTAATTATCTTTAGTTATGATATTCTTTACTGGGCTAGTTGTGCTCACCCTTTTGCTTCACAATTCCTTTCAGGTAATAAGAGTGTAGCTGGGTCGAGCGGGGATAATAGGGGAATAGAACAGTGGTCTCTAACTGTGGAGGTTCTCCCTAAACAGTATAAAAAAGTGTGTTGTATTCTATACATCATTTAGTAGTTATATTTGGTGAATCAAATAGGGTGAGGCGAACCCAACTTTGGAAGGGTGTTTTGCCACTATCACACAAGATGTCTAATGACATACAACCTCGTGTTATCATAAGACAGGGTTGTGCGCATCCACTTACTGAGTATATCTACGGGCACTACCTATATGATCTTAGAGTTTATATAAAATATAATATTCATTTGGAGACAGTGGAGATAGTTATATGTCAAGAGAAGACTCACCATTGGAAAGAAGATGATAGTAATCTTCTCATTTTTCTTTGGGGTCTATTGGGTCAACCAAGGATAATTCTGTGGCCATATGATATCTATTATAACTTAGACGCATGACCTCCCATGTACAAAGGTTTCCTTGAGCACTTCCCAAAGATTTTAATTTCTAAAACAGTCTTTGACTATACTTTTATGTAAATTACCATTGTAGGGTTGTGGTCAAGGCACCATGAGAGTTACATACATTTGTATTAAAACTCACAGTTAAGCGTCATGGTCGATTCTATCTGACATACTCAACAATTAGATAAATGAAGTTGTATCTGAATTTTGTACTATGTATCGGACGACTTCGGAATGGGTGATGTATACCTAATTTTGGGGTAGTCACACGTAGTCAAAGATGAACAGTGTTGAGATGAACATGACCAACCGGTGATACAAATGAATATCTTTGGCTGTAGTGCAAAGATGAATATTTGATTCAAGATGTATATTGATTGATGTTACAGGATAAAATATTGATGATGGACTTTTAAATCTTAGAAGATAGTGGAATTCTTTCTCTACTTGACTCTTCTAATGGATTCTTCATTTTTGCAGCTTGCGGTTGTTGATCTAAAACTTGTTGTCTATTATATTTTATCAAATTTTTCTGTTGAAGACTAATGATAAATTATTGTATATTATCTTAGTCATAATATTCTTCTTCGGGCTAGTTGAGCTCACCTTTTTCTTTTTGTTCCATTTTTCTTCTCGGGAGGTGAGAACATAGCGAGAACTAAATAGGGGTATGGAGTGATGGGTCAGGATAGTTGTATTAGTAGTCCTCACTATTTTATAAAATAGTGTATCAATAATTATAATGAGGACTCCTTTTGAGTTTGTATACTCTCTATTAGACAATAGTTGTATTCAAACTCACAATATATGTGTTGTCGTATTTTGCACGATAATTGTATTACTGAAGTTGTATTTGTTTATGTACCATGTATTTGGCGACTCAGAATGGGTGATGTATACCTATTTTGGGGGCGTCACAGTTGGTATAATCATAACATTTAATGTTACAGGAAAAAGTTATGATGAAAGTTCTCTTTGGTCCGTAGTGCAAAGATGGACATGTAATTGGCATGATCATGACCACTGGTGATGCAAACGATTATCTTTGACCCGTAGTGCATAGATAATTCGTTGAATGGAAATAATTATTGATTGGTGTTACATGGATAAAATATTGATGATGGACTTTTAAATCATAGAAGATATCAGACATAATGCTCTACTTGACTCTTCTAATAGATTGTTATTTTCGCTGCAATTGTTGATCTAAAACTTGTTGTCTATTGTATTATATCATATTTCTCCCTGTTGAGAACTATGGATAATTTGTTCTGCATTATCTTAGTCTTAATATTTTTTACTGAGCTAGTTGAGTTCACCATTTTCTTTCATTGTTCTCTTCGGGAAATGAGAATATAGCTAGGATTAGTCGGGGAATGCAGTGACGATCCGAGATAGTCATTATAGCAGTCTTCATAATGTTGTAAAATAGTGTAACAATAATTGTAATGAAGACTTAATTTGAGTATGAATATTATCGTATTATGTACGGTGTAATATTTGTATTCAAACTCTCAGTTTATGTGTTATCGTATTTTGCACAACAATTGTATAAATAAAGTTTGTATTTAGATTCTGTACCATGTATTTTGGCGACTCAAAATGAGTTGTGTGGACCTATTTTGGGGGCGTCACAATGTATATATACCATATATTATTACTTATTATATTGTCATTGTAATATATTATATATATATATATGTGTGTGTGTGACCCAAAAGTACAAAAGTATTAAAAAAAATTGGCTCGACGGCACAGCCCCCGAACCCTACTAAATTATTTATAGTTGAATAATAATTTTGACCCCACTGAAAAATATTTCTGACTTCACCACTGGATCCTGGCATACTTACGAGATTGAATTTACCAAGTTACCAATCTTGTTTGCTACTAATATATATAGCGCACAAGTAGGAATTATTAGGCCATGTTTAGGAAGTGTTTGCCTTTTGTTTTTCCTCCATTATTGTGTTACTTTGCATAGAGAGGAAAAACGAGACGGGCCAGGTGTCCATATGACTTTTTGATATTTTTCACATGAAAAGTATAGCTATAGATGTGACGCCCCCAAAATAGGTATACAACACCCATTCTGAGTCGCCAAATACATGGTACAGAAAGCAAACTATAACTTCAATAATACAATTGTCGTGCAAAATATGACAACACATACTGTGAGTTTAAATACAAATATTTTCTTTTAGACAATATCCACACTCAAATAAGTCCTCATTACAATTATTGATACGCTATTTCACAGAATAGTGAGGACTACTATTGCAACCATCTGGACCGTCAATCCATTCCCCGACTAGTCCCAGCTATATTCTCATTTCCTAAAGAGAACAGTGAAAGAAAGGGTGAGATCAACTAGCCCAGTAAGAAAATATTATGACTAAGATAATATACAATAAATTATCATTAGTCTTCAACAGGGAAAAATCTGATAAAATATAATAGACAACAAGTTTTAGATCAACAACTGCAGCAGAATAAGCAATCCATTAGAAGAGTCAAGTAGAGAAAGAATTCTACTATCTTCTAAGATTTAACAGTTCATCATCAATATTTTATCCCTGTAACATCAATCAATATACATCTTGAATCAAATATTCATCTTTGCACTACAGACCAAAGATATTCATTTGTATCACCAGTTGGTCATGTTCATCTCAACATCTGTTCATCTTTGCACTACGGGCCAAAGATATTCATTAGGTAATCATTCATCTTTGCACTACAGGTCAAAGATATTCATCAGTTAATCATTCATCTTTGCACTACAGGCCAAAGATATTCATCAGTTAATCATTCATCTTTTAGGACTGAGGATGATGAAAAATATCTTAAAGAAAATGAATCCAGTGAGATAAAAGATCAAATATTAGGGATTAAATTACATGTTTTATCCAAGTTCAAAAATACTTCATAATAACCAATTGTGAAAATGAATTCAAAATAAAGATCAAAACATGGATACAATCAAAGATAGTAACCATAATAGACAACTTGGACAAAAAGAAGAAAAATTCATTTTTTGGTGAATAGTCTGCGTATTCGTGAATAATAGTCAGATATCGTGAATAAGTAATCGTGATATCGTGAATAGTAACTCCGACACCAAAAGATAAAAATTCCACAAGAAATATCATCATGCTTCGTGAATAGTACTCATGAATAGTAACTCGTGAATAGTAACTCATGAATAGTAACCCTGACATGAAAAGTTCTAAATTTGATAAAAAGTTCCAACCAATATTTCGGCATAATGATATTGAAGAAATAATATCACTTACGAAGAAAATAACATCCCTTACCTTGCAAAGACAGTACTTCTGACTGGAATACTGGATATAGTGCTGAAGAAACTTGCATCGCTAATTAGAAACTCACAAAGTATCTAAATACTCACAAAATACACTCGATAATATAGAGAGAGAAAGAGAGAAAACTTGTTTCTGGTGTGATTTTCAATTCTAACTTAGCACCCTATTTATAGGAAAATGCTTAGAACACCATAGAATACTAACCTGCTACCTGATGGCTTTACCTATTACTATTGCCACCCACCACATTTGAAATTCAATTGAGCACATTTCTCACCAACCAATTCTAGAATTTTCCAAAATGTTTTATCATTTAAACAATAATCAGAATGTGACAACCCCAAAATAGGTCCATTCCATCCAACCCATTCTGAGTCGCCAAATACATGGTACAGAAAACAACTACAACTTTATTACAACAATTATCGTGCAAAATACAACAACATAAATGATGTGAGTTTTGATACAAATATATACCAACTGTGACTCATGTCCCAACCTTGGATAGAATGTCACTATGACACCTTACATAAAGGTACAGTCAAAAACTGTTTTAGAAATTAGAATCTTTGGAAAGTGCTCAAGAAAACCTTCGTACATGGGAGGCCATGCGTATAGGTTATGATAGATATCATATGCCCACGAATTATCCTTGGTTGACCCAATAGACCCCAAAGAAAAACGAGAAGATTACTATCATCTTCTTTCCAATGGTGAGTCTTCTCTTGACATATCATTATCTCCACTGTCTCTAATTGAGAATTATACTTCAAACAAACACCAAGATCATATTGGTAGTGCGCGTAGATATACTCAGTAAGTGGATGTGCACAACCTTGTCTTATGATGACACGAGGTTGTATGTCTTTAGACATCTTGTATGATAGTGGCAAAACACCCTTCCAAAGTTGATTTCACCTCACCCTATTCGGTTCACCAAAATTATATATCAAATGACGTATATAATACGACACACTTATCTAAAGTCTCAATAAAATTACTTTCATACTATTTAGGGAGAACCTCAACAGCTATAGACCACCGTTCTATTCCTCTGTTATCCCCAAATGACCCAAATTTACACTTTTATTACACGAAAGGAATTGTGAAGCAAAAGGGTGAAACAACTAGCTCGATAAAGAATATCATGACTAAAGATAATTAAATTATCAATAGCCTTCATCGATAATAAATCGAGATTTAGAACATATGGTAGATGATAAAACTTTTCAACCATAGTTACAATGAACGAAGCGATCCATTAGAAGAGTCAAAATAGACTATAAAGTCTATAATCTTCTCCATGTTAAAAATCCACCAACAATGTTTTATCCCTGTAACATCAATCAACAATTCTGGTCCACAATCATATAAATAACTCATAATCATAATTGTAGTTCTAAATTCCTCTTCTCATCCAGGACGAAGATAATTTTCATCACCTATCTTTACCTAAAATATCAAAGATCGTGGTTATACCAAATCACAGTCCCTGTTCATAATCGTACTAATAAATTCATCTTTGCACTACGGGCCAAAGATATTCATTAACAGTTCATCTTTGCACTACGGGCTAAAGATATTCAACAACAGATCATCTTTGCACTACAGGCCAAAGATATTAATATATCAAAGAAATACATAATTATTTCAGAATTTATATAAACGATAATTATAACCATGTTGATCAATTTACCTTTGCACTTAAGCTAAAAATATTCAATTGTAAATTCAATAGTCATGATCATACCAGTTACAATTCAACTTTGCACTACTGGCCAAAGAGAACCCATAGTCACGATCATACCAATAATCTACCCATCTTTACACTCAAGTCAAAGAGAAATTCCATCACCAAGGTTATAAAAATGTTATATATGATAATAAAAACAATATGATCAACATATAGTTTTAATCTCAAGAGTAATATTCATAAATCAACTATAATTTGGTTAGAAAAAGAAACCAATTTTTTTTCGTGAATAGTACCCGTGAATAGTAACTCGTGAATAGTAACCCATGAATAGTAACTCATGAATAGTAACTCGTGAATAAGACTCGATTCATACATACATAATACCGTATATCGTAAATAATGTCATATCGTAAATAGTGTCATATATCATGAATAGTCTGCGATATCGTGAATAGTCCGTAGATACGTGAATAGTAACCCCACTCAAAAGGTAAAAATTCTACAATAAGATCCATACCAATATGTCAGTATAATGATATTGAAAGAATAACATCATTATGAAGAATATAACATCCCTTAATATCCCTTACCTCAAAAGAGCAGCACTTCTGACTGGATATCGGATATGACGCTGAAGGAAACTTGCAATGATGAATAGTAACTCACCAAGTATCTAAATACTCACAAAATACACTCGATAATCTAGAGAGAAAAAGAGAGAAAACTTATGAATTCTGGTGTGATTTTCAATTCTAACTTAGCCCTCTATTTATAGGAAAATGTTAGCACGCCGAAACAGACTTGACCTGCTACCTGATGGTTTTATCTGTTACTATTCCACCCACAAAAAATCAGTCATCTTCCCCAACAACCAAAAGTGGGTCCCACCCATTTCTAGAATTTTCCACCAAAATTATTTATAAACCTAATTTCCGAATCAGTCACCTCTTAAAATTAATAACAAATCACTCGTTCATTTTTAACGGTTCAAAATTTGTGGACATATACTCAACTTATATATGTATAACATATCCAAAAATCACAATGATCCAACAGTCATATTAAAAATTATAACTCACACAATAAAGCAGTAAGAACACTGATTTGATCTTTTAATACCTCCAATCCGACAAAATACTGATAAAACAACTCAATATTATCTCCTTCATTTAATCAAATAAATAAATCCATCATTTATATCCACATCAAATAAATATTTCCTTATCATATGAATCAATAATTAATTATTCACAAATAATATTACAGAATCACAGTTATGACAACCAGGCAGTTCCCAGGAAAGAGGGGGCTTTCCGATAAGGATTTCTCCTTACTAGCGTGCAATTAGGTGACCAAACCTCTCCTTGACAGAACTCTCTAGACATTGCCAATAATTCTATCTCATAATATTATTCAAATAATATGAATTATTGATCTGATAATGGGAAATATTGTGCAGTGACAATTATTGAAACCAAAATAATATAAAATATCAACGCAGTAATTATTGAATCAATAAAATAAAATATTGAACAGTAACTACTGTAACAATTATTGAGTAGTGCCTTCTTACGTAAGAATCAATAATTCAAAATACTTGTAAATACTCGTGTCTTCTTTGTGCAACAACGCGTATTACTTTACTTTACCCACCGGGTATTCCAACAGTGTTAACGATAACAATTACGCCGTTATTTATAAAAACTCAAATTTGTCGTTTTCTTCATCGACAGTTATCCGTTATGGGACCCACAAAATATAAACTACTGCATTAAATGCGAATATTCCCTACGTAAAAGAATATTCCACGACCAAACGAATACCCCGATAAATAAATATTTTATAACCACTTGTGTATTTTAAAAAATTTCATATATCACCCTTAACTTTAACCTTTTATCAATTTAACCATTTATTAAATAGAAAAATTGAATACTTTGATTTCATAAAATTCGGGGTCTTACACAGAAACTTTAATAATTCATAGAAAATAGCCCGTTATCAGAAAAATACTAATTTTATGTCCATTCCACATGAAATCGAATTCTCTACAACTTTGTAGCTTTGAGATTTTCCAAATTCCAAACAGAAAAATACCCGAAATCCATAAACGGATGAATTTTAAATACTTCCAATTCGACACTGATAAAACATCTCAGCATTAATTCCTTCATTAATAACCACATAAATAAATCCATCATTTATATCCACATAAAATAAATATTTCCTTATCATATGAATCAATAATTAATTATTCACAAATAATATTACAGAATCACATTTATGACAACCAGACTGTTCCCAGGAAAGATGGGGCTTTTCGATAAGGATTTCTCCTTACTGGTGCGCAATTAGGTGACCAAACCTCTCCTTGATAGAACTTTCTAGACATTGCCAATAATGCTATCTAATAATATTATTCAAATAATATGAATTATTGATCTGATAATAGAGATACTGCGCAGTGATAATTATTGAAACAACAATAATATAAAATATCAACGCAGCAATTATTGAACCAATAAAATAAAATATTGAATAGTAATTATTGTAATAATTATTGAGTAGTGCCTTCTTATGTAAGGATCAATAATTCAATAATACTTTGCAATACTGTGTGCTACTGTGTAACCACGCGTATTACTGTATTTTAACCACCGAGTATTCCAACAGTGTTAACGGTAACAACTACGTCATTATTTATAACAACCCAAACTTTGTCGTTTTCTTCATCCGATAGTTATCCGTTATGGGGCCCACAAATGGCTGCGCCGTCGTACGAATATTCCCCGACAGAAAGAATATTCCACGACCAAACGAATATTCTCCGACACAATGAATATTTTATAACCACTTGCTTATTTTGCAAAATTTGCACATTTCATCCATAACCAAAGTATTATATCAAATTATCACCTTATTATTCACAATAATAAATAGAGGAAAATCGATTTTTATTTATAATAAGTTGGGGTCTTACAACCTCCCCTCCTTATGAAATTTCATCCTCGAAATTACGTACGTACCTGGTGTTTCGAAAAGGTGAGGATACCTCGCTTTCATTTTTGATACCAACTCCCAGGTCATTTCTTTAATAGCATGGTTTCTCCACAAAACCTTAACTTGTGGTATAACCTTCGTGCATAGGACATGTTCTTTCCTATCCAAGATCTTAACAGGTACCTCCTCATACGTTAAATCTTCGGCTATCTCGTCTAATTCTAACGCAATAATGTGGTTTAGGTCGTCCACATATTTACGTAACATCGATACGTGAAAAACATTATGAACACGCGGCATACTTAGCGTTAAGGCGAGTCTGTAAGACCCCAACTTTTATAAATAAAGATGAATTTTTTTATAAATATTATTTTTGAATATTATGGAATAAATTTGATATAATGTCATAGTTGTGGGTAATATTTATAAATTTTGCAAAGTAAGCAAGTTGTTATAAAATATTAGTTTGGTGGGGAATATTCTTTTTGTCGGGGAATATTAGATGCGACGGCTCAAATCATTAGTGGACCCCTATGAACTAAGTATTGTCGTAGTTAGAAAACTTGACAAAATTATTTTTCTATAAAAAATAACGGCAGAGGTGTTACATTAAAACTGTTGAACTACCCTATAGTAGTAAAAATACGATGTCTGGCGTGGTTGTATAAGAGCACACGATATTGATTATTGATGCTTACGTGAGAAGTCACTCAACTATGCTCAATTATTGCTACATAATTCTTTGCGCATCATATCTCTTATATTATTGATTCAATTATTGTCACGATGATCATCTCATATAATATGTTATAGTATTAAATTATTAATTGAGGCGACAAGTTATAAATGATTAATAATTGTTGAAAGATTAAATATGTGTTGATTAAAAATAAAATGATTTGTGGTAATATTTATTCAATCCTTGATGTATATAAAGAGTCTCATTATGAGGCGTTTGTGGTAAGTTTGATTATTTTATGGGGGGCCCATATGTCATCATCTAAGAGTCCTTCGTCAATAGTAATTACCTTTGTGAATAGTAATTACCTTTGTGAATAGTAATTACCTTTGTCAATAGTAATTACCTTCGTCGATAAGTAATTATCCCTTTGCGAATAGTAGTTGTCTCTTCAATATTACCAAGAGTCATTTTGACCCTTCCGTTAAGACCAAGAGCCACCCTCGGTTTTTCTATAAATAGAAAGCTCATTCCTTCATTATTTCTTACGAATTCAATTTGAAACTCTGAGAGAGAAACTATAGAGAGAAAGAAGAAAAGTATTTTGCTACTTCACTTTTCCAATATTCACTCTTCTAAGGTAGGGAATATTATTTGTTGTACTAAGTAAGTAAGGGTGTTATTTTTTTTTATTCATGAAGAGAACGTACATTATTCCATTCTTTATTTATTACATTGGAATAACTTTGTAAAAGTGGCATACCCTATACATGACACATATATATGTGGAATACCTATACTTGGTGAAATCTTATATTATTCCATTCTTTATTTATTCTCTTTGGAATAACCTATAAAAGTGGCATACCCTATACATGACACTGTATATACTAATACCCTATACTTGGTGAAATCCTTATATTATTCCATTCTTTATTTATTACATTGGAATAACTTTTGTAAAAGTGGCATACCCTATACATGACCACATATGCTTAATACCTATACTTGGTGAAATCCTTATATTATTCCATTCTTATTTATTCATTTGGAATAACTTTTGTATCACGCTGAATCCCCATACTTGGTGACATTCTTCTATTATTTTATTACTCCGTTGGAACATCCACATTCGCATGCTTTCTGTGGGACACAGTTAAAATCTTTATTATTCTGTCTTTATTGTTCTATTGGAATATCCTCATGCATGTGTTTTACACCTGACTGGTTTAAATCTTTATTATTATGTATTTATTATTACATTGGAATAACTTTTACTCGCAAGTCACCGCATGCATGGTGATTTCTTTTGTTATTTCATTTGCTATTATACTCAGTTGGTTAAAATTTTGACTTCTATACTCCATGAATTTAGTGGAATATCCTTGATATTTGCGCTTCATCCAAGATTTTTCATGAAAATATTTTTCGAGAGCATTCTTGAATTTTACTCTACAAAGCAGTATCATGTTGACAATTTGGATGTTATTAGTTCCTGAATAAATTAATTCGTGAACTTGTTTTATTGAATTATTAAGTCATTGTCATCATCCTCATGTTATATTATGTTATCTTTGGCTTACGTGCATAGATGAACTTAGTATGATTATGACCAGGGATCATTCGGTATAATCATGGCTTGTTATAAATGATGTGATAAAAGTCCTCAGTGGCCTGTAATGCAGTGATGGATTGTTTTTGGTATGATTATGACCAGGGGTGATTCGGTATAGTCATGACCATTGATAATTTGATGAAAATCCTTGACCGTGGTACAGGGATGATTAGATATTGTGGTTTATTCATTAAACTGAGTCTTAGTGATAAAAATTGATGAAAACCTTTTTAAAACCTAAAAGATAGTAGACTTTATTTTCTACTTGACTCTTTTAATGGATTACATATTCCGCTGCAGTCAAACTGGTTGTCTATTGTATTTTATCAGTTACACATTGTTGAAGACTATTGATAATTTATTCTGCATTATCTTAGTTATAATATTTCTTACTGGGCTAGTTGAGCTCACCCTTTCTTTCACTGTTCTCTTCAGGAAATGAGAATATAGCTAGGACGAGTAAGGGAAACGAATGATGGTCCTGAAGATAGCATTATTAGTCCTCACTATTCTTTTAAATAGTGTGATAATAAATGTAATGAGGACTCCTTGAGTATGGATATTGTCTAAATGACAATATTCCTATTAGAACTCTCGATTTATGTATTGTCGTATATTATACGACGGATGTATAATTAAGTTTGTATTTGTATTTTGTACCATGTATGGCGACTCGAATGGGTGATGAATACCTAATTTTGGGGGCGTCACGGTTGGTATCGTAGCTTAGGATATGATCCTGGCTAAGATGCGAGATAAGAACTAGGAGGGAGAGCAGAATTCCTTCATTAGTATGACCTACCTAAATTTATTTGTTATTTAATTGGTCGATCAGAGTATAGGGATAATATTTGATATATTAATTAACCCTTGTGTTGTGGCGGTGTTTGGAAATGGCAATGAAAATATTCACATGGAGTGAATGTGATCGTTGTGACACCTTTAATCACTAATCGGAGTTAATGCGATTATCGACGAGGAACAAATTAGAGATATCCACATAGTGAATGAAGAACTAATTGTTGCACTTTGACCTGAGCTAGTTGCAGAGGTAGCGGTGAGAGTGAGGAAGAAGAGGAAGAAGAGGAACACGAGGAGAATTGGTTAGAAAAATTTATGATCAAAACTTAGAATTACAAAATCGTGTTCGTGAGCTAGAAGAATAGGTTGAAGAACGGCAAACGGTCGTGGAACAAAGGGATACAACAATTCAAAATTGGGTTACCCGATATGTGATGCTTGAACAAAATCACGCTTTGGCAGGGTGTAAGATATTAAAGTTGGAATCGAGAATTTAAAATCAAAGATCACCAAAAAGAAAAACAATCGAGCGAAGGAGAATAGGCGATGCATGGGTAAAAAGTTGCACAACGCGTTGATAGTGTAGAAAAAACGTCCGATCCAATAAAGCTAAAATAGATGAAATGGACTTTGCTTTTGGACAACAATTGGGAGAACCAACATCGAATTCGAATTACCCGCATGCATAGCGGTCAACCCGAATTCGATATGGATCGGAGAATAATGATTCAAATCATAGATCGGGAATGTGAAGAAGCACTTAAGGGTGGAATATACCCTATAGTAAAAGTCAAACTTCGGTAATTTAAGCGAAAGCGTTTATTTAGAAAACCCGAACGAAGTTATTACGGTAAATTAATTATAAATTATTATAAGTCTATACTTTATTCAATACAAGTTCTACCCACTATTTTATTCTACCTAGTTGTGTTCAATGTTTAAATTTGACTTGAAAAAATTAGACTTTGATTTATCTATTGAAACTTCGTTGGGAGAAACCTTCGTTACCTCCACACATTTATTAATCTTGTTGTTTCAAATAAACACTTTCACGTTACTGTCGATCTTATCTCTTTGAAAATACTTGCCTTTGAGGTAATTTTTAAAAATGATTGATTAACTACTCATTATTCTTTTTGTAAGGTTGTTAGCTTTCATATTCCTAACCAACTTTGTTATCTGAATTCAAAGTAACCAAACCCTAAAGTTAATCAACGTTATATCAAGCCATAAGTAAAGAGCCCCGATCCTTTCGTTGTTGACTTCCTTGTGTGGAATGCAAAGCCGGACTTTCATAGGCGATGTCGTGAATGACGATGACAAGTTGATAGGTATCATTGTGAGGTCTTATCTAGGTTAAAGGATAGAAGTCACAGTTGGTATCAATGTAACGTCTTATCCAAGTCTTGGATAAGAGTAGCGATTTTGAATGATATTTCTATCATTAATAAATTTCTTGACGTATTTTTGAAGATTTCCTAGCCTACCCTAGAGCATGAAATCGAATTTTGTATTGACCCAAAAGATAAAAACCCATTTCTTAAACCCTCAAATATTTCTTCAACTAAAAGGATCTGCATTTACGAGGATTATGATGAAAGTCATAATAAAAGCATTGGACTAATGAAAATCATGGGTATATGAAGTATTAGTAAGTGTTATGATGAGTTATGTTGGTTATTATGTGAAAACATGAAAGTTTCTTAGAAATCACAAAGGGTTGAAAAATCGATTTCGGTAAAAAGCGTAACATGAAATTCAATTGACCATATCTCCTATTATATTTTGAATTTTTGAGTGTGGTCAAGTCCTAGAGTTAGATCTATGAGTTTTGTAGCTTATCCAAGTGGAATCGAGTGGAAAGGTGCTGTAGATTTTCGTGTGGACTGAATTTAGCAAAAGAGTCCAAAGCTTCAAATTACAAAAATGCTCTTGCTTAAACTTTAAGGGCTGTTTCGGCCAATAAATTTATGTGAAAAATTCTGGCCTTTTGGGACATGAAAATATATGTTATAAAGTACCTCCTGTCCAAAAATGAGCTCATTCTAACTTAAAATGAACAAGTTATGACCATTTCAATATTTAGGTTTTTTGACGAAAAATGCTATAACTGGGAGTTCTATAACTCAGGTATGACCATGAAATTTAAACTGGAGGCTCACATTAACATGTGTAAGGTCCTGCCAAGATTTGGGAATTTTGGAGTTAAACTTGAGGTAGCTAATTTCTTAAGAATTAATTAGAAATTGATTTTGAAAAATAGTAAATGAATTTTAAAATTTCAAGAAAATATATTTTCATTATGGGATTATATTATGCTAAATCCCAGAAAAGAAATATTTTTGGGACTGATTTGATATTTTTCATAAAAATAGTTTAATTCTGAACATATGAGTTAAATATGTTATGTGAAGTAACAAAGTTGAAAATAAATTTTATGGCTAGAGAATCCTATATAGAGTATATGCATATTTTTTTTTTGAGGGATTTGATAATTGGTGATGATATCTTATGAGTATGGCATTTTGAATGATTAAATGCATTATATGGTAAAGCGTAAACAATTGATATAAATTGTTTATAAATTTAAGAAGTGATTAAAATATTGTTATAATATTAATGATATTAGATTATGAGATTATTTAGTGATTGATAACATGGGGATATTCTTGAATCCTGGATAAATTATATTATAAATGTTTAATATTTATCCTTTATCTCATTTGATTGATTCTTTATATCATTATCCTCATGCTTATATTGTGTTGAAAGTCATCTGTGGCTTACGTGAATAGATGGACTTGGTATGATTATGACCAGGGATTGTTCGGTATAATCATAACCGTAATTGAAAACACGATTATCTTTGGCCGTAGTGCATAGATAATTTGTGGTCGTGATACTAATGAATACACGATTATCTTTGGCCGTAGTTTGTGGTCGTGATACTAATGAATACACGATTATCTTTGGCCGTAGTGCATGGATAATTCGTGGTCATGATACTAATAAATATCTTTGGTCTATAGTGCAGGGATGATTCGATGATATGGATTAATTATTGAGCTGAGTCCCAGCAATGAAATATTAATTCATGGATGTGGTAAAAGTCATCTTTGGCCGTAGTGCATTGATAGACTTGGTATGATTATGACCAAGGATTATTCGGTATAATCATGGTAGTAATTGAAAACACACGAATATCCTTGGCCAAGGTGCATGGATAATTAAGTGGTCGTGATACTCTTATTAAGCTGCGTCTCAAGATTATTGGTTTTACAATTGTATATCTTTGGCACAGTAGTGCAAAGATGAATTGTTAATGAATATCTTTGGCGGATTAGAAGATGAATTTAATATTTTTAACGATAAAGGTATTCAAGGTATCCTCACCTCTTTATCATATTAGAGTACGTACCCTAATTTCGAGGGCGAAAATTTTATAAGAAGGGAGGTTGTAAGACCCGACTTTTATAAATAAAGATGAATTTTTTATAAATATTATTTTTGAATATTATGGAATAAATTTGATATAATGTTATAGTTGTGGGTAATATTTATAAATTTTGCAAAGTAAGCAAGTTGTTATAAAATATTAGTTTGGTGGGGAAATATTCTTTTTTCTAGGAATATTAAATGCGACGGACTCAATCATTAATGGACCCCAGCGGAAGTATTATCGTAGTTAAAAACGACAAAATTATTTTCTATAAAAAATAACGGCAGAGGTGTTATTCATTAAAAAGCTTGTTGAACTACCCGGTAGTAAAAAATCAAATATGTCTGGCGTAGTTGTATAGTAGCACACGATATTGATTATTGATGCTTACGTGAGAAGTCACTCGGTATGCTCAATTATTACTACAAGAATTCTTTGCATCATATCTCTTATATTATTGATTCAATTATTGTCACAATATCATCTCAGATAATATGTTATAGTATTAAATTATTAATTGAGGCGACAAGTTATAAATGATTAATAATTGTTGAAAGATTAAATATGTGTTGATTAAAAATAAAATGATTTGTGGTAATATTTATTCAATCCTTGATGTATATAAAGAGTCTGTTATGAGACGTTTGTGGTAAGTTTGATTATTTTATGGGGGGGCCATATGTCATCATCTAAGAGTCCTTCAATCAATAGTAATTACCTTTGTGAATAGTAATTACCTTTGTGAATAGTAATTACCTTCGTCAATAGTAATTACCCCTTTGCAAATAGTAGTTGTCTCTTCAATATTACCAAGAGTCATTTTGACCCTTCGTTAAGACCAAGAGCCACCCTCAGTTTTTCTATAAATAGAAAGCTCATTCCTTCATTATTTCTTACGAATTCACTTTGAAACTCTAGAGAGAAAACTATAGAGAAAGAAAAAAGTATTTTGCTACTTCACTTTTCCAATATTCATCTCTTCTAAGGTAGGGAATATTATTTGTTGTACTCGTAAGGGGTGTTATTTTTTTTTATTCATGAAGAGAACGTCTGTTATTCCATTCTTTATTTATTCTGTTGGAATAACCTGTAAAAGTGGCATACCCTATACATGACATGTATATGTGGAATACCCTATACTTGGTGAAATCCTTATATTATTCCATTCTTTATTTATTCTGTTGGAATAACCTGTAAAAGTGGCATACCCTATACATGACACAGATATATGGAATACCTATACTTGGTGAAATCCTTATATTATTCCATTCTTTATTTATTACATTGGAATAACATGTATATCGCTGAATCCCCTATACTTGGTGACATTCTTCTATTATTTTATTATTACATTTGGAACATCCTCATCATGCTTTTTCATGGACTGGTTCCATCTTTATTATTCTGTCTTTATTGTTCTATTGGAATATCACATGCATGTGTTTTACACCCGACTGGTTCCGCCTCTTTATTATTCTCATTTATTATTACATTGGAATAATGCATACATCATGAATCCGCATGCACGGTGATTTCTTTTGTTATTTCATTCGCTATTATACTCAGTTGGTTAAAATTTTGACTTCTATACTCCATGAATTTAGTGGAATATCCTTGATATTTGCGCTTCATCCAATATTTTTCATGAAAATATTTTTCTGAGCATTCTTGAATTTTACTCTACAAAGCAGTATCATGTTGACAATTTGGACGTTATTAGTTCTGAATAAATTAATTAAATGAACTTGTTTTATTGAATTATTATGTCATTGTCATCATCCTCATGTTATATTATGTTATCTTTGGCTTACGTGCATAGATGAACTTAGTATGATTATGACCATGGATCATTCGGTATAATCATGGCTTGTTATAAATGATGTGATAAAAGTCCTCGATGGCTTTGTAATGCGTTGATGGATAGATTTTGGTATGATTATGACCATGGGTGATTCGGTATAGTCATGACCATTGATAATTTGATGAAAATCCTTGGCCAGTAGTGCGAGGATGATTAGATATTGTGGTTTATTCATTAAAGCGAGTCTTAGTGATAAAATTGATGAAAACCTTTTAAAACCTAAAAGATAGTAGACTTTATTTTCTACTTGACTCTTTTAATGGATTACATTTCATTGCAGATTAAACCGGTTGTCTATTTTATTTTATCAGTTACACATTGTTGAAGACTATTGATAATTTATTCTGCATTATCTTAGTTATAATATTTCTTACTGGGCTAGTTGAGCTCACCCTTTCTTTCACCTTTATTCTCTTGAAAATGAGAATATAAATTTGGGACGAGTCGGAAAAGCGAGTGATGGTCCTGAAGATAGCATTAGTAGTCCTCACTATTCTGTTAAATAGTGTGATAATAAATGTAATGAGGACTCCTTGAGTATGGATATTGTCTAAATGACAATATTCCTATTAGAACTCTCAGTTTATGTATTGTCGTATGTTACACGACAGATGTATAATTAAGTTTGTATTTGTATTTTGTACCATGTATCTAGCGACTCAGAATGGGTGATGAATACCTAATTTTGGGGGCGTCACAGAGTCTATAGGCCACAGTTCCTACTTGATCGAGGATTTAAAATAAATCGAAGGCTTGAGCTTTCTTCTCTTCATCGACTCTTACTTCTAGAATAACGCATTCTTGCACCTTCTTCTTTATATTCATCAGCTCCAGTGTGTAGCTTGAGCAATTTTAACTTTATCAATTAAAGTCAGTTCTACTCGTATATTCGTTATCTTCACGTGGGTCCCTAGAGTCTTTAACTCTATCTTCATCATTTGTAAGTTATACGAAATGGGTTTTTGTGTTAACAACGTCTCACTCAATGGCATATGATCTTCTTCTACTCAACGCGCCATGTCGGCACCACGTTCGCTTTCCCACGATGGTATTGAATGGTACGATCGTAATCCTCAACAAATTCGAGCCAACGTCTTTGGCGCATTATATATTCATTTTTGGTTGAAGAAATATTTAAGGGTTTAAGAAATGGGTTTTATCTTTGAATTCGATACAAAATTCGATTTCACGCCTAGGGGTAGGCTAAGAAGTTCTTTGAGAATACGTCAGGAGATTTATTAACAATAGAAATATCATTTAAAAATTGTGACTCTCATCCAAGACTTGGATAGCACATGAAATGAAGGTTTCTACTAACGAAGTTTCAATCGATAAGTCAAAGTCTAACTTCTCTAGAGTTAAATTTAAACATTGAGTGTAAGCAAGAGAGATAGAATAATGGGTAGAACCGGTATCTAATAAGGTATAGACTTCACAAGAATTTATAATTAACTAACCCGTGCTAACTTCGTTCGGGTTACTCGCTCTTTGAGAAGTCATGAGAAACGCTTCTTCACTGAAACCACCGACTTTGTTTTGTCCAGTATCCACCTTTGGTGCCATAGTCCCCAATGGGCTTGATTTATTCTGAGGACAAAATCGAGCTATGTGTCCGTCTTTTCCACAATTAAAACATATCTTGGAAAGATGTGAACAGTTTGGACTTATATGTCCCTCCTCTCCGCATCTGTAGCATCTAACTGATGGTCGTTCTCCTCCCCTAGAATTTATTGCTGGTGTTGGTGTTGTTGCTGACGTCTTCCCGTCATCGTTAAATCTCCTCTTCTTGAAATTTCCACTTGAATCATTTCTTCTATTATCTTGGCCATGATTACCACCGAAGTGGTTACCATTTCTGGCATGATAATTTCTTCCACGATGGTTATCATTGTTCATGACCATTGGTGTTGTCCTGAATGCGATTATTATCGTGTTGTTGCTCGATATCCTTCGGTTGGGCTGGCTCATTATCGCGCTCCAATAACTGAGCCCTATTCACTACATTTGAATATAAACGAAGTTTGTGAGAAATGAGGTATTGACGTATTTCGGGTTTCAAACCTCGCAGAAACATTCACGTCATTCTCTCCTCATTATCAACCAAATGGGATGCAAATCGGGACAACTCTGCAAACTTAGCTTCATCTTGCGACACGTTCATATTGTTTTGTTCCGACGATGAACTCAACCTCCTTCATGTGATTTAATACTTTCGGAAAGTACTTGTCGTTGAACAATTCTTGAAACTTCTCCCAAGACATCTTCATCACGGCAGATTGAGTACACTTTACAGATTCCCACCAGTAATCTGTCTCTCCTCGCAACATGAAGGTGGCAAAGGGAACCTTTTGTTCCTCGGAACATCCCAAGACATCAAATATCTTGGTGATCTTCTTTATCCACGTCTCTGCCGTAAGTGGTTCTGGCTTTCCCAAAAACTCCGGTGGTCCTAGCTCCTTGAACTGCTTAGCAGTGACCAACCGTGGGTTTCCATTGTTTCCACCTATATTATGAACAGGAGTCTCTCTCGTTTGGTGTTGCATGAGTTCTAAAAAGCTCCTAAGCGTCTGCAAATCGTTAAATCATTTTTCGGGTCGGGTGTCGTTGTTCACACGAGGATTATTGCCATCCCGATGCACATTATCACGGTATTGATCGTTAGTGACTCAGCGGTCTCATATGTTTCATTGCTTATCACAACATTTTTAGATGCCATTTTCAAACACTGCAGCAAAACAAGGGTTAATTGACATGTCACATATTATCCCTATACTCTGACCGACCAAATAAATACCAAACAAACTTAGGTAGGTCATACTAGTGAAGAAATTCCCCGTCTCTCCCCTCCTAGTTCTTGTCTCACACCTTAGCCAAGGATCATATCCCTAAGCTTTGATACCAACTGTGACGCCCCCAAAATAGGTATACAACACCCATTCTGAGTCACCAAATACATGGTACAGAAAGCAAACTATAACTTCAATAATACAATTGTCGTGAAAAATACGACAACACATACTGTGAGTTTAAATACAAATATTGTCTTTTAGACAATATCCGCACTCAAATAAGTCCTCATTATAATTATTGATACGTTATTTCACAGAATAGTGAGAACTACTAATGCAACCATCTGGACCGTCAATCCATTTCCCGATTAGTCCCAGCTATATTCTCATTTCCTGAAGAGAACAGTGAAAGAAAGGGTGAGCTCAACTAGTCCAGTAAGAAAATATTATGACTAAGATAATATACAATAAATTATCATTAGTCTTGATAGGAAAAATCGATAAAATATAATAGACAACAAGTTTTAGATCAACAATCTGCGTGAATAAGCAATCCATTAGAAGAGTCAGTAGAGAAAGAATTCTACTATCTTCTAAGATTTAACAGATTCATCATCAATATTTTATCCTCAGTAACATCAATCAATATACATCTTGAATCAAATATTCATCTTTGCACTGTCGGGCAAAGATATTCATTTGTATCACCAGTTGGTCATGTTCATCTCAACACTGTTCATCTTTTACACTACGGGCCAAAGATATTCATTAGAGTAATCATTCATCTTTGCACTACAGGGCCAAAGATATTCATCATTTAATCATTCATCTTTTGCTACTACTGTGCCAAAGATATTCATCGATTAATCATTCATCTTTTAGGATGAGAATGATGAAAATATCTTAAAGAAAAGCGAATCGGTGAGAGATAAAAGATCAAATATTAGGGATTAAGTATTACGGTTTATCCAAGTTCAAAATACTTCATAATAACCAATTGTGAAACAAAATTGAAATAAAGATCAAAACATGGATACAATCAAAGATAGTAACCATAATAGACAACTTGGACAAAAAGAAGAAAAATTCATTTTCTATTGAATAGTCTTGAGTGATAAATGAATAGTCTGCAGTATCGTGAATAGTAACTCCGACACCAAAAGATAGAAATTCCACAAGAAATATCATCATGCTTCGTGAATAGTACTCGTGAATTACTCATGAATAGTAACTCATGAATAGTAACTCATGAATAGTAACTCCGACATGAAAAGTTCCAAATTTGATAAAAAGTTCCAACCAATATTTCGGCATAATGATATTGAAGAAATAATATCACTTACGAAGAAAATAACATCCCTTACCTTGCAAAGATAATACTTCTGACTGGAATACTGGATATAGTGCTGAAAGAACTTGCACCGCTAATTAGAAACTCACAAAGTATCTAAATACTCACAAAATACATTCGATAATATAGAGAGAGAAAGAAAGAAAACTTGTTTCTAGTGTGATTTTCAATTCTAACTTAGCACCCTATTTATAGGAAAATGCTTAGAACGCCATGTAGAAGACTAACTTTTTACACGATGGCTTTACTCATTACTTATTGCCACCCATCACATTTGAAATTGAATTGAGCACATTTCTCACCAACCAATTCTAGAATTTTCCAAAATGTTTTATCATTTAAACAATAATCAGAAACTTTAATAATTCATAGAAAATAGCCTGTTATCAGAAAAATACGAATTATATGTCCATTTCACACAAAATCGAATTCTCTACAACTGTAGCTTTGAGTTTTTCCAAATTCCAAACAGAAAAATACCCGAAATCTACAAACGGATGATTTTTAAATACTTCCAATCCGACAAAATACTATAAAATATCTCAGCATTAATTCCTTCATTAATAACCACATAAATAAATCCATCATTTATATCCACATAAAATAAATATTTTCTTATCATATGAATCAATAATTAATTATTCACAAATAATATTACAGAATCACATTTATGACAACCAGGCTGTTCCCAAGAAAGAGGGGGATTTCCGAAAAGGATTTCTCCTTCTTGGTAGCCTTGATTAGGTGACCAAACCTCTCCTCGATGAACTTTCTAGATATTGCCAATAATGCTATCTAATAATATTATTCAAATATATGAATTATTGATCTAATAATGGAGATCTTGTATGCGTTGACAATTATTGAAACAACAATAATATAAAATATCAACGCAAAGATTATTGAACCAATAAAATAAAATATTGAGCAATAATTATCAGTAATTGTGGCGCCCCAAAATAGGTATACAACACCCATTACGAGTGCGCCAAATACATGATACGTAAAGCAAACTACAACTTCATAATACAATTATCGTAAAAATACGACAACACATACTGTGAGTTTAAATACAAATATTGTCTTCAGACAATATCCACACTCAAATAAGTCCTCGTTACAATTATTCAAACACTATTTTACGAAATAGTGAGGATTAACTAAAACATCTTTCTAGAACCATCACTCCGCACTACCGACTAGTTCCTGCTGTGTTCTCACCTCCCGAGAAAAATGGAACAAAAAGGAAAAGGGTGAGCTCAACTAGCCCAGTAAAGAATATTATGACTAAGATAATATACAACAAATTATCGTTAGTCTTCAACAAGGAAAAATCTGATAAAATGTAATAGCCAATAAGTTTTAGATCAACAACTGCAGCGGAAACATCAATCCATTAGAAGAGTCAAGTAGAGAATGAGTTCTACTATCTTCTAAGATTTAAAAGTCCATCATCAATATTTTATCCCTATAACAACAATCAATATACATCTTTAATCAAATATTCATCTTTGCACTACAGGCCAAAGATATTCATTTGTATCACCAGTTGGTCATGTTCAACTTTGCACTACGGGCCAAAGATATTCATCAGTTAATCATTTATCTTTGCACTACAGGCCGAAGATATTTAGTAATATCATCATTTAGGACTGAGGATGATGAAAAATATTTTTAAAAAAAAGAATCCAGTGAAACGGAAGGACAAATAGTAGGGGATTAAGTATAACAGTTTTATCCAAGATCAATAATACTTTATAAATACCAATTTTGAAGCGAAATTCAAAAATAAAGATCAAAACATGGATCTGATCAAAGATAGTAACCATAATAGACATCTTAGACAAAAGAAAAAAATTTCATTTTTCTATGAATAGTGTCGATTCGTGAATAGTCTCAGTATACGTGAATAGTGTCGATATCGTGAATAGTAACCGACACAAAAAAAGTTCCAAATTTGATAAAAATTTAGATCAATACTTGACATAATGATATTGAAGAAATAATATCATATATGAAGAAAATAACATCCACTTACCTCAAAATATCAAGATTTACGATGAATATCGGTATATAAAATTTGAAACTTGCAATGATGAATGAAACTCACAAAGTATCTAAATACTCACAAAATACACTCAATAATCTAGAGAGAAAAGAGAAAACTTGTTTACGGTGTGATTTTCAATTCTAACTTAGCCCTCTATTTATAGGAAAATGTTAGCGAGACTTGACTGCAACCCTTTGATGACTTTACTCGCTACTATTCCCACCCACCACATTTGAAATAAATTTAGCACATTTCTTCACCAACCACAAGTGGGGCCCACTCAATTCTAGAATTTTCCACCAAAATCATTTATAAACCTAATTTCTGAATCAGTCACCTCTTAAAATTCATAACTAATCATACGTTCATTTTTAACGGTTCAAAATTTGTGGACATATACTCAACTTATATATGTATAACATATCCAAAAATTACAACGATCCAACGGTTGGATTAAAAATTATAACTCATACAATATATCTCAAAAACACTGGTTTAATTTTTAATACCTTCATTCCGACAAAAATACTGATAAAACACCTCAACATTAACTCCTTCATTTTTAACCACAATAAATATATCCAACATTTATAGCCACATAAAATAAATATGTCCTTATCATATGAATCAATAATTAATAATTCACAAATAATATTACAGAATTACATTTATAATGACGGGTAGTTCGAGAAAGAGGGGCTTTCCAATAAGAATTTATCCTTATTGGCGCGCAATTAGGTGACCAAACCTCTCCTTAACAGCACTTTCTAGACATTGCCAATAATGCTATCTAATAATATTATTCAAATAATATGAATTATTGATCCGATAATGGGAAATATCATGCGTTGACAATTATTGAAACAACAATAATATAAAATATCAACGCAGCAATTATTGAATCAATAAAATAAAATATTGAACAGTAACTACTGTAACAATTATTGAGTAGTGCCTTCTTACGTAAGGATCAATAATTCATCAATACTGTGCATCCACGCGTATTACTGTATTTTAACCACCGGGTATTCCAACAGTGTTAATGGTAACAACTACGCCGTTATTTATAAAAACTCAAACTTGTCATTTTCTTCATCCGACAGTTATTCTGTTATGGGGCCCACAAATGATCAAGCTACCAAATGCATTTGAATATTCCCTGACAACAAGAATATTCCACGACTAAACGAATATTCCCCGATAACAATGATTATTTTATAACCACTTGCATATTTTGCAAAATTTGCACATTTCACCCATAACCAGATAATTATATCAAATTAATACCTTATTATTTACAAATATAATTAGAGAAAATTCGATTTTATTTATAATAAGTTGGGGTCTTACAACCTCCCCTCTTTATGAAATTTCGTCCTCGAAATTGACATACATACCTGGTGTTTCGAAAAGGTGAGGATACCTCGCTTTCATTTCTGATTCCAACTCCCAGGTCATTTCTTCAATAGCATGGTTTCTCCATAAAACCTTAACTTGTGGTATAACCTTGGTGCGTAGGACATGTTCTTTCCTATCCAAGATCTTAACAGGCACTTCTTCGTACGTTAAATCTTTGGCTATCTCGTCTGGTTCTAGCGCAATAATATGGTTCGGGTCTTTCCCATATTTACGAAGCATGGATATGTGAAAAACATTATGAACACGAGACATACTTGGAGGTAATGCGAGTCTATAGGCCACATTTCCTATTCGGTCAAGAATCTCAAATGGACCAACAAATCGTGGATTGAGCTTTCCTCTCTTCCCAAATCTTGTAATTCCCTTCCATGGTGCAACACGTAACAATACATGATCCCCAATATTAAATTCCACGTCTTTTCGATGAAGATCCGCATAACTCTTTTGTCGATCTTGTGCCGTTTGTATACGTTATCGAATTATTTGGATCTTTTCTGTAGTCATGCGTACTAATTCTGGTCCCAACAACGTTGCTTCTCCCACCTCGTCCCAAAGATCTTTGGAGAACGACACTTTAAATCCATACAACGCCTCAAATAGAGCCATTTTTTTATACTTGCTTGATAACTTGTTATTGTAGGAGAATTCCATCGATGGCAAGTACTTATCCCAACTTCCTTTAAAATCTAGGACACAAAGTCTTAATAGATCTTGAGGGGTTGAATAGTCCTCTCTCGATTGTCCGTCTGTTTGAGGATGGTATGCTTGCGAATCAATCGAAATCCGTGCCCATAGCTTTCTGCAAGCTAACCCAAAATCGTGAAGTGAATCTTGGGTCACGATGCAAACTATGGATCTTGGCATGCCATGTAATCTCACAATCTCATTCACGTATATTACTAGCAAGATGTTCAAGGAATAAATCTCACGTATCGGCAAGAAATGGGCAGACTTGGTTAATCTATCAACAATAACCCAAATAGCATCTATGCCTTGAGAAACTTTGGGAAGACCTGTAACGAAATCCAAAGTAATGTGTTCCCACTTCCATTTCAAAATTTCATGTGGTTGTAATGGACCCTTTGGCACTTGATGCTCCGCCTTTACACGTTGACAAGTTAAACACCTCGAGATAAACTCCGTGATCTCTCTCTTCATATTGTTCCACCAAAATGTATGTCGAATATCATGATACATTTTGGTACTCCCAAGATGGATTACAAACGGGGTGTTGTGTGCCTCCATCATGATTCTATGCTTCAAGTCAGAATCGTTAGGAACACAAAGTCTGGAGTTAAATCTAAGTATTCCTTCTTCATCGATTCTCGATTCTGGAATAGCTCCTTCTTGCACTTTCTTCTTCATACGTATCAGCTCCAGGTCCGTAGCTTGAGCAGCTTTAACTTTATCGATTAAAGTCGGTTCTACTCGTATATTCGCCATCATCATGTGGGTCCCTGGAGTCTTTAATTCTACCTCCATCCTTTGCAAGTTATACAGAATGGGCCTTTGCATTAACAATATCGTACTCGTACTCGCATATGATCTTCTACTCGATCGCGCCGCTCTTACGCTTTTTTTCCGGATGATATTGAATAGTGTGATCGTAATCTTTCAATAGTTCAAGCCAACATCGTTGTCGCATGTTGAGTTCTTTTTGGGTGAAGAAATATTTGAGGCTTTTATGGTCCGTATAAATCTCCACTAGTAGTGTCTCCAAATTTTCAACGCGAATCATGATGCGATCGCCGCTAACTCTAGATCATGAGTAGGATAATTCCTCTCATATTCTTTGAGTTAATAAATGTGAGGCATAGGCTATGACTTTCCCATGTTGCATGAGAACGCATCCTAACCCTTTGCACGAAGCATCATTTGATATAACAAATCCATCCGTACAGATGGTATTGCTAGAAACAGTCTCTTAAATGAGTCTCCTCTTGAGATCTTGGAAACTCTTCTCGCATTCCTCGCTCCATACAAATTTTGTATCTTTCCGAGTCAGATGAGTTAATGGAGTAGAGATTCGAGAAAATCCTTCCACGAATCTCCGATAATAACCAGCTAAGCCCAGAAAGCTACGCACTTTGGTCACCGACTTTGGTTGCTCCCACTTTGTCTTTGCTTGAATCTTTCTTGGGTCAACAGATATACTCCATGTTTTGACACCACGTGCCCAAGGAATGCTACTTCCTCAAGCCAGAACTCACATTTCTTCAGCTTGGCATAAAGCTTATTTTCACGAAGCCTTTCAAGTATCAGCTTCAAATGGTGCTCATGATCTTCACGACTTTTGAAATAGATGAGGATGTCATCAATAAAGACAACAACAAACTAATCCAAATATTCCTTGAATACGCGGTTCATCATATCCATGAAAGCAACAGGAGCATTATTCAATCCAAAAGACATGACTAAGAATTCGTAATGCTCGTACCGAGTTCTGAAGGCAGTCTTTGGAATATCCGTAGTTTTAATCTTCAGCTGATGATATCCAAAACGAAGATCGATCTTTGAAAAGAATTGTGCTCCTTGCAACTGGTCGAACAGGTCATCAATGCGAGGTAGCGGATACCTATTCTTGATGGTGACATGGTTTAATTCTCGGTAGTCAATACAAAGTCGCATACTCCGTCTTTCTTTCTTACGAATAAAACAGGAGCACACCAAGGAGAGATGTCTTAGGGACGAATGAAACCTATGTCTAACAATTCCTGTGGTTGGACTTTTAACTCCACGAAGTTCAATAGAGCCATTCGATATGGGGTTTTAGAAATGGATTTTGTACGGCTCCAAGGTCAATAAAGAATTCAACATCACATTAAGGGGTGAGCCAAGAAGTTCTTTAGGAAATACATCAGGAAATTCTCTAACAACAGAAATATTATTCAAATCTAACTTGTCTTTGTTCAAATCCATAACATGGGCTAAGAAAGCTTGACATCCGTTTTTCAATAAACGAATAGCTTTATGGCTTAATATGATAGTGACTGATTTTAGTGGTTTAGTTGTTTGAATTCGTATGACAGGTTGGTTAGGAATATGAAAACTAACAACCTTACGAAAATAATCAATTTTGGCATGATGAGTGGTTAACCAATCAATTCCTAAAATCACATCAAAAGCAAGTATCTTTAAAGAGATAAGATCAACCGGTAATGTGATAGTGCCAACTTGGATCATGCAAGATTTATAAACTGTGGATGTAACGAAAGTTTTACCCAACGGAGTCTCCACTGATAAATTAAAGTCTAATTTCTCCGGAGTCAAGTTTAAACGTTGAGCACAAGCAGTAGAGATAAAAGAATGGGTAGAACCGGTATCTATTAAGGTATAAACTTCACAAGAGTTCAAGATTATCTTACCCGTAATCACCTCATTCGGGTTCCTCGCGTTTTGGCCAGTCACGACAAACGCTCTTCCAGGAACCGCTGATTTCGACTTATCCGGGTGAGCCCTTGGAGTCACCATCCCCGTTGAACTTGGTTTTACTACAGAACAATCCCGAGCTATGTGGCCTTCCTTTCCACAGTTGAAACATACCTTGGATTGTTATGGACAGTTTGGGCTGATATGTCCCTCTTTCCCGCATTTGTAACATCTAATCAAGCGGTCGTTCTCCTCCCCCTAGAATTTGTTGTTGGTGTTGGTCTTCATTTTGATGTCTTCCGTCGTTGTTAAATCTCTTCTTTCTAAAATTTCCACTTGACTCACCTCTCCTATTATCATAGCCACGATGACCACCCAAGTGGTTATCGCCTTTGTTCAGATTTTTCCTCCTCGTTGGGTTATCATCGCTCGATGTTCTTTGTCACTAGTATGACTCTGGTTGTGGTCCCTCGGTTGCACATACTCATTATCTTGCTCTAATAATTGAGCCACATTTACAACATCTGAATATAAAGAAAATTTATGAGATATAAGATATTCAAGAATCTCGACTTTAGACCTCTCGAAACATCTTTGTCATTCCTTCCTCATTTTCGACCAAATGAGGTCTGAAACCTGGATAACTCGCAAACTTCGCCTCGTCTTTGGGACACCGTCGTATTGTTTTGTTCGGTCGATAAACTTCACCTCCTTCATATAACGAATACTTTCGGAAAGTACTTGTCATTGAATAGTTTTTGAAACATTTCCCAAGACATCTTTGAGTCTTGGTGGTTTGAGTGCGCTTACGAGACTCCCACCAATGAGTCGCCTCACCGCAGAATATAAAGGTGGCGAATGGAACCTTCATTCCTCCGTGCATCCCAAGACATCGAATATCTTGGTAATTTGCTTGACCCACGTTTCCGCCATGATCGGATCCGGCTTTCCCTTAAATTCTGGTGGTCCTAACTCCTTGAACTGCTTGGCTGTGACAAGCCGCGCATTGTTATCATTTCCACTCATTATTTTGTGCACGAGTCTCCTCTCGTCTGGTTTTGCATGATGCTTAAAAAAGCTCCTAAACATTCCATCATTCATCGTTTGCTCTCAGTGAGTGTTGTTTACGGGAGGAATATTGCCTTCTGTTGCCGTTCTCTCTGGTTTGTAACTAAAGGTTGTTCCACGCCTCATACACTCCATTGTTAACGTTCTCGTGACCATTCTTAAATCTCGCCATAAAATAAGGGTTAATTAAACAAATTAACATATCACATAATATTCTATATTATGACCCACAAATAAATAAGCTTAGATAAGACACACTAGCGAAGGATTTACTCATCTCTCCCTCCTAGTTCTATTCCCGATCTCTACGCCAGAGACCATATCCTAAGCTCGATACCAATTGTGACGCCCCCAAAATAGGTATACAACACCCATTCTCGAGTCGCCAAATACATAGTCTGAAAAGCAAACTACAACTTCAATAATACATTGTCGTACAAAATCGACAATACATCTTGTGAGTTTAAATACAAATATTGTCTTCTGCATAATATCCACACTCAAATAAGTCCTCATTACAATTATCCAAACACTATTTTACTGTAAATAGTGAGGATCGCTAAAATATCTTTCTAGAACCATCACTCAGTACCCATTGGTTCTCGCTATGTTCTCACCTCCCGAGAAAAATGGAACAAAAAAAGAAAAGGATGAGCTCAACTAGCCCAATAAAGAATATTATGACTAAGATAATATACAACAAATTATAGTTAGTCTTCAACGGAAAAAATCGATAAAATATAATAGACAACAAGTTTTAGATCAACAACTGCTAGCGGAAACAACAATCCATTAGAAGAGTCGAAGTAGAGAATGAGTTCTACTATCTTCTAAGATTTAAAAGTCCATCATCAATATTTTATCCTCATAATAACAATCAATATACATCTTTAATCAAATATTCATCTTTGCACTTCTGGACCAAAGATATTCATTTTGTATCACCAAATTAGTCATGTTCATCTCAACACTTGTTCATCTTTGCACTACGGGCCAAAAGATATTCATCGATTAATCATTTATCTTTTTGCCTTTCTGGTAGAAGATATTTAGTAATATCATCATTTAGGATTGAGGATGATGAAAAATATTTTAAAGAAAAGCGAATCCGGTGAAATGGAAGGACAAATAGTAGGGATTCGTATAACAGTTTATCCAAGATCAATAATACTTCATAAATACCAATTTTGAAGCAGAATTCAAAAATAAGATCAAAACATGGATATAATCAAAGATAATAACCATAATAGACATCTTGGACAAAAAGAAGAAAATTTCATTTTTCGGTGAATAGTGCCGTATTCGTGAATAGTGCCGTATACGTGAATAATAACCCCGACACAAAAAATTCCAAATTTGATAAAAATTCAGATCAATACTTCGGCATAATGATATTGAAGAAATAATATCATATATGAAGAAAATAACATCCCTTACCTCAAAATATCAGTACTTCTGATCGGAATATTGGTATAAGGCTGAAGGAAACTTGCACTGATGAATAGAAACTCACAAAGTATCTAAATACTCACAAAATACACTCGATAATATAGAGAGAAAGAGAAAACTTGTTTACGGTGTGATTTTCAATTCTAACTTAGCCTCTATTTATAGGAAAATGTTAGCAGACTTGACTGCAACCTCACGGCTTTTACTCGCTACTATTCCCACCCACCACATTTGAAATAAATTCAAAGACATTTCTTCACCAACTACAACTGGGGCCCACTCAATTCTAGAATTTTTCACCAAAATCATTTATAAGCCTAATTTCTGAATCAGTCACCTCTTAAAATTCATAACAAATCATACGTTCATTTTGAACGGTTCAAAATTTATGGACATATACTCAACTTATATATGTATAACATATCTAAAAATTACAACGATCCAATGGTCGGATTAAAAATTATAACTCACACAATATATCTCAAAAACACTGGTTTAATTTTTAATACCTTCATTCCTACAAAAATACTGATAAAACACCTCAACATTAACTCCTTCATTTTTAACCACAATAAATATATCCAACATTTATATCCACATAAAATAAATATTTCCTTATTATATGAATTAATAATTAATTATTCACAAATAATATTACGAATCACATTTAATGACAACCAGTTCTCCTGCAGGAAAGAGGGGCTTTCGATAAGAATTTCTCGTTATTGGCGCCATGATTAGGTGACCAAACCTCTCATTTGATGAGAACTTTTAGATATTGCCAATAATTTATCTAATAATATTATTCAAATAATATGAATTATTGATCGATAATGGAAATCTTTGTGCGGTGACAATTATTGAAACAACAATAATATAAAATATCAACGCAAACAATTATTGAATCGATAAAATAAAATATTGAATAATAACTCACATAACAATTATTGAGTAGTGCCTTCTTACATAAGGATCGATAATTCATCAATACATGCGCATCCACGCGTATTCATCGTATTTTAAACAAGGGTATTCCAACAATGTTAATTGGTAACAACTACGCCAATTATTTATAAAAACTCAAACTTGTCGTTTTTCTTCATCAAATGATTATTACATTATGGGGCCCACAAATGATCTGCACCTGGTAAATCATTTAATATTCCTCGAAAAACAAGAATATTCTCCCACCAAACGAATATTCCCCGACAACAATGATTATTTTATAACCACTTGCATATTTTGCAAAATTTGCACATTTCACCCATAACCGTAGAGAATTATATCAAATTAATACCTTATTATTCACAAATATAATTAGAGGAAATTCGATTTTATTTATAATAAGTTGGGGTCTTACGATAATAATTATTGAGTAAAGTGCTTTCTTACGTAAGGATCGATAATTCAACAATCACTTGCAATGCAATACCGTAGTCTTCTTTAACTGACGCCAGCGTATATCTTTGTATGTTAACCACCGGGTATTCCAACGGTGTTAATTGTAATAACTACTGTGAATTATTTATAACAACCCAAACTTTATGCGTTTTAGTCATCCGTGAGCGGTTATCAGATTATGGGGCCCAAATGGTGGGCTTGCGTGCATTTAATATTCCCCGACCGAAAAAGAATATTCCACGACCACCAAACGAATATTCCCAAACCTGATGAATATTTTATAATCACTTGCTTATTTTGTAAAATTTGCACATTTCACCCATAACCAAAGTATTATATCAAATTATTACCTTATTATTCACAATAATAAATAGAGGAAATTCGATTTTTATTTATAATAAGTTGGGGTCTTACAATAGATACATAGTGTCGGTAAAAATTATCGCTATAAGATATATAGCGACGATTTTTATGTGAAAATATCAGTTTCCATAATAAATAATTATAGTAAAGACAAGTGCATTTTGCACGTCTTTAAGCATGTACAAGATAATGTGAGGTGAAATTTAGCACAAAAAATTTCCTTGGCAAAGATTTATGGCAAAATACTTACTCCGTTCTAAACTATAATATTATTATTGATTTTTTGAAGTTAATTTAACATGTTTTCAAACTCAAAATTAATATGAATTTCTTTAATTTTATTCAATATAATGACGAATATTGTAACTACATAAAAAGTACTATTACTCAATGCAATATTTATTGTTTTATAATTTTTAATGAATCATTCTCAATTTAAGTATAAATATATCTCAAATTGATTTTTAAAAGTTTAAGAGGAAAATAACAAAAAAAAAAAAAAAGAAGTAAATTGTGGGGATGAAATTATGAAAATAGATAAAACTCATATTTCCCTCGCATGAGCCAATCGCCTTGGTATATGTCATGTCCCCTTGCTTCCAAGTAGTACACATCTTGAAGAAGGCAAAGTTTCAATTTTGTAATTGTTTCGGACACTTCAAATCTCCTCCGGCAAATAGGAGCACGGGTAAGATGCCGACTTTTTCAGTCGATTTTGATTTTGCGTTAAAGGCCATTAACTGTTCGACGTAATGCTCAAGTGATTTTTTTACCCTTCTTAATTAGAAGCTCAGTTTGGTTAACAGATTCTTGGAAACTAGAGAAATAGAGTTAATCCAAATCAATTAAAGGCATGTACGTGAGAATTAAATTCGTTTTATTAGGGAGAGAAAGAATGAGAAATACAGTAGTTCCCCCCTTTTCTGGCATTTTGCACGGCCTCTAGTTTGAGAAAGTAAAGAGAGTATCAACTTATTAGTGGGTTCTGAATTTCGAATGCTACCTGGCAGTAGTAAAATTAGGCACGCATATGAGCTTGATGTTTACATTTGTTATTTAGGGTATTATTGAGGGAGATGATGATAAAATTTTGGTTTTGCAAGAACTTTAGTTGTTAATGTATCTTCGGTATGCATTTTCTTCAAGGTTAAGAAAATGGAGAAAGTAACATCCGCATCAATGAGGGGAGGTTTAAGAGCAATTGAAATCTACGAAAAATATAATTACAGAAATTTGAAATTTTAATGGATCTATGGACAATTTATTCTCAAAATTTTGGATTGTCTACATCTTCAAATTTGGAACTTATGTGTTCCAACTTTGAGTGTCATTCTGAACTTAAGTGTTGTGTATGTTTTGAAACTCATAGTCTGAGCAGAGACAAGACCCAACCCAAAAGGAAAGAAATTTAAGGCCAGTGTTGGGCTAGGTCTTGTGGGTTGGATCTATTCCATTATGGAGTTGGACTCTTCCTATAGGTAGCTTCAGTATATGTGTGTTGTACTACTTTGATTAGGGTATATTTACAGATATTGGGTGTAATTTGGGGATGAGGGTTTAGAGATACGTTCTCTTAATTGTGAGTTTTCTACAGAGTTCTTGTACTTCTCAGAGTCAGTATAGTGGATTAATCTCTTTCTCAAACGTGGACACAGGACAAATGCTGTACCAGATAATTATTGTTCGTGTTCTCTATTTTGTTTCCGGCTTTCAATGTTTGTTTAGAGAAATTATTTTTAATTGTCATAATATATAGAATTATGATAATAACTTGCGTTCCATAAGAGTTAATGTGAATTTACTGTAATTAGATACATGCTAGTACTTGTACTATTGTATCATATTACAAATTCATTTAGATTTTTGATGTGATTGGTTCATGTAGTACTGTTTACGATAAGAAAATGAGCATTGTACCTAAGGAGACAGTTGAGGTCATAGCACAAAGCATTGGAATTAATAATTTGTCTCCAGATGCCGCACTTGCTCTAGCTCCTGATGTGGAATATCGTATGCGTGAGATAATGCAGGTACATCAAGTTTCTATTCACAAGAAATGACCTTAGCTGTTTCGTTATCTTATATGAAGTAGTGACAAGTCATTAAATAACTTGGTCAAATCAAATTCCTGGTTTCAATGCTGATGCTATACAAGTCAACTAGGCTTTGGATTTTGTGTGCATCACTTACTTTAAAGCCTTATCTTTCACTTATCAGAAATGAAAAGAATAGAAAAAACTTTTGAAGTATGTTATGGACACAACCAGTAACATATTGCTTTCTGAAGTCATACTGTTACTGTATAAGATCTGGATATTAAAAATATAAGTTGTTATATTATATAAATACAAATTTATTGGCAATCACTATGAATCTTTTATCTATTTCATTTTCTTCTTTGAACTCCTAGCAAAGAAGCATAATATAAAATTCACAATTTTCATTTCATAAACCTCGAAGCAATCTCATAGACTTATGAAAAATATTAGCAAACGTTGAGCTATCAGAATAAGTAATATATACTACTATTGCCGGTATTCTTTTCTAAAACAATCTAAGTGGTACAACATACACGCGGTTTATACCACTAGATAAGAACTGGACATTGAAGTTTCTTATTGGATGAAAAATACATGACAGCTATCCTATTACCTTTCATAATCTTTCATCTTGAGTAAACATAATACAAACTACAGAAATCTGTCCAAACTTGATCTCTCATGCAAATCTACCAAGCTTAATGTTCTTATCCATATGATAATATTAAGTAGAAATTTCAGTCAAAGTTTCATGTAAAGAGAAATAGGTATATTAATTCCATATCAGTTTGATGCCTGTTATATAGTTTTTTTCAAGGCATTGAGTGTTAAGCTTCGTATTATGATTCTCTAAATTAATATCAAGATTTAAGAAACCATTACATTTCTAGGAGCAGTTTGACGAGACTTGACCTAGCCATGCTAGGGTGGGTTGGCAGTTGGCTTCCTAACCGCTAGTCTGAAACATTGGTGTCAAGCTTCCTCTTAGGATTATTTTGCTCAATGCTAACAATACAATTTGGTTGTTCCTTTACTTTCTGGACTCACATACATTTAATATTATGGCCTTCTAACAAAGCAACAAGATGATTGACAAAATAGCTCTTTGAGTAGTACAAGACTAGAAGTTAACGGACACACTTCCATTGTATTTGTTTCTGATCAGATAAAATAAATGTATTGGGCATGAAGAGTTGTCATAGTGTCATTTGCTCTTGAACTGTTGTTTAATAAGGTGAAGCTGAATGAGTATGATGTTTTATTTACCTTGAATGAGTGTTGTGTTGTATTTACTGGAATAGTTAATTCAGTAATGGGATGCAGAGACTTTTTTTTACCCCTTTGTAGGTTGGTGCTTAGAACTTCTTTCTAAGGAGGAAAATTTGTGTAGTATATTTTAGTAAAATAAGAAAATTAACAACCTGATGGGACTTCTTGTTTTGAAACTGCAGGAGGCAATCAAATGCATGCACCATTCAAAAAGAACTATATTGACGACTGATGATGTAGATAGTGCACTTAACTTGAGAAATGTCGAGGTAAATTTCAAATAATTGAATTTTATCTTATGGTGTTACCTTTATTATGTTTTGTTGCTCTATGTCTAGTATTCGTTTGGGACTTTGACCTTAAGATTTATCGGAGAATCATCTAGAATTGGTTGCATTAAGACCTTACCGTGCACAGAGGATTTGGAATTCCAATGATTCTATCTTTTTTGTTTTGTTAGTCTTCATAGGTTATTGAGTAAGCCTTGAATGAGCCCCTCGAAAGCTTGATGCAAATAAACGAATTTTTGTTCTACGTCTCTAAGCTATGTATTCCCATCTAATTCTGGTCATTGAATAAATGAAATTTTGATGAATACCTACTAGATTTCCTTTATTACACGAGTTTTTTTAAATTAATTTATGCATTACAGTAAGGAGTTCACCTCTTTGTTAGAGTGAAATATTAACTTTATTGTGCTACTATGTGGTGTTTGGTTAAACAAGAGACTATAATACAGGCATATTTTGCATTTTTTATCCACCCTTGGCTTTATTGGAATAGGCTTCTTATTTGCATTATTTAACATTTAGTTCCCATTGGTAAATTATGAGAAGTTGGGATCAAATGCATGTTCATTATTTCATGTATCTTACTTGAATGTTACATAACTGAGCAGAAAAGGCTAGATGTTAGAGAGGCGGGCGGCCGGGGTGGCCTAGCGCCTAGGAGGCCTAGGCGAGATTTTTTATTATAAGTCAATTTTAATATTTTATCTTACATTTATCCAAACAAAACAATAATATAAAACAAAACAATCTATAATAAAAATAATAAATGCTTTTGGTTAAAGTTCAAACATATATTTTTAATGTATTAGTTTTATTCATAAACAAGATTGCTATTAAATAATAAAATTTAAAATTTCAAGAATTCAATTCAATATTAAAACTTAAGAAACTAAACATAAATTTAAGAATTGTATTGAATTAAACTAAATATTACAAATGTATCATCATTTATATAATTTGAAGTTGGTACAAGTTCAAAAAATTACAACTATAATAAAATTATTCATTTTGACTTGATCTTGTTCACTTCTTGTTGTGATTTGATATGCTACAACCTGCATTATGAATATGGTAAATCATTAGAAAAATAAATATATGAAGATCTGGTTTGGATAGTTATTTAAAAAAAACCTCTCCGCCTAGGCCCGCCTAATTTCCTAGAGTGATTTTTTGGCCTAGGCGAGGCACCAGGGGGAGCCTAGCACCTAGGACGCTTTTTAGAACACTGATTTGTTGTACTTAAAAGACTTAATACGTGTAAAAGTTTTGGAAAGTTTTTCTTGACTTTTATAAAATATATCTTCGTAACCCGGTTTTGAATGATATTTTATCTCAGCCAGTATATGGTTTTGCCTCTGGTGATCCTTTGCGGTTCAGAAGAGCGCTTGGGCACAAGGGTTTGTTTTACATTGATGACAAAGATGTGGATTTTAAAGATGTAAGAAAGTTAGATTTTGCAAACTATATAAATAGTTGGGGCAATCTTCCATGTTCCCTTATCTTTCCTCCATTTATTTGATTCATAGGTGATTGAAGCTCCTCTGCCAAAAGCACCATTGGATACTTCAATTGCTTGTCACTGGCTGGCTATTGAAGGTGTACAACCAGCAATTCCAGAAAATGCTCCAGTTAAAGGTGAGGTCCATCTTTAATGTTAAAGACAAAAAAATAATTTGTTTTCCTGTAGTTCAAATCTGAATGCAATACAATTTCAGCTCACACATCGCCAAGGCAGCTAGTTTTTTTATTTATATATTTATTATAACCTTTAGCAAGTCCTACAAGCATGCTAATGAATTCTAGCACCTTTGAAATCCTTATTTGTATAATGGAATGGCATGCAGTTATTAGTTAAGTTGATCATATAACGAGACACGTTGATAAACTTTTAGCTTGAAATATTTATGATAATTGTATCTTTACCATGGGAAATTTAAACTGTCTACTTGGGGATTTACTTCACTATACTAGTTCGTAGTCTTGAATAAATGATTCCCTCTTATCTTCAGGCCTTATTTTTATATATCTCACTTTTGTAAAACCCCATTCTGTTGCCTTCACTATCAGCTGTAGTGGTGAAGTTACCTTTTGAATTTATTTCTCATTTCCAGCTATTACTGCTCCTGAGACGATAAAAGCTGAGCAAAAAGATAATGAACTGCCTGTCGATATTAGATTACCTGTAAAACATGTTTTGTCTAGAGAGCTTCAGGTATATGATTTAATGCATGTTTGATTTCAATCTGCTGTTTGCTTTAATGCGTGTTGTTGGGAGTCTTCTCAAGAATCCTCACATACATATAGAACCTTATGTAAGTCGCATGTTGATTCATTTGGTTTGTATGGTAATGCTTACAAGTTTGGAACTAGACTTGGTAAATCTATTATACCTGGATCTCGATTCGATACAGTACGTGGACCAAGCAATGGTTTATCTAATGGGTCATTCTTTCCCTTCTCAGCTACACCAATTGATGCCATCAGTTGCGACTTGCCTTGTTGCAAAAAGATTAGGAAATCGGTTAGCAGACAACCACTGGGAACTGAGAGACTTTACGGCAGACCTCGTCGCCTTTATATGTAAAAGGTGAGACTTGTATTTTGTTTTACCATGGGAAATGATTACTTTATTTATGTAGAATGAACCAATGTTAATCTCATGTGGAAACATGTTTTTATTTTACTTATTTATGTGTAAAGGCAGATAAATTAGTTGTAAATGAGCTTCTGTCATTGAGTAGATTGTTAGGATGAAGCTTCTGACATGCTAAGGCTTTAGATAAGTTGTAATCTGTCTCCTAAATTACTTTGGTGGTGGGCCATGGGTTTATCGCTTCACACTATGATTTATTTATTAATCAACCTCATTCAAATTCTATTGCTACCGTGTGATCCCCAATAATGGATTTTGGTCATTATAATTTTAAACAGTGGATTGCTTGAACTTTTCTATAGATAGACGAAGAGTATATTGTATGATAACTATTCAGGTGATTACCTCTGATTTTTAATTTGTATTCTAGAAATTGTCAATATATACTTTGTCCGATGCTAGAAATTGGTAATATCGTTTTTGCGAAATAGAGAAAGATAGATTTCTTAAATGTACCTTTCATTGTTATTCAATCACTACTTTTAGCAATTCACAGACATAGATTTGTTATTCTATTTAAACAATAAATTTGTTATATATCAGGTCACTTCTAGCTCGATATAGTTTTTTCTGATATGGAAACAGAGTTAGATTTCAGATACTTCCAAGAGTATATTAGACAAACCATTGGTCTGCTTTTCTGTGAGAGAGAGACTTGTAATTAGAAGGATAGGATATGCAAATACCTGGAATAATTTGAATATTGCGGTTGATTTATATATAATAATAATAATTTATATGTATGTATGATTATTACTCGGATCTTATTTGTATAATATAATTTTTTTTTCTTCAAAAAATTGTACTTTCTTTACATGGAAGAATGGCATGTCTACAATCAAGGTTTGACATGGGGCAATAAGTGTTATACATGTGTTTAATGTGAGAAGTTTTACCTTGGGGAGTATTGGATATATGTCCTAGAGTCTCTGAGAAGTATAAACATTCCATACATGTTTTGCAAGGGACATTTCATGTGACACCCCCAAATCCGGGTACTTCAATTCCACGGGATTTGGTGTTCACTGTATAAATATCATCTATCTATCTACCCATAATAAATGCAAACCATGCAATAGATAGAAATAATAATAAATCTCCCTTGTATGGGGTTACATCAACTACATAATAAATCTGATCCCAGTTACTCTAACCTTAAACATCATCTTGGAATCATAAACAATTAAGTCTTAAACAACATCATTAACTTAAGTCTAACCTAAATACATCATCAAATAAAATAACAAGTCTTGACACTTGCTAACTTTGCCCTTGCCTTTTACTAGTGGAAGGTTAAATGGGTTCTTTTCGTTCTTAAGCTATGCAATGTTATTATTAGCGAGTGAGCACTAATGCCCACAAGTATAATAATGAAATAACGATATAATAACATGCGAGTAAATCAAAGACATCTGAATAAAAGCTCGACTTTTGAATCGAGAATGAATAACAAGAAACAAAAGAATTACGAGGGTCATAAGACCTTGAACTATGTCCTAGGTTATCGAGGGTTATACTTGAAACCTTTAACGGTCGTAAGACTATGGACCTTTCTACCCGTGCCAGGGGATCGACCCGTAATGCAAATCATCGTGCCATAATATCTTAACGCTAACGTAAGTAAGTAAATCCTTTTGCGAGGTTGTTCATCTCGGTTTGACATTCGAGTCCGCACGAAAGAAAGTTTGGTTTGACAATTCATCGAGGTTAGGAAATTTAGAGCGCTTCATCGACTATGGACTAGTCGAATCAATAAGGGTTCTCTAGTCTAATAAGGTTCGATAATAATGATATTCAAATTGAATAATAATCTTAGGAAGTATCTGATAGACAATTATTGTATAAGCTGAATCATGCTTTGAAAAGATAATCGATCTTTAATATAACATTTGAGCATGAATAATAATAATGATAATTTACTCGAGGTAATTAATAAACTTGAACAATAATGATAAGTAGGGTTAGGAAACTTGCCTCGTCGTGAATGGGCTAAGCGATTACTACTTGAGTTCACCACAAATCCTACACACATACCGTATGTATTCACGACATTCATTAGTTACATTTTCACTTAATTATTTAATATAAACTCCACTTTATTTAACAAATCATTACCCTTCTAATTTAATTACTTAATTAAATTAGAATATTTTCATTCTCTTACTTATTATTACACTCGAATAAATTATTTCATAATAATTTCCATCGAATATTTAATTTATTCCATAATATCTCAATTAAAATATTTAATTTATTTTATAAATATTTTAATAATAATTTTCATCGAATATTTATTTTATTCCATAATATCTCAATTAAAATATTTAATTTATTTTATAAATATTTTAATAATAATTTTCATCGAATATTTATTTTATTTCATAAATATCTCAATTAAAATATTTAATTTATTTTATAAATATTTTAATAATAATTTTCATCAAATATTTTTTATTATTATTTATTTATTTATTTATTTTTTTCGTAGGAAGTAAAGGTAATTTAGTTTAGTAACGCCATGAAAGCAGTTACCCAGCTCATTTTTCTGCGATTTTGCGATTCTGCGATTCCTTGAACATAACAAGGCCAAATTAGGCCAAAATCAATCACACGTAAAATTATACATGAATATGGCCGTAACTTCCAATTAGTTTTTTTTTTTTACAAATTTAGACTTACCCAATCATTGTAATACATATATAATCATTACTTAACCCATCTAGCATGATTTTTAACAAGTTCTGACCACATAATTTGCAAAATCAACACATTTACTTTCACTTTGTTCTTGATGTTCTTGAAGGTTTTGAAAATAAAACATGAAAATTGTCACTCTGGATTCGTTATAACACCGAATCCGTTTATTTAAATTTTGGTCTCTTCATTATCAACATGCATAACAACATATAAGTGTAAAATTTAGGGATAATATACGATCGATACATAAAATACCACGTATAAGGCCGTATGGCCAAAACCCAAACTCTGTAAATTTTGAAATAGCAAGTCATCGTATTATGAAACTTATGATATGGTTTACAAAATATATATAATTAAATACGATGTGATGTGCCATAACACATACAAAACCCATAATCATTACTCTATCTCAATTCACAGAGGCTTTACGGTATGAATGAAAGCCATTTCATAAAACTTCGAATAACGTAAAAATAGAATTTTGTTTGGAGAAATTACCCAGAGTATAGATTAAGAAGAGGTGATCCAAGATGATCCTTTCACAATTGCAGATGATTACACACTCACAATATCTCTAATTCTCACAAATTTTCTCTGATAAATTCTCAATCTCTCTCCCTCTCTGCTCTTCCAGACTTAGAATAATAAAAGAAAAGAAAAGAGAACGTCGTATTATAAGAACTCTACTGACGCGCAATAATGGTCAGTTAACCCAGTCATGGGTAACTGCTAGTAACTCCCACTAAGGCCATGTTTGGCTAGCATAATAGATTTCAAAACTCCTTTAATTTAATAAAGCTTTATCATATAGTTTAATTCACGTCACACCCACTTGCACAATAATTCATATATCTTATTTAATATAAATAAAATATAATAACTTCTCATAAATTCACATAGTCATATATTTAATTTTCTCATTAATTAATTATATTAAATTATTAAATCTCTAATTAATAAATAAATTAATTAGAATACCATCATGTTAATTAAATAATTCATTTAATTGATAAAGTGACATAATTACATACTTGATAATAAAACTCTCTACATTAATTTAATAAATGTAACACATATAATTAAATTAATCTACCACAATTAAGTCAATTAATTATTTAATCTAATAATTAAATCATCGAAAAATATTTATTTAATTCAATAAATATTAAAATTAATTACAAAATTCTCGTTCGTCACATTTCAAATTTTGAAGTTTCTTTGCTTTCTACTATTCTTCTCCTCGGTTTAACAAGTATATTTTTTTGCAGGTTTGGGCATGTTTATAATAGACTCCAAACACGTCTCACTAAAACTTTGCTCCATGCATTTTTGGATCCAAAACGAGCAATGACTCAACATTATGGTGCCATCCAAGGGTTAGCTGCACTTGGACCTAATGTGGTATTTTCTGCTTTCAAATCCTAGCTCCAGTATTCTTCTTCTTTTTTATGTTTTGTTTGGCCTCTTCTTCATTAGTATCTTATTAATATCTCAGACACATAGATTAATTGTTCAAATGAATCAAACAAAAATGAAATAAGAGCTGATGGATAGCAAGAGAATAAAGATGGGCTTTATAGTTTACTTTCATATTTAGTGATAAGATATCTATTATAAGCACCCAAAACTTGAAAGACTTTTTTCTTTATCATTATAAGCACCCGTTATTGTGGTTTGTCAAATTTTAAAACGGGAATAGATTCAAATTTGGTTGTGTTTTATTATATAGATTGTGCTCTGAGTAGATCCAACATTGAATAAGATAGTAGGAGTATTTACAGTTAAAGTTGCTTTCTTATTGTTCTTCCACTGAACCTCCCTAGCTTTGACTACATAGTTTATGACTTAAATGGTTGATGGACATCTTCAATAGGCTTTCTCCACAATTTTTTTCCTTCTCCTTTTTCCACAATCAAATTGCAGAATAAGGATAAATTCCTTATTTTCTTCCTTTTGAAGTCAAATGCAGAGTAGAAAAGGAAAAGTCTTTGCCATTGTCATACATACAGATTTCTTATACCTTGTTTCTAGGATTTAACTTTTGCACGGTATTTTTTTATCGCAACCTCTGACACTGCATTTGGGCAGGTTCGCCGCCTTATACTTCCAAATCTTGAGACCTATCTAAAACTTCTTGAACCAGAGATGCTTTTTGAGAAACAAAAGAATGAAATGAAAAGGCATGAAGCTTGGCGTGTTTATGGGGCCTTGCTGGTTAGTAAATTGTAGAAACAGATGCTTATGTATGGCATGCCACAATATGTGATTGTGCTTGTTGTATCGAGGCCTTTCCATTTTCAGCGTGCTGCAGGTCAAAGCATATATGATAAGCTCAAGATCTTTCCGCCTTTAACATTCCCTTCTGCACATACTGTCTGGAGGACCAATGCAAGAGTTATTACAAGAAGTTCAACAAGTATGTTCTACGAACATTCCTTTTGGTTTCATTAAGCACTATGCGTTTTACTGATAATTACCATATTATTTTCTTGTCCCATGTATATTCAACCAAACAATATATTCAGAAAAATTTAAGTAAAATAGCTTAAAAGTATTCGGTTGATGTCATGGGGTAGCACTATAATATGAATATCGGCAGAGGATTACTCATTATAAACATTTGTTTTTAGTAGATTGTATTTGTTGTCTGACCCTGATTCCATCTTTATAATCAAAGATAAACAAAAGGCAAGTGTGGAAGACTTGGGGCAGCAGACTCCCTCGAAGAAAATTGCTAATGATGGCACAATAGTTACACCGTCAGATAACTCGTTGCTGACTGACATGCAAATAGAAACAAGAGTTCCTGCTTCTTCGGGCGTTTCTGATGCAAGTCCTTCGTCGTCATCACAGATCCTTAGCGAGAGTGAAAAAGGCAGCAGAGGAAAAAGAGATAGGGGTGCAAATGAAGCTTAAAGGATGAGAGCTGTCCTCAACCAAGCTTGGAAGGATGATTTGAAATCTGGGCAACTTTTGGTATCATTATCTGAACTGTTTGGTACTAAAAGAATTTTCTTCTTCATTCCAACTCCAGAGTTGTCTTTGTTTCTGTAAAAATTTGGAAAAACAAATACTAGAGTTTATGTTATAAATCTCTTATACACATAAATAGATGAATTTAATGTGCAGCTTAATTGTATGGTGGTGTTTCATGGCTTGGGATTTTGGGACTCTGATATTGGAATGTCATTAAAGGTTTATACAAACCCATAAAATTATGCCTTATATAATACATACATACATTCAGGTATAAACTCTCCATCACCATCACCATCCGATTTTCCCAATTTATCTTGCTTCGTGCTTGGTTGATTGAGATTCTAAATCAACCAAGAAGATTGATGAAGGGTTTTTTGTCATTAAAACCGTCGCTATACATATATAACGATACTTATGTGAAAATATTAAAAAGTCATGAAAAATCAATTTCTTAAATCTATCATAACTCATAATTTCCTCCCGACAAAATAACCGAATTATAAAGCAATTACATTGCTCTACCATAGTTCAATATTATCTCCCATACATAATTCATGCCTTAAGTGAATTGTTCATTTTGCATCAATATATAGTCAGTCCACTTTAGCAGCATTAAATACCGCGTCTCATATTTGCTAATTCAAGAAAATTATTTAATCGTCACAAAATAAATCAGAGCCCAGAAATTAAATGATCAAAGACAACTAATTTATTTATTTCAGAAGACATCACATTTTTATCAAGAACATATAAAAATGAACACAAACGTAACCTAGGGATCTAACCCTGGCCAGGGCATGCATGCATGCATGAATGAGCGGGAAAATGTACAGAATTAACCCACTTGCATGCATGCACTTTATTTATATTTTGATAAGTAGGTATACATGCACATTGTTAATTTGTGTAATCAAGGGTTGGTCAACCCTTGGGAAGCCATGTCATAGGCTCTTGCTTCTTCGGCGTCAGCGCAGCAGTAACTGCAACCTCCCTTCCATTTGCCACAACACCCATGTTTACAATGTCCTCCCCCATGGCCACCGCCTCCCCAGCCACCGCCACCGCCACCGCCACCGCCATTTACCTGATCATCTGTTTTCTCAGCTTCATTTACTGCCAAAGAAATGAAGAAAATACTTTTAATTAATGTCATATATATATTAGATACATTTAACTTGAAACGTGGGATTGAAAGTTATTTTCCATGTGTTTCAATGTGAGATATATTTTTAAAAGAACTATTTCTAATTACAAATTATTTTTTTAACACCAATAACATTAAACTTTCAAATGATTGACAAAAGTATATTTCTAATTTTAGAACAAATTAAGAAAGTATTTATAAAAAGTTAAGGTCAGCTTTTATTATTTGTCCATGAAATTAATGATTAATTGTTACCTGCGGAATCGGAATGGGAATTGCAGCAGAGCATGCAACCGTAGCCTTTTGGGCTCCAACGACAACAACCACCCTGCCACCTACAACTCTTTCCACCCCCTGGTCTCCCCTGCTGGTTAACGCTTTCCTTTGCTTCTTCATCAACTGAATGCATGTATGTTCAAGTTATCAAATTAATGAATCCTTAACAATTTATATATATATAATTATATATATGTCGCAATTAATTTAAAATTTGGGATTATTGATCTCATGCACGTGTGTATGTGTGCATATTAGATATCTGTAACTCTGTATTCTGATAGAATTAGAAATTTATATGACATGACGAGTTTTTTGAATTATATGTAGGTGTCAAACTTTGTGGGGTCAATCGATCCCAATGAAAAAAAAATTAATTTATAATGTAAGGTAAATTTTAAAACTTTTAAGTATTATATATAAATTGACCCCACTAAAATTTTATAAATTTTCTATTATACGGGATCAAATTGAAAATTTATAACTTTGACAATCAAATTTTAACCACATATGACTCATATCCTCTCAATATATGTATCTTTCTATAATATTTTAAACTAAATAATAATCTAATTTATATTATTTTTAAAAATAAATAATGAATTACTTACTTATGAACAATTGTGATTAAAAAAGTCTATTGAGTCAATATAATGTATATATACCATATATTATTACTCATTATATTTTTATTGTAATTTAGTATATATATATACCTGAAAGTATAAAGTATTAAAAAAAAAAATTTTAGGAGTCTTTTTTAACCCCCACAAAAATCTTTGTAACTTAGTCTTAATTTCAATGCATTTGATAAAATATTTTGGCTTCACCAACTTGTCATATATCAAGAATAATAGTATGGCGTGATAGTGAATGAAAGCTTAAATTTATAATGGCGTGTATCATAATAATACACACCTTTGTACATATATTTTTTCGTATATATATATATATTGGAAACATCTCAACATATATACCACTATATATATATTATGAATAAAAAATGGATGAAAAGGAATTAAAAGTTAAAGTTGAATAGTATTAATTACCCTTGTTCTTATCTTGAGATGTCTCTGCAGCCACAACTGAAGAGACGAGCAGAACAAAAGCAAAAAGGACACCGAACAAAACTAAAGCTTTATAATTGGACTTCATTTTTCCTAGAAAATATGTATAGAAATTAAGATCGATCTTAATTGATCACAAGTAAATATATGGTGCTGGTAGTTGCCTGCCTCTATTTATAGTGTTGGAGGAGTGATATATGCATGCAATATTCACACGTAAAAATCTGGAGTCTAGTGTGTGTTTTCAAATTCATTTCGTATATGATTACAGTCAAAATTTGATTGCTCAAAGGTATGTTTGCCGACTCAAAACTGAAATTGTGACAAGTGTCCTTAATTTTGGATAGCTCTTTAAAATCACTTCCACCTGGTCATTGATTTCTAAGTAGTCAAAGTTATGTGACTAAAGAGGACAAAGAATTCATATTTCTTTTATGAGGTTCTCAAGTGTGTAATGGAGCTCTGTTATCCGTTTGTGTGCACATGATGTGCTTGTTTATGATTCTAGCAAAGCGACTAAAATTAGGTTGGTTTGGTTTATTATTTGGCTAAACATAATTATAGAAATGATCATTTTAGAATCATTTCATATATATATATATATATATATATATAAGGAAGGACAATGATCTATACCATATATTTGCTATAGATAAAAATGAGCAAATAACATTTTAATCGTCAATTTTAAAAAATAACGGCTGGGATTGAAAAATTGGACACGGCGTCTGCAAAAATTTCTAGCGAACGAAAACTAATATAATTTTTGTACTATTATGCCGAATTATACCCCATCAATGACACTTTAGGGGTGGCGTAGTGCGGTTTAGTGCGATTTGAAGTCCAAATCGCTTTGAAAAAACTGCTTGGTCTTGATTTGAAAAATTCAAAACCGCACCAAACTTCGCTTTGATTGATTGTGCGATGCGGTTTTAAAGTGTCTTGATGCGATTTTAATTGAGTGCGATTTAGGTTCTAAAACTAATTGAAACAACAAAAAAGTTTAAGCCTTCAATAAAATTTAACATAAAATTTACATCGACGATTAACTTGGTAATGAAAAGTCGACAATGAAAATTATATCAAGCATGCTTTAAAACTAAAATATGCTACTATATAAAACAACGGAACCATATATTCGATATGACGAAGAATGTTTATCGGTTAAAAAAATTAAAAGTATATAATGAAGATAGAATAAAATATATTGCGGGGAGGACTAAAAATAATCTATTAGACTATTACAATTATAAGCGTTGACATTAACCAATGCATCAAGTGCTCGAAACCCCTCAACTATAAGCCCTCCAATAACGCGTCAAACAAATTCAAAATTCCAAAACCCAATTCTTTAATTTTTGATTTCTATAACTTCTAACATCTTCTTTCAATTGGCGTAAAAATGACAATCAAGACGGAGTTTTCTCTGGCGTGTTCAGTGAAAAGTAACTTTAAATTTATTAGAGATAATACATACATACACACACACGTAGTGCGGTTTCGGTTTTATCTTGGTTTGGTTTTGACTAATAACCAAACCGGGGCAAGTAAATTTGGTTATTCAACCCACCTAAACCGACATACTGGCGGAACAGATTAGTGCGGTTTTAATTAGTCTTGATTAAATGCGATTTTTAATGCGGTTTCGATTAAATTTGATTCTTTACTTTCAACCCTAAGCGACACTATCAACATTGAAGCAACACGTGTGTGTTAACAGGCTGAAGGCCCCAAAGTTTTTGCCACAACACTTGTTCATGATTTTCCTAGTAATTATAATTCATGAAACTCTCTTACCGGCCTGTTCCAAAAGGTGAACCGCTGACTGTTGCATCAATGTTTCTGTCGAAGAATTACCACCACCAACATAAAAAGAAAATCTTGGAACTTGAGATTTTTCATATGATAGTCCTATTTTATTTTGATTCCATAAACCCCTGGAATTAAGAACATCATGTGTAGACGACAAAGAATCTCCTTGCTGAAGACCTAAAGCATTATGAGCAAAGGAAACTTCTATTTCTTCAGGATGTCTCAAATGTGACAACGAAGTACTGACATTAGCTGAATCTAGTGACTGAAATTTACCAAATTGTCTTTCACTAGTCAGTGATGGGGTATAATCGGGGCATAATTGTCTAAATATTACATTAGTTTCGTCCGCTAGAATTTTAACGGACGCCGTGTCCAATTTTTCAATCTCAACTGTTGTTTTTTTGAATAGACGATTAAAATGTTATTTGTTCATTTTCAATCTATAGCAAAAACATACTTGATCATTGCCTTATAAGAAATGGTATATATATATATATATATATATATATATATATATATATATATATATATATATATATATGATTCATAGTCAATTTTAACTATAAAAGAGCTAGGTAGCAGTCAATACATCTTGTAATATTCACTACAAAATTCAATAGACACATTTTAAAATTAATCATTCCATGCATACGCACCTATGGAGAATTTCAAATGCACCATAATAGTGCATATATGTATATTATGATTTCTTTTTATAAAATCGCGTCCGTCAAATATAGAAATGGAAGGCATAAGATGGGCTACATACAATACATTCCAATTATAGCCACTTTTAATTATGAATATTGAATCATTATATATATATATACACGAGAATGATATATAATCAAAGTTTGATATCTGTGATCTAGTCGTCTATTTTATCATTATGCGGCCTAACAAATAATCATGCGGAGTCTGTCCTACTTAATACTCCCGTTCGCACTAGTCACATTGCTTTCAATTACTTATTTGAAATTGACTTAATTTAATTAGAACACCAATTTCAAATTAAGGTCAATAAATAATGTTGGAATCAAAGAGTTCATCTATGAATTTCAAAACTAACGTTCTTTTTAAGCTAAATGCTAGGAAATGATTAATCATCTATGAAGTTCAAAAACAACATTTCCAAGCATGTTTAACTTAATAAATTAAAAAAACAAGGTGTTCACAGATCATTCATGAATAATTTGGAATCACTCGTGGTTAAAAAATGAATAACGCTAAATCACATAATGTGTATCAGCTATAATTCATATCAATTAATGCATGCAACAATTTCATGCAAGATTCATACCATACCATATTATATGTATCCACATACAAATAAGATTGTTATTTTAATAAATATCACAACAATGCCATCTAAAAAAGTAAAAGAAATCGAAGTATAAATGGGATTATAAAATAAACAACAATATACCTATATTTGGATCAAACAATAGATGATCATGTAAACTGATGTTGTAGTCATTAGTGTGCGCCGAAATCTGTCCATTGCTTGTCGGAACATTCAAATCTATATTTAAGTTAATTTCAATTACCGAGAAATTCATCAATATTTGTCAAAAAAAAATCAAATCGAATTCTCGTATAGTACCGTAATTAATGTACTATTAATTGCTAAACTTAAGCCTATTTTTTTATGAGATGTCATGAACAATAATACACTTTTATATAATGAAAAATGGAGGGAAATATAAAAAAAATAACAAATCAATTCAAAAGTATAGGTTTAAAATTTTAATTTTTTTTTAAAAAGAGTAAATTTAAACTTCATTTTCTGGAGAAGGAAGGTAGGATGATAAGAAAAGAAGGGAGATTAAAGTTAGTTTGTTCAAGTTGAAAAAAATTCATGAAGAAGAACAAAGGTTGCCGACTGGAGTTAATAGCGCAATAAAACGAAATCAATATTTACAAAAAAATAATGAACTCTTACTGGTTACAAAAAAACAAAAATAAGAAAATGAGAGTTTAATTTAATAAATTGAATTCAATTTTACACTTTACATTATAATATCATTAATTACTTTTGTTATTAGTTGTACATTGTCCTCCAATGACATATAATCTCTCCGTTCTAAAAAAATTATCGTTTTAGAAGAAAAATTTTGTTTTAATTTATTTGTCGTTTATAACTTTTTAAGAAAATAAATTATTTAGTTTCCTACATCCCTACCTTCTCTCATTTGTCCCAAAAAATTATATCCCTTATATTAATAGCTTTTAACTTCCCATAAAGGGATAATGATAGAACTTCAAATAAATTTTAATTGTTAATTAATAATAATATTAAATAATTTTCTTAATTTATATACAAACATCTTAAACGAAAATATTTTTGAAACGGAGGCAGGAACCGAGGGAGTATCATCTGGCTAAAAAATATGAAAAGCTTCTTCAAATCTTTCTTATTTCATTGTCATTAATTAATTGACACATGAAAAGCAAGTTGAACAAAAAAAATCTAGTAATATTGCATGAGTAGCTCTCTTTTCTTTGAATTAGTCAATCACGCGAATAATGATCTTACAAGTTTTTCTATGAGACTGTATGCGGTAGCCATTGAAAACAACTCCAAATATTAAATGCTGGTCATGTGACTGATCTTGACTAGGGTTTTGAGGATAAGCTTTGACCAAATCCAAAAAGAAATGTCCGGAGAAATTAATTAAGAATATGCTTTACCTCTAACACACTACAATTATATATATATATCTTACACGTCTTAACATAAAATAAAATTATATTTATTCTTTATTACGTGACGGAACTAGTATATGTAATGTATAATAATAATAATATATGAAATAGTTGTTTTTGTAAAATGGAGGGTATAAAATTATATACAATAACTACAAGGTTTTAATCTGAATTATTCCATCAGTGAGTGAAATGAAATTAACCACGTTGCACAAACAAATGAAGAGACTTTATTAGTGCGTACTCTACCACCATTGATCTGGTCGACACATTTACACAAGTATTAAATTGATTAGAAAATAAATATGCTATACGCTATGGTTTGTCTGTAAGTAAATTAACATTAACTCTTTTTTTTTTGTTCTTCCTAGTATCGTCATGTACAAGAGTTCGTGTTTTAGTTAATCTAACATATGTACAAGAATTTTGAAATCGATCGGCCTACCTCCTTATATGTCCTTGAAATCAAAGATTTTTTAGTGAGAATATATATTAAAACTTAATGATTAATTAGGGTGTTCTAACCAAGCTCTTCTTTAAAAAAAATTATTACCAAGGAAATCATCAAATCCTTATGAGCCTTTCTCAGGTTGATAAAAAAAAGAGAGAAAATTATAAACCTAAATTAATTAGCCTTATCAGATGTAACCTGACCACCCATTAATTCATAGCCTTATAATATAATACTTCAATAATTATAGAGATATATTTTAATCCTAAAGGTCTAATTAAGAAGAACTTGAGAAAGCGGCTACATAAACTAAGAACATAAATTACCTTTATTAATCATCATGCGCTGATTCTACTTGAGAAAGATTCAACGGACTGACAATGGAGGAAGACTTACGGTACTCCGGTGGGACTGATTCGTATACATTGTAAATTGATCACATGCGAATATATATTTAAGGTTTAATTAAAGGGAACTAATTTTTTCTAATCATATTTTTATACCGTCTCTCACATAAATGTGACACTCACTCACTATTCATGTGAAAAGAATCATTTTTTTCATGTGAAAATATTATTTTTCTTAATTAAATTGTCCATTCATCAACTATATAATTAAAAGCACAAACTTGGTTTGGTTTGATTTAACCAATTTTTGATTCAACTTTTCTAATTCATATTAGTATAAGTACTATCTAAATTTAAAAATATTCTTATCTCTAAGAGGAATATAAAAAAGAAGATATTTTCTTTTCTATTCAAATTAGTAGAAGTACTATACAAATTTGTAATAATTAATAATTAAATATATACTATCTAAATTTATAAAGTATTCAAAAGAAACTCAACCAATCTCTAATAGAAAAATAACTTCTAAAAGAATTTTTATTTTTGATTTTACCAATTTTCACTAAAAAACATCTGCAAAACAATTATAAACAATCTATTAATTATTAAACACACTACGAGATATATATCAAGCGATTTAATTATATTAATATTATTAAGTGAATTTTAATATGAAATTAATATTATGACTAATTTAATTCATTTAAACTTGAAATTTTATCAAATAACATGATTAATTGTATTAATAATATATGTAAATTTGAAACATAATAACTGTAACATTAATTGAAAAATTATAATGGATTTATTTCTAACTAATTGTCATAACTAAATTAAAAGTTAATTAAGACACGAGTTTCATAATTCTATTAGATTAGAATTTCAAGCAAATTTTGTCAATATAAACGCTAATATAGAATTTCATTAAAAATTTAAATAAAATTAAAATAATTATTTTCTCATAATGATCATACCTAAATAAATCTCAATAATCCATTCAAATATTTAGGTTAGCAGATAAAATGTCAATAACCCGATGTTAACTTCTACAACATAAGCTTTAAATAAGAGATTAGCTATCAACGCTAATAATAATAAGCATTTTATAAGAAAAAAATGGATTTTAAATCTTAATTGATTGAAAGAACCTAAAATATATAATTTAATCATTAGTTATTTAAATAAATATTTCACTATTTAATAGCTATATATATATATATATATATATATATATATATATATATTAGAGAAATAAGAATACATACGTGATGGAAATTTGTGACAGTTTTTAAAAAGAATCACAAAAGATAATTATTTTTGATGGACTTTTTGACCAATCACAAAATAATACTATCTTCATTTCATAATAATAGTCATTTTAGTTTCATGCATATGAATTAAGAAAGTCATTTAATGCTATCATTTAATAATTAAAATTTGTATTAAATTTTATTATTACCCATTTATGGGAAGTTAAAAATTACTAGTACAAAGGAGAAAATTTCTTAGGACAATGAGAGACGTTAACGCCTCATTTTACGAGTTTTAAAATGAATGAGAAAAAAAAAAGAAATGGGCGGAAAATTTAAGTTTTCTTTCCAATTCTTATGTTTACGAGTTTTTTAATAAGCGGAAAAGAAAAGAAATGGATAGAAAACTTGGCCACTTTTCCTAACTAAAGTTTTTCAGTCCAAAATTAGCTTTGATTTGAATGAGAAAAAAAATTGGAATAAGTAATATTTTATAATTCCCATATTATCCTCAAATTTTAATATAATATATTTTAAAAGTCTGTTCATGTCCTCAATTTTAAATTTTCTATCATTTTCATTAAAAACTCAAAAACAATATGAAAAACTTGAGTTTTCATTCTTTTCTTTTAGGTTCTAATTTAAGTTTTATTTTCTTTTACATTCAAAACTTCGAAACAGAATGTAAGGGTTGTAAGATCCCAACTTTTATGAATAAAGATTTAATTTTTTCTGAATATTATTCTAAATAGTAAGGTGCTAATTTAATAAATGCTATAATTATGGGTGATATGTGCAAATTTTGCCAAGTAAGCAAGTTATCATAAAATATTCATTTGGCCGGGAAATATTATTTATGTTGGTAAATATTCGTATGACGGCGCAATCATTGGTGGACCCCACAACGGAATAATTGTCGGATATAGAAATCGAAAAAAATAATATTTTCATAAAATAATAATGAGACTTTTTTAGTTAAAGCTGTTGAAATATCCGTTGATAAAATCTGATAAAAGCGCGTTGTTCCATGAGTAGTGCAGCGATATTGCATAAATATATCTACGATTATTGATACTTACGTAAGAAGTCACTCAGCTTCATTTAATAATTGTCACAGTAGTTGTTGCATAATATTTCATATTATTGATTCAATTATTGTCACAGTATCATGATCTGCACAATATTTTATTTTATTAAATCAATAATTGAGACGACAAATTTATTTATATTATTATTTGCATTATTGACAATGTCTAGAAAGTTTTGTCGAGTAAAGGGGTTAGGTTATTTAATTGAGCGCCAGTAAGGAGAAATCCTTATCGGAAAACCCCCTCTTTCCTGGGAATGATCTGGTTGTCAATATTGTGAGTTATAATATTATTGATGAAGAATTGTTGAAAGATTAAAAATGTGTTGATTCAAAATAGATGATTTGTGGTAGATATTTATTCAATTTTTGTTATAAATAGAGGAGTTTGTCATGAAGCGTTTGTTGTAAGTTTAACTTATTCTATAGGACCCATATGTTATTATCTAAGAGTCACTTTCGCCAATAATACTTGTCTTTATCAGACATCAAACCACTTACCTTTTCACATTACATGTGTCAAACCACTTACCTTTTCACATTACATGCGTCAAACCATTTGTCTTTTACATTACCAGGTGTCAAGCCACTTGCATATATTTTCACATTGTAAGGGCCAAGCTAGAATTCTTCTATAAATAGAAACACATTTCTTCCTTCATTCTTACCAATTCACTAAAGATATAGATAGAGAATCTATAGAGAGAGAAAGAGAGAGAAAGAAGAAGAGTATTCGAGAAGCAAACACACACCACCAATATAAAGTTCTACTACTACACTAGTGCAATATCTAGTCTTTTATTAAGGTAAAGGATGTTATTTTCTTCATACTCATAAGGGTTGTCATTCTATTTCTTATTAATCTGTGGAAATAACCTATCTACGCGGAATACCGCATGCCTGACGAATAACTCTTCGTATTCACTCTTTATTAAGTTGTGGAAATGATCATCTCAGCGAATTACAGCATGGCCAGACGCAGTGAAAATCCATTTAGCGATTTATTATTCTTTCATACTCGTATGAGATATCATTTCTTTTGTACTCCTCAAGAGATATCGTTTTCTTTCATATTTTTCTCTATTTATGGTACAAATTTATTGTTTGTTTCCATAACCTTATTATTAAATGGTGAAAATTCCTGAAATTAGTAGAATATCCTTAATAGTTTGCGTTTCATCTAATATCATTTCATTGGAATATTGGTCTGAACTTTCTTATTAAATTTTAATATTTTCATTAGATTAATCGGATATTCAATTTGAGTTTTTGGCATAATGTATAAATTTAGGGTATAATTTGTAGGTTGTTTATAGTAAATAATATAATGTCCATTATTTTATAATATTACTAAAATACATAAATTAAATATTAAACTAAATTAAATAAATATAATAACATATAAATTAAATTAAATTAATAATATAATAAAAATAATACAAACTAAAGTAAAGAAAATAAAAAAAATAAATTTTCTTAGTTTATTTAATTTTCCCTACTCAAATTACTCAAATTAACTAAGAACATTTACTTAGTTTTCACTACTAAATTTATATCAACTAAGTAGTATTTACTTGGTTAATATTACTTAGTTTCCCAATAGTAATTAAAATAAATTAAGTAGCATTAATTTACTTAATTTTACACAACTAAATAAAATAAAATAATATAATAACATAAATTAATATTAATTTGTATAATATAATATAATATAATATATCATAACATAACATAATTCATAACATAACATAAAATGAAATAAGTTAATTAACTTAATTACATTCCTTAAATTTATTAATTTAAATAATATAATATCATATAATATATTACAAAATAAATAAATAAATAAATTTAATTAAAAAAATAGAATGACAATGATTTAATTAAAATAAATAAAAGTGAGAACATACTCTATCAATAACTCAACTGCATCATCTTTAAGACTGATTTTTTTTGAATGTTTTGTAAATAAATATAAGCATTTTCTTGGCAAATAGTTTCTATCACATGAATCTCTATCATGAAAGTATACTATGACTTTGCGATCAACGAGTCTCGTCTTGAATTTGAATCCTCAAAATATATACAACAAATTGGAGAAAGATAAAAATGTGCACTTACTGAAAGATAACTTGTCACAATTAGATGGAAACTTCATGTTATAATGTAAAACAAATATCTTCAACATTGGCCATGAGTAATGACTACTGAGAGAAGAGTCAATGACTGCCTTATATGCATGATTCGATATAGCAGTTGCAGCTATTACTCCAATTGGTTCCTCGCGCGGTAGTAAAAAAATTATGGGTCATAGTTCCTGCTTATCTCCCATACTCGAATTGAATAATTGAATTACTGCAAACATTCCTCACTGTTCCATCAAAACAGATGAAAACATCTTAAAGACCCTCTGTTAGGAATACACATGTGAATGATATTCCTATTTATATATGATTTGATTATGATATAGATGAATGAATATGCAAGTATGCTTGCATTAAAAAAAGCTATAAAGTCTTTTGATAGATAATAGGAACATATGTACAAGGACTTAGAATTAATTGATCAAATATGTTAGGTTGATCCTACATAAGCAAACCAGCTTTGTAAAGTCCTTAAAAAGAAGTGATGTAAAAGGACTATAAATATAGAAAGATCAAGCTTGTTAGGTTGATCTTATATTGTAATAGATAGAAGCATCGATCGTCGAAACCTTTTTGAAAATCGTAGTATGCCAGGATAGTCGAGAAAAACTCGAGAACTATCAAGGAAGAATCGTAGTCTGAAAGATAGTAGATCTTGGAGTTCGTAGATTTCCAGGAGAAACGAGGAAGGATCGTAGTGTGTTGAGAAGAACTTCCTCGGAGCTATAGTCTCTTTGAGGAAGTCGTATTCGGAATCGTGAGGACGGTATTACTCTGGTAGCCGTAGAGCATCTGCTTAGAAGCCAAGTCAAGAATCGTAGACCACACTCAGAATCGTAGAGTCTACTGATCACATCAAAGGCATAGATCGTAGTCGAGCAAGATCAGATGAAGACAACAAGCAAAAGACAGAAATCGTAGAGTGTCAAGATCTGATCTCGGAGTCGTAGTGTTTGCAAAACTAAAGCTAAATCGTAGAGTGCAGAACTAAGGCTTCAACAGAGGTGCTCATAACGCCAAGGCAGAATCGTAGAGTAAACATGATTCTCAACAAATGAGCACTCCTAGAATATCCAAAGAATGAAGCCTCTGGTCTGAGATGCAAAGGTACATTCCACCTAAAGGAAACCAGAGAGCACTCAACGAATGGCTTGCAAGCTAACAGAAGATATAAGCACCAACCCAATCTGTTAGTTCCCAGAGGGCACAATAGATCTAGAAGGGGGGGTTGAATAGATCCTTTTATTTCAAATACTTTTACGGTTTATATTATATTGTTCATAATTAACATATGAAAAACATAAGAATCTTTTCGCCACACGGTAGAATAAGTAAAAGATCCCTTCATTGATATATTCATAATCATACGTACATTGTTAAGTAAGAGTAAGTTTAGTTATGTGATTAAAACATACATGCAGATTTATAGTACATAATATAAATGACATAATGTAAAAAGACACAAGGGGTTTTAAGTGGTTTAGAGACTCGAGCTCTAATCCACTCTTCCGCTTTTAACTAGCGAGATTTCCACCAAAGAAGGGCAACACCACAATCACTAAGATTCCTTGAGGCCGGCTGACCTTGAACTCCTCTAGTTCCCTAGAACTCTTCAAGCCAAAAGCTTGGAACTTCATTTAGTCCCTCGGGACCACGGACCCTTCGGCCTGCTTTGTTTAGTCCTTTCGGATAAGGACCCTCGAATCTCTCGGCTTTGTTGAGTTGTTTGTTTGTTGTTGTTGGAGTCGGTCTTGAAATGCTTAAGATGTCTTCATGCTCGAACATATTCTATACTTAGCGACTTGGCTTGATCATCCTTGAAGTGCAACGAGTGTTGCATGATGCTCAAACTTCTTTGGTTACTCAACCACTTGGATGACCCTTTGTTGAACCGCCTTGAAGATCATTCTCCTTGGTACTTGATGATTTGCGTATGAGAGGCTTCTAAAGGATTTGTAGGCTCTTACATTAGGTACTTAGAAGCTTTCTCATACTTGACACCAAGATGGCTTTTGTGATCTCCCTTCTGCTTACTTGATGCCTTCTAATGATGGACTTCTTTAGATGATGTTGTAGGCTCTTCTCTATTGTACTTAGAGTCTTCCCATGATGGACATCAAGATGTCATGATGCTCTTCTTTCTCTCGGCAGTTCTGAACACTCTTCATGTAGTAGGCTTCGTTCCTTTGGATATTCTGGGAGTACTCATTTGTTGAGACCCGTATATGCTCTACGATTCATCCTTGGCATTGTGAGCACTTCTTCTTAGATCGTAGTTCTGCACTCTATGATTCAGCTTTGGCTTGTGCAGACACTACGATCCTGAGATCAGATCTTGATACTACGATTTCTGCCTTGTGCTTGTTGTCTTCATCTGATCTTGCTTGACTACGATCTCTGCATGTAATCAATATACTCTAAGAACTCAGAGTGTGATCTACGATCCTTGACTTGGCTTTGGCATCAGTAGACTCTACGACTCTGAGTGTAGTCTACATTTTTGTCTTCGCCTGGCAGATGGCCGGGTCGGCTCGTAAGCGGGTTGTCTCTACGATTACGAACATGACTTCCTCTGCGTACTACTATCCCGAGGAAGCTCTACTGACGATACTTCTGATCCTTCTTCGTTTCCCACAGCGGTCACGAACTCAAGATCTACTATCTTGCATACTCCTATTCCTTTCTCGATAGCTTTCGAGAGTTAACCTTGACTCACTGGCGGACTTCGACTTACGAGTGCGATGGCTCAACGATCGGACTAGCCTATCTATTACATCATAAGATCAACCTAACAAGCTTGATCTTTCTATCTTTATAGTCCTTGCACATCTTTTCTTTTTAAGGACTTTATAAAGCTGTCTTTCTTATATAGGATCAACTTAACATATTTGATCAATTCATTCTAAGTCCTTGTACACATATTTCTATTATCTATCAAAGGACTTTACAGCTTTTCTTAATGCAAGCATACTTGCACATTATTCATTCATATATATATATATCATAATCAAATCATATATAAATAGGAATAGCATTCAAATGCTTATTCCTGACAATCTCCCCCTATTTGATTATGACAAAAACAATAAGTGCATATGCATTTTATGAATGAATCTTATATACAGTGAGCAGCTGTATTTATAAAACAGTTAATCATGAATGTCATTTATATTGATATGGCAATTTATACATTAAGACATTCAACATCCTGGATCCAGAACATACCTAAATAGTTAGAGATATACCTCTTTGGCTCCATGTATGTTTTCAGGATGCTTGTTGATCAGCTACTCATCTGATTGTTCTTCTTGCTCTTGTTCCCCCTGGGATGATGAACTTTTGTCTTTGCTTGGTTCCTCTTCAGCATCTTTCTGATCATACTCCCCCTTAGACTTTGCAATCTTGTTATCATCATCTTCTGGCTCCCACTCAGATGATGACTCTTTTTCTGCAGCTGCTTTCTTCTTCTTTGACTTCTTCTCCCTTAACCCTCTGCTCTTCTTTGAGTTCCTCTTGCTCCTCTTCTTTCTATGCCTCTTTTTCTCTCCCTTTTTGTCATTAATCATTTGAGAGAGCTGCTCCATGTTGGAATTAAGCTGCTCCATCAGGTAGGAGGAGTTGGCAACTTCAAGCTTTAGTTCTTGCTGGCCTAGTTCAAGTTGCTGAAAGAGAAGGTCTCGCCTCGTATCATTAATCTTGTCGAGAGGGGCTTGAATCGCTTCTTCATTGGCCTTCCGAATTCGTGAGAGCTTCGATCTTTTGATCTTGTATGGCCTTTTGATAGATGTTATCTCTCTCATGGAGTTTGAGAGATACATCGGCCAAAGTAGCTTGAAGCTTGTGCTGGAAAGGATTATCTCCTGCTGCTGTCTGCTGCTGTGATTCTTCAGTGAGCAGAGATATTTTCTCCCTTAAATCATCAAAACTCTTCAGTAGTTTCTGCTCCAAAGTAGTTTGATCATTTTGTTGGGCAGCTACAGGTTGAGCATTGGATTGGACTCTACGATCTTCATCTTTGGACAGTTTTTCAAAGGCTTGGAGAATCTGAGCAATCGTTGAGTTCCAATCACTGGTTGAGAATTAAGGAATGTCTGATAGTAGTGCTTGAGCATAAGGAGGCTTCTGGTTTTGAGCTTGAACATCATCAGCAGTAGAGTGAGAAGACTCTACGACCAGCTCCTTGGTTATGGCTTTTTGTTCTTCAGAATCCACTCTACGATCGTAGGGGATATAAATATTTCCAGCATGTCGATAGACCTTGAAGTGAGGCTGGTTTGTAATCATCTTTGTAGCATAACTTTTCACCATTAGGAAGTTTTGAGCTACCAGTTCCATGCTTGGAAATGTCTTGTAGCACCAGCTGAGGTAGCTTCCATCTCCTTCAGTAAAGGCCTTTAGCCATGGCATCCACTGGAAGAATCATCTCATCAGCAGATCATCAGGGTTGTAGAGAATGGTTGAGCAATCTAGCTCCATATTGTTCCAGTTCTTGGCTAAGTCAAAAGTAGTCATTCTTACTACTCGAAATTGCTTTCATCTCCATAGTTTACCCATCTATCGGTGGAGTCTCACGATGGTTCATTAGGAACTTCTACCACTATTCTCTGATGAATCTTGCGGTGAGAGGACAGGGTAGAGTTCGGTTCTTCTTGTTCACGATCTTGAATTGGAGTCATTTTCTTCTTCTTCTTTCTCGAGCCGAACCATTTTGATCGGCTTCAATGAGAGAATCCTTCTTCGCATTTCATGACCGAACCTTCTTGACAGAGGATTTCTCAGATTCTTCCTCTTCACTGCTGGTTTTATATGCAACACTTTCTCCCGGGGATACAGACTCATCATCACTCAATTCAATGATGGCATTTGATTGACCACTATTTCTTTTGGAGGCAAACTTGGCTTGCAGTCTGTAGCTTTTCCTTCTTCTTGGAGGTTCAGGTTTGGGAGAAATAGACTCTTCTTCTTCTTCAGAATCAGACTCCTCTGGTTCAGCAGACACACTTCCTTGGGGTTCAGCACAGGCAGGGGCAGATCCTTCTTTCTTGGACTCATCACTTTCTGAGCCATCATGAAGGCTTTCTGGATTAGAGGGGGCAAGTTCTTCTTCTTCTTCATTCACAGAGTGACTGCTTTGAGGATTATCCATGGGGCTTGAGCATTCTTCTTTATCAGCAGATGTTGTAATCTCTTCCATTACATCAGCTTCATTTTTATTGCTGGATGTTGTTTGTGGAGACTGAGCCTTGACATCTGTTTCCTTTTCTTCTGCTGACTCTACGTCCCTCTCTTCAGCAGATGTACTATTTTGGGAAGTTGAGGCTGGTTTGTCTTCCACCTTAGCTTTCTTGCTGATTGGTCCTTGAAGTAACCTGCTGCTTCTCCTCTTTGTTGTTTCAGTAGTTGGGACTTTTCTTCTTTGTCCTTGTTCAAGGAGGAGAGACTTCTTGATGGGGCCTTGGCTTTCTTCACATCACCAGCTCTCTTCACACCTTTTGATTTCTTTCTGGCTGGTGTGATTTCTGCTGATGCAGAGTCATCAGACTCAGAGCTCTCTGCCTCTTCTATCTTCCTCTTCTTTACAGAGGCCCTATTGCTGCTCCCAGCTGTCAGCCTTTTGTTCTCCTTAGGGTTCTTCTTCCAGTTTACAAATAATTATGGAGACATCACTTTGTGCACATTAAAAGTTTCTCCCTCATCATCCTTGATTTTCCCTCCTAGCTTCTTCTTTAGTACAATACTCAGCAGTCTTCCATGAAACACCTTAGTCATAGGTTTTTCAGTGGACTTCTTCTTCTCAGCTTTTTCTACCCACTTGGAGATCTGATCGAACAAGATAGCTCCAAAGTTGATTTGTTTCTTTAGAACTATTGCTGACATTATTTTCAACTGTTGGTCAATCACTGTGTCATGTGAAGTGTTCTTGCACAGTATGCACTTTCCAACTATTTCAGCAAGGAATTCATACTCTTCAGGAAACTCCTTCTTCTTCATGTCTTTAAAACTAGGGTTTCTTAGGTACCCCATAACCTCCTTTGTTTGTTCAGTGTTGACATTATCAAGGTTCTTCAGCCCTTGGTTAGGAAAATCTAGGCATTGATTGAGGTCAGAAGATTTTAACTTTAGAGACTGACCTTTAACCTTGGTGGTAAGGGTTTCGAAGTTGATGGAGGTGTTTGAGTAGGATTCTTTAACCAGGTCGATGTAGACTCTAGTATTTGCCTCAAGGCATTCTGAGAATCCAGCTTTCTTCACAAGCTCGAGAATATTCCTGAACTTCTTTTCAGATTTCTCAAACGATTTGGTTCCGAGCTGAATGCCAGTGATTACTTGCCAGTTTTCCATTACGAGTAGTTCGAAGAATGAGGGTATCTGATTTAGATATGTTTATAAGAGATGGCTGAGTGTAATTTGGTAAGGCTCTGGAGGGTTAACTGATTTTGGCTCTTGAGAGGATTCTAGGGTTTGAAAATGGGAGGGAGAAAGGTTTGATAGCTTTTGGTAACTGTCTGTAGATTTAAAATTGTCTTTAAGGCAGTTCCTTCTAACTCTGCATAACCAGTGATGTGTCAACCGTCCATTGGTTGCACGTTGCCCAGTACTGAGTTGTAACTCCCCATAACTTTTCAGTTAGATGTTTCCTTTTAGAAGAGTAGTCGTTTAAACGACGTGGCTCTAACCGTTGACCTTTTGATTTGTAGAGTGGCATGATAAGGCAGCTATGGACTCTACGATTCCCTTGGTTGACTCAACGATCAACTTTTAAGAGATGGTGTAGTGGATGGGTTTGTCTTTTCTCCTTACTTGATGCAACATAGCTCAATCACTGATGTAATCGAACTTATCTCCTTAACTTGAATAGTTTAGCAAATATCTCATTTTCCAAGCTCCTTGTGAACTGGAGTACCCTTTGGTAGGACTACGATCGTCGAGTTGTATTCTACGATCTTTAAGGTTGTGCTATGATCGTTGAGGTAACACTACGATCGTTGAGGTTGCACTGCGATCATTTAGTTCTCTTCAAACTCGACTCTACGATCATTGACTGACTTGGTCCTTGAGATGAACTTGATCAAGCATTCCTTCTGGGTTAAGGTAGCTCAGAAAGGGCCAACCTCTTAGAGTGAGCTAAGGGTCAGGTTTGTCCCTGAGGCGCTTTCCAGATGGAATACTATAGCAGTGATTTGTAATGACATCTCATTCGACCTCTTCTGAGTGGGAGGTCTTCTACTAGCTTTAGACAACTGCATTACTGAAATCGTGGTGTCTTCCTGCTCTTACACTACGATCATATGTTTGATCGTAGTCACTTCACGATTATGGGTTGGGTGGCTGAAAGGTTATCAGTAGTACGTTTTGAGACGTTCCTACTGACTATGGATCTTCATTTGGTTCATCAGCCACAAAGTTTTGGGACTCTGTAGCTGGTACAACTTTTCATAGTATATCTCAGTGTTGTTGTTCCTTAACAGATCACTGCTCCTCCATTGTTGACGCTGTCTTCCCAGATAGATGTGATTCCCTCTTCTTTAAATTTATTTAAAGGCAGCCTTGCATATTTCTCTCTGGCTGGAATCTCCATCATTACTTAATTAGATCACCTTGTATCGTAGAGATGAGTATTTTCATGACTGATCACTCTACGATCATTTGACAGTACAACGAACGTAGTCTTCTTTGACAATCTTGAGTTTGAGAAGTTCTGCTTCTTAATGAACTCCTCTTTTCTGATGCTCGATGATCCTCTGATGTGAGCTTCCATGAGGATTCTTCTTATGTAGCACTCTTTGCTGGCTTTTGATCACATAAGACCTTTTCCTTCTTTAGCTGAATGGCTTGCTTCCATATACAGATTAGCAGCCATATGAGCTCCATTCTGGTTAGCTCAGAGGGTCTTCAAGGACAGGCTTGGACAGATAGGAACTCTATCAGAATCATCTCTGAATTATCCTTAGCTTTCTGCTGGTTGAGTCTTCTTGACTGAAGTCTTCTGCTTCATCATTCCTTAGTGTCGTCAGACTGACCAAGTACCTGCAGGTTTGAATATATTTCTATTTTTGGTACCAATAATGAAATGGGTCCTGCTAGGTTAGTTCTCTAAACCCCTGTCCCTCTTATTTGGGCAATCATCATATTTACCACCAACGGACATTCATTCATGCAACTATCTTAAGATAATATATTTTGAGATGCATGATGGTGAGTGTGTAGAATATGTCATTTAATAACACACTCTTTATCTATGATGGATTCATCATTTACTGGATTATGTTCACAGTGTTTAAGTGTTCAGAGTAGGAATCAACTCTACGATTTATGAGTATCTAGTTGATTCATTGAGGTGACCAGTTACTATAGATCAGCCAGATCCTCTTGTAGACCTGATCATACTCTGTGAGTTGTCAAACACTTAGAACATAAACTTGTACATACATACTAACTGTGACACCCCCAAAATAGGTCCATTCCATCCAACCCATTCTGAGTCGCCAAATACATGGTACAGAAATAACTACAACTTTATTATTACAACATATAAACTGTGAGTTTAAATACAGATATTGCCATCTAGACAATATCCACACACAAATAAATCCCCATCATAATTATTGATACATTATTTTACAAAATGGTGAGGACTACTAAACAACTCTCTCTAGAACCTTCATTCTATACCCCGACTAGTACTTTCATACATTCTCGCCTCCCGAGAAGAAAAAAATGGAACAACAAGGAAAAAGGGTGAGCTCAACTAGCCCAAGAAAGAATATTATGACTAAGATAATATACAACAAATTATCGTTAGTCTCAACGAGGAAAAAAACTAATAGAATACAATAGACAACAAGTTTTTAAACCAATATTTGCGGTGAAATAATAATTCATTAGAAGAGTTAAGTAGAGAATGCAAACTACTATCTTCTATATATGAATTTAAAAGTTCATCGTCGATATTTTATCCTCAGTAACATCAATCAATATATATTTGGAATCAAATATTCATCTTTGCACTACTGAGACGAAAGATATTCATCGATTGATCATGTTCATCTAAACACACTGCTCATCTTTGCACTACGGGCCAAAGATATTAATCGATCGGTCATATTCATCTCAACACTGCTCATCTTTGCACTACGGGCCAAAGATATTCTTCGTAAATCATTCATCTTTTTTGCCTTTCAAAGCAAAAGATATTCAATAATATCATCATTTAAGGCGAGGATTATGAAAATATTTTTTTAGAAAAGCGAATCCAATTGAAACAAAATGACAAGGATTAAGGATTAAGGATTAAGTACTTTGTTTTATCCACGTCCAAAAATACCTCAAAAATAATCATAGTGGTGTAAAATTCAAGAATGATCAAAACATGGATACAATCAAAGCTAGTATCCGAATAGATATTTTGACGAAAAGAAGAAATTTCATTTTTCTATGAATAGTCTTAGTGATACGTGAATAATGTCGTGATCGTGAATAATCTGAAGTATCGTGAATAGTAACTCCAACACCAAAAGATAGAAATTTCACAAAAAAACATCTTCACGCTTCATGAATAGTACTGCGTGAATAAGTAACTCGTGAATAGTAACTTCATGAATAATAACTTCGTGAATAGTAACTCATGAATAGTAACTCGTAAATAAATAAGAACTCATGAATAAGTAACCCGAGCATGAAAAAGTTCCAAATTTGATAAAAAGTTCAACCAATATTTCACCATAATGATATTGAAGAAATAATATCATTTGAGAAAGAAAATAACATCCACTTACCTCGAAGGCAGTGATTTAGTGAAAAACAGGATATAGGCTATGACTTGAACTTGCACCATATAACAATACTCAAAGTATACTCAAAATACTCACAAAAATATCGCTCGATAATATAGAGAGAAAACTTGATTTACGGTGTGATTTTCAATTCTAACCCAAGCACCCTATTTATAGAAATTGCTTAGAACACCAAAGCGAAAATTGAATATAATAATATTATATATAAAAAAATTCATACGCCCACATCTTGAATCTAAATTTAGCCACCATGCACATGTTAAATATGCCCACAACATATAAAAAAACGTTTTATTAATAAAATAAATAAAACTTCCAAAAATCAATTATTTGAACTTGAACTTCAATAATTCATAATAAATAGCCATTTTATCAGAAAATTCGAATCTCGCGAATTTTTATAGGAAATTCAATTCTCTACAACTTTGCAGAAGAAAGTTTTTCCAAATTCCAAACAGAAATTGACCAAAATCCACATACGGACAATTTTACAGGCTATAATCAAATTTCAGTCAAGAAATGGGGTCCACATTTATGTTTAACATGTTTTAAACATTTATTGCAACAAAAATACTCTTCCTCCTCAGATACTCATATATCCCACATTCGTTGTAAAAATATCACCATTAATATATTATTAAAATAATATATTTAAATGAATTATTTTATCGAAAAAAGATAAAATATTAATTTTCAACAATTGTCATTTTAAAAATTTTCTCCATCTATATCCACATAAAATCAATATTTTCCTCATCATATAAATCAATAATTAATTATTCACAAATAATATTAAAGAATCACATTATTGATGACCAGCGATTCTGAGGAAGAGGGCTTTCTAATAAGAATTTCTCCTTCTTGGCGCAATTAGGTGACCAAACCTCTCCTTAGATGAACTTTCTAGACATTGCCAATAATGTTATCCAATAATATTATTCAGATAATATGAATTATTGCTCAGATAATGGAAAATCTTTGTGTAATGACAATTTATTGAAACAACGATAATATAAAATATCAATGCAAAGTAATTATTGAATCAATAAAATAAAATACTAAGCAGTAATTATTCTGTAACAATTATTGAGTAGTTCCTTCTTACGTAAGAATCAATAATTGGTGCAATACCGTGTCTTCTTGTTCAACAACGCATATTAATTAGTGTGTTTTAACCAACGGTATTCCAACAAGATATAATCAGTAACAACTACGCCATTATTTATAAATAACTTATATTTGTTGTTTTCTTCATCCAATCGCTTTCCGTTATGGGGCCCACAAAAGACTGCGCCGTCGTACGAATATTCCTCGACAGTACGAATATTCCACGACCAAACGAATATTCCCCGACAATAATGAATATTTTATAATCACTTGCTTATTCAAAATATTTGCGTATTTTACCCATAACTATCCACATTAATCAAATCAACCCTTACTATTTCAAAATAATAAATAAAGGAAAATAAATTTCATTTATTAATAATTTGGGGTCTTACAACCTCCCCTCCTTATGAAATTTCGTCCTCGAAATTGACGTGACGATACTGTGTTTGAAAAGATGAGAATACCTCGCTTTCATTTCCGTTTCCAACTCCCGGTCATTTCCTCAATAGCATGGTTTCTCCATAAAACTTTAACTTGTGGTATGACCTTCGTCGTGGGGACATGCTCTTTCTATCCAAAATCTTGGCGGTACCTCTTCATACGTTAAGTCTTCTATTATCTCTCGTCCTGTTCTAACTTCAATGACGTGGTTCGTTAGTCCACATATTTACGTAACATCGATCACGTGAAAAGCGTTATGAACACGTGTCATACTTGGCGGTAAAAGCGAGTCTATAGGCCACAGTTCTATTCGATCGAGAATTTTAAATGGATTAATAAATCGAAGGTTTGAGCTTTCCTCACCTCACCGATTCTCTCGCTTTTGAAATAACAACTTCTTACACCTCATTCTTCAAATTCATCAGCTCCGGTGTGTTGCTTGAACAACTTTAACTTTATCGATTAAAGTCGATTATACTCGTATATCATCACGTGGGTAACTAGAGTTTTCATCTCCATCTCTATTATTTGTAAATTATTGAAAATGAGTCTTTGACAATATCGTACTCATACTTGTATACGATCTTCTAATCGACACGTCACCTACCACGTTAAACTTTTCGAGGATGGCATGGTCGAACATGTCTTTGAAATGAGTCTCCTCTTGAGTTCTTGAAGCTCTTCCCACATTCCTTGCTCCATTCAAATTTTGTATCTCTACGTAAATCACGTTAATGGAATAGCGATTCGAGAATATCCTTCAACGAATCTCCGATAATAGCCAACTAAGCCTGAAAAGCTACGTATTTCGATTACTGAAGCTTAGGTTGTTCTCAATGTGACTCATATCCCAACCTTGGATATGACGTTACAATGACACTGTCGGTTTTACTATCGCATTGAATATGGTGTCCCCTACGGAGAATGCGGCGGTGCATTCCACAAAAAGGAAGTCACCGGAGATAAAGGCTCGGTACCAAATTCTATAGTTGAATTTTAACTCCTGAAGTTCAATAGAGCCATTCGATATGAGATTTTAGAAATGAGTTTTGTCTGGGGTTCAAATTGATACAAAATTTAATATCGAGGCTTTGGGAGTAAGCCAAGAAATTCTTCAGAAATCGTCGGAAAAATAAATAACAACATGAATATTATTCAAATCGGCGTGTCTTTATTCAAATCCATAACATGGACTAAGAAAACTTAACATCCGTAATAAGCGAATGACTTCATGGCTTGATATGAAAATGTTTGACTACAATGGTTTGATTGCTTGAATTGAATAACAAAGTTACTTAGGAATATGAAAACTAACAACCTTACGAAAGTAATCAATTTCGGCGTGATAAGTAGTTAAACTTAAAATCACATCAAAAGCAAATATCTCTATAGAAATAAGGTTAACGAGTAATGTGATAGTGCCAACTTTGAATCAAGCAAGATTTTTAAACAACGGATGTAATGAAAGTTTCTTCTAACAGAGTCTCCATAAATAGGTCAAAGTTTAATTTCTCCGTAGTCAAGTTCAAGCGTTGGCGCTGAAGCGAAGAGATAAAAGAATGGGTAGAACCGGTATCTAGTAAGGTATAAACTTGAAGAATTTATAATTAACTAACCCATACTAACCGTTCGGGTTCCTCGCATTTTGGCCGGTCCACGACAAACGCTCTTCCGAGAACCGTTGACTTTGACTTTTTCTGGACATCCTTTTGAGTCACCATTCCATTTGGTGGGTTTCGATATCGTCTGATCTCGGCGATATGTCCTTCTTTTCCACAATTATAGCATACCTTTAAGCTGTTGTGTAGGCGGTTTGAAATGATATGTCCTCTTTTCCGCATTTGTAACATCGAATAGGGTGGTCTTTCTCCTCCCTTGGAACTAGTTCTTCTCAAGGCGCCGCGTCTTGAATGGTCGTTGTTGAATCTCCTCTTTTAAAATCTCCTCCCACTCGCTTCTTCTATTTTTCATGGCCACGATTACCACCAGGTGGTTACCTTTTGTCTGTATTCTTCTTTCTCCTCGCCGGTTATCGTTATTACGATGATCGCTATCTTGATATGATCCTGGTTATGGTCCCTCGGTTGAACGTACTCGTTATCTCGCTTCTAACAACCGAGCCCTGTTGACAACATCTGAATAGAGAAAATTTATGAGAAATGAGATCTTGGCGTATGTCGGGTTTCAAACCTCTCGAAACATCGGCGTCATCGTTCCTTATTCTCCACCAAATGAGGTGCAAACTGGATAACTCCGCGAACTTACGCCTCGTCTTTGGGACAATCGTCATGTTATTCTCTGCTCGGTCTAATAAACTCCACTTCCTTCATATGACGAATACTTTCGGGAAAGTATTTGTCATTAAATAATTTCTGAAATGTCTCCCAAGACATCTTTGAGTCTTGTTGGATGGATGCGCTTCACAGACTCCCACCGATGATCGCCTTTCGCCATGGAACATAAAGGTGGCGAATGGAACCTTCTGTTCTCCCGTGCATCCCAAGACATCGAATATCTTGGTAATTTGTTTGACCCACGTCTCACTTAATCGGATCCGGCTTTCCCAGAATTCGTGGTCCCAACTCTTTGAAGCGCTTGGGCTGTGACCACCCGTGAATTACTATCATTTTCTCTCAGATTTTGAACACGAGTCTCCCTCGTCGATTTTGCATGAAGCGTAAAAGCGTCTAAACATCCCTTGTTCATCATCGCTTTCGGTGGTGTTGTTCACGGGAGGTACATTGTCGACTGTTGCACGTTCTCCTCGTTGGTAAATCTGAGCATCTCCACGGTCTCATTTACTCCAATTGTTAATATTCTCATTCGACATTCTCAAATCTTGTCATAAAACAAGGGTTAATTAAGGAAATCAATATATCACATAATATCCCTATATCTTGACCAACTAACAAATAAGCTTAGGTAGGACACCTTTAGCGAAGGATTTACTCGTCTCTCCCCTCCTGTTCTATTCCCCAGATCTCATTGGAGATCATATCCTAAGCTCGATACCAACCGTGGCGCCCCCAAAAATAGGTCCATTCTATCCAACCCATTACGAGTCGCCAAATACATGATACGAAATAACTTCAACTTTATTATTACAACATATAAACTATGAGTTTAAATACGAGATATTGCCATCTAGACAATATCCACACGCAAATAAATCCCCATTATAATTATTGATACATTATTTTACAAAAATGGTGAGGACTACTAAACAACTCTCTCTAGAACCTTCATTCTATACCCATTAGTACTCGCATTTACATTCTTGCCTCCACGAGAAGAAAAAATGGAACAACAAGGAAAAGGGTGAGCTCAACTAGCCCGGTAAAGAATATTATGACTAAGATAATATACAACAAATTATCGTTAGTCTCAACGAAACAAAACTAATAGAATACAATAGACAACAAGTTTTTAAACCCAATATTCATAGTGAAATAATAATTCATTAGAAGAGTTAAGTAGAGAATGCAAACTACTATCTTACATATATGAATTTAAAAGTTTATCGTCGATATTTTATCCTGTAACATCAATCAATATATATTTGGAATCAAATATTCAACTTTACTCTGAGACCAAAGATATTCATCGATTGATCATGTTCATCTAAACACTGTTCATCTTTGCACTACGGGCCAAAGATATTAATCGATCGGTCGTATTCATCTCAACACCGCTTTCATCTTTGCACTACAGCCCAAAGATATTCTTGAAAATCATTCATCTTTGCCTACTGGGCCAAAGATATTCAATAATATCATCATTTAAGACCGAGGATTATGAAAAATATTTTTAAAGAAACGAATCCGGTGAAACAAAATGACAAGGATTAAGGATTAAGGATTAGTACTTTGTTTTATCCACGTCAAAAAATACCTCAAAAATAATCATAGTGGTGTAAAATTCAAGAATCCCCAAAATTAGGTATCGTCACCCGTCTTGGGTTTCACAAAAAAAACATCTTCTTACATGAATACATAAATTCTCATGAATAGTAACTGACTTACTAATATAAGTTCGATAAAAAGTTCCAACCATATTTCAATAATGATATTGACGAAATAATATCATTGAGTTTGAATACAAATATTGTCTACTAGATATTATACAAACTCCAAAAAAGGTATCGTCACCCATCTTGGGTCCTCATTACAACTATTATCACCTTTATTTCACGAATAGTGAGGAAATATTATCTACTAATATTATCCTCTGGACCATTACTATTATCGTTCCCAGGCTACTAATCCCTCTATGTTCTCATTTCTGAAGAGAACGGTGAAAGAAAGGGTGAGCTCAACTAGCCCGATGAAATATTATGACTAAGATAATGCGAATAAATTATCATTAGCCTTGACGATGTTAAAGCGATAAAATACAATAGACAACCGGTTTAAGCTGCGGTGAATAAGCAATCCATTAAAAAGAGTCAGTAGAGAATAAAATCTACTATCTTTTAGGTTTTAAAAGGTTTTCATCAATTTTTATCGGAGACTCGACAATAAATAAACCACCACATTTAATCATCCACAGTACCACGGTCGAGGATTTTCATCAAATTATCAATAATTAAGCGACTATCTTAGAATCACCCACAGTCATAATCATACCAAAAACTATCCATCAACGCATTCTGACAGGCCCTTTGAGGACTTTTGTCACATCATTTATATCAAGTCGTGATTATCTTAGAATGATCCTGGTCATAATCATACTAAGTTCATCTATGCTTGCGTAAGCGAAGATAACATAATATAACATGAGGATGATGACAATGACATAATAATTCAATAAAACAAGTTCAAAATTATTTAATCCATGAATTATTAACGTCCAAATTGTCGACATAATCTTTGTTTAGTGAGTAAAATTCAAGAATGATCGGAAGAATATTTCCGTGAAAAGATCTTTGGATGAAGCGCAAATATCGAGGATATTCTACTAATTTCATGGAGTATAGAAGTCAAAGTTTTAACCAATTGGGTATAATAAAGAATGGAATAACAAAAGAAATCACCGTGCATGCGGTGCTTAGCATAGGCGAGTTATTCAACGAGAATAATAATAACGGAACGGTCGGTGAAATTCACATTCAAGCGGGGATGTTCAACCGAATAATAAAGATGGAACCGGATCCGGTGTAAAACACACGAGATAGGATATTCAACGAGAATGATAAAGAAAGCGGAACCGGTCATAAAAACACAGACGTGGAACCGGAACCGGTCCGAGTGTAAAACACGAGACGAGGATGTTCAGCGAGAATAATAATAAAAAGCGGAACCGAATCCGGTGTAAAACACCTGAGACGGGATGTTCCAGCGAGAATAATAGAAGAATGTCACCAAGTATAGGGTAAACCAGCGTATCTGAGTTATTCAATGAATAATAAGCAATGGAATAACATAAGGATTTCACCAAGTATAGGGTATCTGGCGTATCTGAGGTTATGTATAGGGTATACCACTTTTACGAGTTATTCAACGAATAATAATGAATGGAATAACGAAGTTCTCTTCGAAGAAAGAATAACACCCACCACTAGTAAAAAAAGGCTGAATATAGAAGTAGTGAAGTAGCGAGAATACTCTTCTTCTTTCTATAATTTTCTCTCTAAGCTTCTCTACTATAATTTCTCTCTCTAGAGTTTGATGAATGAATTAAAATAAATAATGAAGGAATGAGCTTATTTATAGGAAAATGGAATGCGTAGTAACTAATCCATGAGCGGTCCAGTTGATTTACTTTAATCGGCGGTCCATATTTAAAGAAAATCTTTTAAATAAAATATAATATATTCTATTTATATAAAAACATTTTACTATGCAAACAACTTATGCAATCTTATACAAAAAAACTTATCTGAAAACACTATGCAACACTTATCGTAATAAAATATAATATATTACATTTATAGAATAACTTTAATAAAAAAGTATTCTATTTTATATAAAAGATGTTTACATTTTATTACGTTAATAATCTGAATAAAACAAAAGCGTCGTTATCATTATAATAATTCATATTATTAATCGTGATAATGGAATCAAAGCGAGTGACTTCTCACATAAGCATCGATAATCGATCTGGTGTCTTCTTGTCACGACCACACGTATTCTTTGTACTTTTACTACAAGGTAGTTCAGCGGTAACCACGGTAAAACTTCCGTAGTTATTTCGATAAAATATTTTTTGTCGTTTTCTCGATCAAATGATAATTACATTATGGGGTCCACCAATGATTGGTAGTTATGCGAATATTCCTGCTAAACCAAGAATATTCCCAGACCAATCGAATATAATATAACCACTTGCATACTTTTGCAAAATTTATAAATATTACCCACAACTATAATATTATCTTAAATTCACACCATAATATTAAAAAATTATTTCAACAAAATTTAAATCTTTATTGATAAAATCAAAGGGTCTCCAATCTCCCTCCTTATGGAATTTAAGCCCTCGAAATTAGAATGCGATACACAGTATGATAAAGAGGTGAGGATACCTTGAATACCTTTATCGTTGAAAAATATTAAATTCATCTTTGCAATCCACCGAAGATATTCATTAACAATTCATCTTTGCACTGAGAATTACCAAAGATATACAAATTTAAAAACCAATAATCTTTGAGACTTCGACAATAATAGTATCCTGACCATGAATTATCCATGCACCTTCTTGGCTAAGGATATTCGTGTTTTCAATCTGATCATGATTATCTTAAGAATAATCCGTGGTCGTAATCATACCAAGTCTATCGATGCACTACTGACGAAGATGACTTTTACCACATCAATGAATTAATATTTCATTCTTTGAGACTCATTTCGATAATTAATCCATATCATCGAATCATCCACCTTTACGGGCCGAGGATATTCATTAGTATCACGACCACAAATTATCCATGCACTTCTGACGAAGATAATAATCGTGTATTCATTAGTATCACGACCACAAATTATCCATGCACTACTGACTAAAAGATAATTGTGTTTTCAATTCTGATTATGATTATCTTAGAATGATCCTGGTCATAATCATACCAAGTCCATCTATGCACGTAAGCCACGGATGACTTTGAACACATCCATGAATTAATATTTCATTCTTTGAGACTCATTTCGATAATTAATCCATCATCGTCAATCATCATCCACTTTCTGGTCTGAAATAAGGATATTCATTAGTATCACGACCACAAATTATCCATGCACTTTCGGACGAAAGATAATTGTGTTTTCAATTCTGATTATGATTATCTTAAACAATCCACAGTCATAATCATACCAAGTCCATCTATGCTCTACTAGGGCCACGAGATGACTTTAAAAAAATATAAACATGAGGATAATGATATAAAGAATCAATCAAATAAGATAAAGGATAAATATTAAACATTTATAATATAATTTATCCGAGATTCAAGAATATCCCCATGTTATCAATCACTTAATAATCTCATAATCTAATATCATTAATATTATAATAATATTTTAATCACTTAGAAAATTTATAAACAATTTATCTCAATTGTTTACGCTTTACCATATAATGCATTTAATCATTCAAAATGCCATACTCATAAAATATCATCACCAATTATCAAATCCTCATCAAAAAATATGCATATACTACATATAGGATTCTCTAGCCATAAAATCCTATTTTCAACTTTGTTCTTCACATAACATATTTAACTCATATGTTAAGTAACTAAACTATTTTCATGAAAAATACCAAATCAGTCCCAAAAATATTTCTTTTCTGGGATTTAGCATAATATAGTCCCATGATGAAAATATATTTTTCTCGAATTTTTAAAATTCATTTACTATTTTTCAAAAATCAATTTCTAATTAATTCCTTAAGAAATTAGCTACCTCAAGTTTAACTCCAAAATTTCCCAAATCTTGGCAGGACCTTACACATGTTAACATGAGCTTCTAGTTTAAATTTCATGGTCATCGAGTTATAGAACTCGGTTATAGCGTTTTTTAAATCGGAAAAACCTAAATATTGAAATAGTCATAACTTGCTCATTTTAAGTCGAGAATGAGCTCATTTTTGGACAGGAGATACTTTATACCATATACCTTCATGTCCCAAAAGGCCAGAATTTTTCTCATAATTTAAGTGGCCAAAACAGCCCTTAAAGTTTCTGGGCGATAGCATTTTCGAAATTTACAGCTTTGGCCTCCTTTGCTAAAATCAGTCCACACAAAAATCTACAACACCTTTTCCAGTAATTCCACTTGGATTAGTTAGATAACTCATAGATCTAACTCTAGGACTTGACCACATTCAAAAATTCAAAATATAATAAGAGATATAGTCAATTGAATTTCATATTACGTTTTTCACCAAAATCGATTTTCAACTCTTTGTGATTTCTAAGAAACTTTCATGTTTTCACATACTAACCAACATAACTCATCATAAAACTTACTAATACTTCATATACCCATGATTTTCATTATTCCAATGCTTTTATTATGACTTTCATCATAAACCACGTAAAGCTGTTCATTTTAGTTGAAGAAATATTTGAGGTTTAAGAAATGGGTTTTTATCTTTGGGGTCATACAAAAAATTCGATTTCACGTTCTAGGGTAGGCTAGGAAGTCTTCAAGAATCGCCAAGAAATTTATTAATGATAGAAATATCATTCAAAAGCTATTACTCTCGTCCAAGACTTGGATAGTCGTCACATTAATACCAGTTGTGACTTATCCCTTAACTGAGATAGCATCTCACAATGATACCTATAAACTTGCCATCTTCATTCACGATGTAAGCCTCTGAAAGAAAGTGCGGCTTGGTGCATTCCACACAAGGAAGTTAACAATGAAAGGATCGGGGCTCTTTACTTATGGCTTGATATAACGGTGATTAACTTTAGGGTTTGGTTACTTTGAATTAAGTATAACGGGTTGGTTATGAATATAAAAGCTAACAACCTTCTGAAAAGCATGATGAGTAGTTAACCAATTGATTCCTAAAATCACATCAAAGGCAAGTATTTTCAAAAGATAAGATCGACGAATAGCGTGAAAGTGTTTATTTGAATCAAACAAGATTTAAAAATAGTAAGCGATAACGAAGGCTCCTACTTATCGAAGTTTCAACCAATAAGTCAAAGTCTAACTTCTCCGAGTCAAATTTAAGCGTTGAGCATGACTAGGTGAAATAAAAAGTGTGGGTAGAACTAGTATCTAACACGGTATAGACTTATGAAAGCTACGATTAACTTACGTGATAATTTTATTGGGTTCCTCGTCACGAAAAAAAAAAACTCTCTCTTAAACTCTGGCTTTGGTTTATGCAGGACGGTCTTTGGTGCCTCCATCCTAGTTGAATTTGTCTTGATGGCGACAAAAATCGAGCTAAGTGACCTTCTCTTCCACAATTATAACATGCTTTGAATGGCATGGCGCTGGATCGATCCGGCCCGATGTCCCTCCCTCTCCTCGCATTTGAAGCATATAATGGGTGGTCGTTCTTCTTCCTTTGAAGCAGGTCTTTGGTGGCGGCGTCTTTCCATCATTGTTGAATCTTCTTTTCTTGAAATGTCCATTCTTATTATTTTGGCCACGATTACCACCAAGTGGTTACCATATCGCTGTTGATTTCCTCCACTTGTTGTCAAACGCTTGATGACTACTCTCATTTGGTATTATAATTTTTCTTAATTGCTCTCTCTTTTAGTTAGCGTTGACTCGTTATCGCTCTCCACTAATTGAGCCCTATTTACAACATCTCGAATAAAACACGGTTTATGAGAAATAAGATGTTGGCGTATCTACGGCTTCAAACCTCTTAAAAACATTAGCGTCATTCTCTCTTCATTATCCACCAGTGGGGCCTTGAAATCGTGATAACTCATAAATTTTGCCTCGTATTGCGACACGGTCATATTGTTTTGTTCCAACTTGATAAACTCCACCTCCTTCATGTGGCGAATACTTTCGGGAAAGTATTTGTCGTTGAAACGACTCTGGAACTTCTCCCAAGATATCTTGATCTGATGGGTTGAGTCGTTTCTGGATTCCCACCGATGTCCGCCTCTCCGCATGACATAAAAGCGGCAAAAGGAACCTTTGCTCCTCGGACATCCCAAGACATCAAATATCTTGGTAATCTGCTTTATCCATGCTTCCGCGAAGAAGTGGTTTTGGCTCTCCCTTAAACTCGGTGGTCCCAACTCCTTGAATTGTTTAGCGGTGACCTTGCAGAGAGTTTTCCGTGTTTCCACCTACGTTTTGGGCGAAGTCGCTTTACTTTGATGTTGCATGAATTCTAAAACCTTTTAAGCGTCTGTCGTTCATCGATTGATCGGTGTTGTTGTTTACGGGAGGATTATCGCCATCTGTTGCACATTGTCACGATTATTGATCATGGAGAATCAACGGTCTCACATGCTCCATTGCTATTCTCAACATTCTCGGATGCCATTTTCAAACAACTTTGCCACAAAATAAGATTAATTGACATATAACAATTATCTTTATATTACGGCCAGACCAATAAAATAGCACATAAACTTAGGTAGGTCATACTAGCGAAGGTATTCCCGTCTCTCCCCTCTAGTACTTTTCTCACATCTTAGCGGGGATCATATCCTTAGCTACGATACCAAGCTATGGCGCCCCCAAAATTAGGTATCGTCACCCATCTTGGGTCGCCACTTACATGGTACATAAATTCAAATCTGACTTACTAATATAAGCGTAAATATACAATCGACATATAAGCTATGAGTTTGAATACAAATATTATCTACTAGATATTATACAAACTCGAAAGGTCCTCATTACAACTATTATCACACTATTTCACGAAATAGTGAGGACTACTAATCTTATCCTCGGACCATTACTTACGTTCCCAGGCTAAGTCCCGGTATGTTCTCATTTCACGAAGAAAACGGTGAAAGAAAATTGGTGAGCTCAACTAGCCCGATAAGAAATATTATGACTAAGATAATGCGAGAATAAATTATCATTAGCCTTGACAGATGTTAAAGCGATAAAATACAATAGAACAACGGTTTAAGCTGCGGTGAATAAGCAATCCATTAAAAAAGTCAAGTAGAGAATAAAATCTACTATCTTTTTAGGTTTTAAAAGGTTTTCATCAATTTTTATCATTTGAGACTCGACAAATAAATAAACCACCACATTTAATCATCCACTGTACCACGGTCGAGGATTTTCATCAAATTATCAATGGTCATGACTATCTTAAATCACCCAGTCATAATCATACCAAAAACTATCCATCAACTGCATTCACAGAATACTTTGAGGACTTTTGTCACATCATTTATATCAAGTCGTGATTATCTTAGAATGATCCACAGTCATAATCATACTAAGTTCATCTATGCTGCGTAAGCGAAGATAACATAATATAACATGAGGATGATGACAATGACATAATAATTCAATAAAACAAGTTCAAGAATTATTTAATCCATGAATTATTAACGTCCAAATTGTCGACATAATCTTTGTTTTATAGAGTAAAATTCAAGAATGATCGGAAGAATATTTCCGTGAAAAGATCTTTGGATGAAACACAAATATCGAGGATATTCTACTAATTTCATGGAGTATAGAAGTCAAAGTTTTAACCAATTTGGGTATAATAAAGAATGGAATAACAAAAGAAATCACCGTGCATGCGGTGCTTGCGCATGACAGGTTATTCAGCGAGAATAATAATAACGGAACGAGTCGGTGAAATTCACAAAAGCGGGATGTTCAACGAGAATAATAAAGATGGAACCGGATCCGGTGTAAAACACACGATAGGATATTCAACGAGAATGATAAAAGGCGGAACCGGTCGGTGTAAAACACCTGACGACGAGGATGTTCAGCGAGAATAATAATAAAGCGGAACCGAGTCCGGTGTAAAACACACGACGAGGATGTTCAGCGAGAATAATAAAAGAATGTCACCAAGTATAGAATAATAGAAGAATGCACCAAGTATAGGGTAAACTGAGTTATTCAGTTATTCAGAAATAATAAGCGATGGAATAACATAAGTTTCACCAAGTATAGGGTATCTGCGTATCTGAGTTATGTATAGGGTATACCACTTTTACGAGTTATTCAATGAGAATAATAATGAATGGAATAACGAAGTTCTCTTCGAAGAAGAATAACACCCTTACAGTAAAAAAATATAGAATATAAGTAGTGAAGTAGCGAGAATACTCTTCTTCTTTCTATAATTTTCTCTCTATAAACTTCTCTATATAATTTCTCTCTCTAGAGTTTGATGAATTAAGTAAGAAAATAATGAAGGAATGAGCTTATTTATAGGAAAATGGAATGCGTAGTAACTAATCCATGAGCGGTCCAGTTGATTTACTTTAATCGGCGGTCCATATTTAAAGAAAAATCTTTTAAATAAAATATAATATATTCTATTTATATAAAAACATTTTTATACGCAAACCTTTATGCAATCTTATGCAAAACTTATATGAAAACACTATACAACACTATCATAATAAAATATAATATATTACATTTATAGAATAACTTTAATAAAGTATTCTATTTTATATAAAAAAGATGTTTACATTTTATTACGTTAATAATACTGAATAAAACAAAAGCGTCGTTATCATTATAATAATTCATATTATTAATCGTGATAATGGAATCAAACCGAGTGACTTCTCACATAAGCATCGATAATCGAATCTGGTAATCTACTTGTCTGACCACACGTATTCTTTGTACTTTTACTACTAAGAGTAGTTCAGCGGTAACCACGGTAAAACTTCCGTAGTTATTTCAATAAAATATTTTTGTCGTTTTTCTCGATCAAATGATAATTACATTGTGGGGTCCACCAATGATTGGTAGTTGTCGAATATTCCTGCTTAAATAGAATATTCCCAGACCAATCGAATATAATATAACCACTTGCATACTTTGCAAAATTTATAAATATTACCCATGACTATAATATTATCTTAAATTCACACCATAATATTAAAAAATTATTTCAACAAAATTTAAATCTTTATTATATAAATACTCAAAGTATACTCAAAATACTCACAAGAATACACTCGATAAAAATCCCTCGCATACTCATATATCCCACATTCGTTGTAAAAATATCACCATTAATATATTATTAAAATAATATATTTAAATAAATTATTTTATCGAAAAAGATAAAATATTAATTTTCAACAATTGTCATTTTAAAAATTTTCTCCATCTATATCCACATAAAATCAATATTTTTCTCATCATATAAATCAATAATTAATTATTCACAAATAATATTACGAATCACATTATTGATGACTAAGCGGTTCCTGGAAAGAGGGGCTTTCCAATAAGAATTTCTCCTTCTTGACGCCATGATTAGGTGACCAAACCTCTCATTAGATGAACTTTCTAGACATTGCCAATAATGTTATCCAATAATATTATTCGAGATAATATGAATTATTGCTCAGATAATGGAAAATCTTTGTGTAATGACAATTTATTGAAACAATGATAATATAAAATATCAATGCAACAATTATTGAATCAATAAAATAAAATACTAAGCAGTAATTCTTTATAACAATTATTGAGTAGTGCCTTCTTATGTAAGAATCAATAATTGGTGCAATACTGTGTGTCTTCTTGTTCAACAACGCATAATAATGTGTGTTTTAACCACCGGCATTCCATTCAAGATAATACTTGGTAACAACTACGCCAATTATTTATAAATAACTTATATTTGTCGTTTTCTTCATCCAATCGCTTTAGTTATGGGGCCCACAAAAGATCAAGTAAATCAAATTTAATATTCCTCGACAAGATTTAATATTCCAAGATCAAACGAATATTCTCCGAATAATAATGAATATTTTATAATCACTTTAACTTATTCAAATATTTGCGTATTTTACCCATAACTATCCACATTAATCAAATCAACCCTTACTATTTCAAAATAATAAATAAAGGAAAATAAATTTCATTTATTAAAAATTTGGGGTCTTACACTAACCCAGCAACAACGATTACTTCACATAAAGTTTATTTAGCCTGTGATGCTCTCTTATGACCCATTTCAGATTTCCTTTAAGATGTCATCTTCAACCTAAAAACTTGGATGGAAAGAAAGTTTATAGTCATTTGAGTTTCCATCCTCAGGTTACTTTCTTTCTTCAACTTTTTAAGTAGATTATGCCTCCTTGATAGAGTACTGTCATGGTTCATAAGAAGGTGCAATTATGATGTATACATTTAATAGAGAGGAACCACACCTTTTTACTGTCAGTTACTAAACAGTCATTTACCTTAGATATACTGAGTTTAGGTATTGATGAGCATATCTTTACTTTTGCTCCTGATAGCTTATTGCTCTTGCTGGCCTTTAATCAATCAGCAGTTGTAAGGCCCCGAATTTTATGAAATAAAAGTATTCAATTTTTCTTATAATTACTATTCAGTAAATGGTTAAATTGATAATTTTAGGTTTGTAATATTCATGAGCACAATCAAATTGCATAAAAGTGCGGAAACGTGTAAAATCAGAGTTTAAAAAAATTTACAAACCATATACCCGGATCACCCTTTATGCATAATTATTAATTAAATGAAAAGATAAAGAATAAAATCATACCCTTGAAGATCGAGCTTCCTCAGGTACAAGTTCACCTCCAAATCCTTTCTCCTTCAACTTGAATTCATCGGGTGTGGTTCCTTCCTTTGATCAACATTAGCCACCCATGTGTTTGGCCTCTAGAGGTGATCCACCAGGAAAAAGAATTTTCAAGAAGAAGGGTATTGGCTCAAACCCTAGTTTTTCCTCTATCTCAGATAGAAAAAAGGCGTACTTCCAACAAATTGGAATTATTACGTATATCTCAATATCTGATATAAGAATCCTCTTATAAAGATATCAAGTAACCTTATTTAATAAAATAAGGTATTATTTAATTAAACTCTTTTAATTAAATGGGCTCCCTAATCTTATTAGGGATAATTAATTAAACTCCTTTAACTAATTTTCCTCCTAATCCTATTAGGAATAAATGAGAGTACTTATATTAAATTAATTCCTAAACTCTTTTAGAAATTAAAATAATAATAATAATTGTAATAATATTAATAAGACTCCTCTTATTAATTTATATTTAATATTTCTAAAATATTAAATAATAAATATTAAGCTATTTAATTTATTATATCACCATAGATTAAATTAAATATACATAACATATTATTACGATTATGCCATTAACTTCTTAAATAATTATTCTTCCTTTTATGGTGTGACCTATAGGTTCTCCATATTAAACCTAGGTTGTGAATAAATCAATTAGAACAATTCTAATCTTATTTAAATAAATAAATTAAACAATTAATTTATTTAAATAAATAATATTTATTCTACAATAGGGATAAGCCTCCTAGCGATCAACGACTTTCCGGATAATATAGATTTCAACATTAATCATAAAAAGAACCTTTGAGTAAATAGTTCTTGAAATACAATTCAATCCTTCCACCATACAATGTCCCAATTAAATATAAGACATGAAATTACTGTCAAGTCTTATTTTATTTAATTATATGTATTTCGATTCTTAAATGCACAACTCCAAATAATGCAAATTAGAAACTCCTTTCTAATTTCATTCTGCCTTGGCCAAGGACTACTGGGTTGTCATTTATCGAATCACATAGGACATTTTTCTTCTTTTATTAGAAGTGGTAGATTCTTTATTGATCATACATTATCTCCATGTACAACTTATTATACCCAAGCATACCCTTTGATATACCCTAAGGGTCTTAAGGAATAAGTCAAAGTATAACTCATCATACACAAGATACTATGATGATCTCAAGTCCAAGGATCACTTGTACTACTATCACTACAGGAATTCCTATTGACGAGTAAGTAAAACTCCATTAGGTATTCCTTAGGCGAGCCACGTTCGATGAACTTATTCTCTAATAAGAACCTACATACTTGCTTTAGTGTCTCCACACAAAAATGATCATGAGATCAATCATCCTCATCCAATGAAGCAAGCAACGTATGTACCAATCTATCCGGATTCACTAATCCCCAATTTAGTAATCCAATGATTGGGAACTATTTTAGTTTTAAGCTTTCTAAGAATTTAGATCTCATTAGAATGATCATCATCATTATTCTAAAAGCATTGCTTAAAACTATGGGTTTATCACATATTATAAAACAGCATCATGTAGATAATTAAAAGCCTTTAATAAATTAATACTTTTTATTAATAAATGAATAAGATTGTTACAAAGTATATGCTTTATCATCAAACATGATTGGCTTGTGTGTATATTACTTTCAATCTCCCACTTGCACTAAAGCCAATCGTCATTGTATCTTATACTCTTCTTCTCTAAGTGACGATTATCCTGCTGTTGGATAAGCTTTAGTTAATGGATATGTAATGTTGTTCATGAGAGTCCACTATCTCTATAGTGATTTCCCATCTTTCAATGATTCTAATAATCAAATGAAAGTGCCACAACATATGTTTAGATCCAAGATGAGACTTAGGAACTATTCCTAGTTACGAATGAACTTTTAATCCAAACAATCAACTTGCGACTTCATTTATAGCTATATACTTTGTCTTTATCACTAAACCAAAGAACTCTTTGTTGTTTGGAACCTTTCTAATTCAACTTTGCACCAATTGCTCAAGATAACGCTTTACCTTAAAGTGGATTTTTCTCGTCATCTTGGTGCATCTCGAAAACTTGAGTCATTAAGCCCTCTAGTTTTAATTTAGACCCACCATGAATATGATCACATCCTTAGTGCTTAGGTTAAGCACTTTAAGATGTTTTCACCGACTCATAGTGAACTTCTCCATAATATGACCGATCAACATCGTGTCTCGTACATTTCATTGCATACATGATTGTCACTCATGCGACCTCTCTTTTCGAGAGTCTATGGGGACTATTAAGAGATACACACTCCATAGCTCATCGACATGAGACATCTCTTGGAGTTTGCCATGCTAAACGACTTTAGCATCAAATGAATATACGTTCCTTGGGTTAAGTCGAGCATCCTTTTAAATCTATCTATATAGATTTATATCCCCAATTAAGATACTCTTCCAAATCATTCATGGAGGAATGTTTAGACAACTTTATCTTTACTGATTGTAGCATTGGTATGTTATTCCTCATCCGTAGTATATCAACATATAATATTAGGAATGTCACGGCGCTCCCACTGTCCCTTTTGTACACACTAGAATTCTTACCTCATCGTATATAACTGGATCATCATCTTCTATGATGTGTACCTCATCATCATCATCTATGATGAATCCATACCTCCTAGGTATCTTCGGTACTATTCCGATTCGATTGGGTTGTGGTACAATAGGTCTATCTATAGGTTCCTCTTATTTGACTTATAGTGATTTGTGGTTCTTGAACTCTTCAAGATCTATTATCCTCCCACTAGCCCCTTTTAATGATAAACACCTTTATCTTAGAAAGCGGCGTTTCAGTAACAAACACCTTTTGCTAAGTAGAATTATAGAACATATACCCTAAACTTACTTTAGGATGTCCCACAAATCAGTACATGTCAAATTTTGTCCCAAGCTTATCCTTTGAAACCTTTTCACATAAGTTGGACAACCCTTATCTTAACATACTTAAGATTAGGAATCCTCCATGTCCATAACTTTATGGAGTCTTGGAGTCTTGGGGTGGATTTAGTGGTTACCTTTTAAGTGAGATATGCGACCATTTCTAGGACATGATCCTGAAGGATCTTTGGAATGTCGGTAAAATCATTATGGACCGTACCATGTTCAACAAGGTATGATTTTTCCTTTCAGATACATCAATCAATTATTACGTATCATGAGGTGTCCATTATGAGAAAAACCATTTGAGATGATCTAGAAACTTATTTCACAAGTATTTATTCCTTGATCTAATCAAAGAATCTTAATACTTTGCCAATTTGTTTCATTCGAATTCTTTGAACCTTTCAAATAATTCATACTTGTATTTCAGCAAATTACACACATTCAACTCTTTGAATTATCATCTCCTTTTCTTATACTAATTTGTTCAATATGCAAAATTATTTTCATGTAAGTCAGTATACAAAATTTATTAAGTAATATTCCATTTATACAAAACATTATTATTATAAATAGAACAACAATTGTTCTTAATTATAATACCAAAGATTTCATTGTCCAACAATAAAATGGAAATAATATTTCTAACAAGAACTGAAATACAATAACAACTTATTGACTTAATAGATTTTCCCATAGGCATTGCTAAACTATAAGTTTCTATGGCTAATGTAGCAACCTTTGTTACATTTCCCGCACTTAGGATTACTTATATTTGTTTAGCTTTCTACTTTTGCTTGGTCCCTTCATAAATCTATATTTATGATAACCAAAGTCGGTATCCAATACCCAAGTAGAACATTGACTTAAAGAAAAATTTATTTTAACCATGAAAAAAATAATATTTATAACCGAAACTTCACTAAGCTTCTTTGGTTAGCCTCTGCAAGATGCTTCTCGCAGTTTCCTTCCGGTCCGGGCTTATTGCAGTGGAAACAAACTCCTTTGCTATCCGTGTATCGCTTTTGTTCTTATTATCCTTTGTTTTTGCCTTTCTATATACCTTCTTTAAATCGTTCTTCTTTTCGTAAGATGCTTTGGCCCCTACCAAGAAGACATGGTCTTTCTTGGTTGAAAAGTGACTCTCATCATTTTTCAACATGTTAAGCAAATCAACGGTTTATATCTAGCTTGTTTATATGCAAAATTCACAACAATTGTGAAAGGAGTCCGGGGAGTGAGTGCAAGATCAAATCTTGGCTCAACTCTCCATCCATGACAAAACCAAATGTCCTAATTGATCAATCAAATTGATTATGTTAAGAACTTTTTATCTGTCTTATAGTGCCATTGGCCATTCTAGATCGGAAGAGCTCCTTAGATATCTCGATATCTATCGGTCCCCTTTTTCCTCACCACCAACTACTTGATGTGCGGGAATATAGTAGGAGCATCCATAGTTTCATCTTGACGGCTGAAGCTCGTTACTCATGGATGCGAGCATGATGCATTGAGCCAACTGTGCATCATCTTGCCACTTTCTAAAAGTAGCAATCTCTTCCTCAGAGGCATTGTCTGCAACCATTGCAGGGATAGGCGTATTAAGGACATAAGATAGCTTTTCAGCTATAAGAACTATTCTCAAATTCCTTAACCAATCCGTTTAATTCGGTCTGGTTAATTTAGCATCTAATATGCTTCGCAGTGATAGTAATTTTAGACATTGTAAAATTCTGTAAATGAATTTGTAATTAACAACATTTTAACATACATTCTTTTATTAATTACCAAAATAATTCAGGTCTTGTTTTAAATTGGTATCTCCCACTATTTTCTTCAAACTATATTACCTCACTTATATAGTTCGGCAAAAAAATCTAATTAAAGATTTGCTAGTGAGAATAAGGATCCCATTTCAAATGTATATAGCCTTGTGGTGACACAACAAACTATATATAAATAAATAGGTAGACAACTTTTTATCCAATTACATCAACTATCTGACTCCTTTTCTTTTTGCCTCTTAGATTATTTTGATCAAGTGGTGGCACATCCGAATCAAAATTATCCAAGTTAAGTCAAACCTAGCACTCCATATATTCAAAAAGAAAAATATCATCCTTGTGGTGACACAACAAAATAATATTGTTCAATTTTCTTTATAAGCATCAAATGTGATAAATTAACATCTTAAATACTTAATACTTGCCTTGTGGTGACACAACAAACTCATATTAAATATTTAATACTCTATTAATTTTATCATGCTAGGCTATGACGTTCGATATTCCAAATATCTTTGAACGCTTAGGACTTAATATAAAAAATTGAGGATTTATTATTAAATTTGTCTCATCTTGTTTAGCGCATGTACGCATATATATATAAAATACGCGTCGTATTAATGAACATGCGAAGCATGTTTGCATAATATATAATATATATAGTATAAGCATGCACATATAGAATACTATATTCTACTCCGGGATTGATTATGAACTTTTATTCTAGTTTGGTTCACTAGAGCCACCAAGTGAACCAAAAGGTCAAACCCTGGGGTGCAAGAAATAATATTTAAATATAACTATTACATTTAAACCGGGCTCCATTACAAACGGGTCTTCATGCGCTTCTTGTCCTTGATCTCCAATTCTTCAAAATAATTCTAACTATTCCTATTACAAAACTATTTAAAATAAATAGAAACCTTGATCGTGATCGAGGGAAGTACATAGGAGAGAGATAGAATTTACATTAAGAAAAATTAGAGAAGGCGAGGTACGCAGACCCCATTTAATAAAACCCATACATTCATGCATCCAACTAAAATAAAATCCAATCACATTGGTCAATAGTCCATAATCAATCCCATTTATTATCATACACATCATCATATGCATCAATAAATAACATTCATCATATGAATAATAAACATTTAATATATATATTGATATCATTTAATGGGCAAATTTAGTTAGTATAAAATCTAATTTTGAATCAAAATAAACTCCTTTATTTTAATCCAAATTTAAATCAAAATAAAACTATTTTATTTTAATTTATTCAATTTTGAATAAAATAAACTATTTTATTTTAATCAAAATCATTAATCAAAATAAACTCCTTTATTTTAATTAATTATGGAATCCAATTCCATGTAAAAAAAAAATATTAAAGGAAACACGATATTTTTCCTATTCACAAATAAACTCCTTTATTTTGAATAATATGAAATTTTATTTCATATCTAAATAAACTCCTTTATTTAAGGAAAGACCGATTCTTTTTCCTATTCACAAATAAACCTTTTTTTTTTTGAATAATATGAAATCTAATTTCATATTAAAATAAACTCCTTTATTTAAGAAAAATAGAATCCAATTTCAACTCCAATTAGTTATCATGGAATCCAATTCCAACTCTAATTAGTTAGCATGAAATTTAATTTTAAAATTAAAATAAACTCTTTTATTTTAATATTAAAATAAATCTTTTATTTTAAAATTAAAATAAACTTTTATTTTAATTATAAAATAATTAAGAATATAATATATATATATATATATATATTTATTATATATACTAAAGTAATCAGATATATGTAATATATATTATAAAGAATCCATGAATCTAAGGATCTTGAATCACTTATATGAGAATCCTACACGATCCTTTAAAAAAAAAGCGTGTAACCTTTTTTTTTTTTTTTTTTTTTTTTTAAAAAAAATTACCTTTAACTATTTCAAAAGGAATCACGTGGACATATTATAATATATATATATATTAAACTAATCCTTTTGTAACATTACGACAATCTTGTTTTGTTACCTTTTTTAAGCTGGTGCCGTGACTCACGTGAGTCATTCCTTTTATCCCTTGAACATTTCCGTGCATTAAAAAAAACAACATAGCAATGCACTCGGAAAGATAAAAAAAAAAAATTGCAGCCGTGTAGCAGAAAAAAAAAAATCGCGATTTTCAAAAAAAAATCCATAACGTTTTTTTTTTTAAAATTAAATTTTATACAACAAAATTATGCCCAATTAAATTGTTCTAAACACATATCAATATACATATCAAATTTAAAAAAAATTAATAATTCGCATAAAGGTTTGGCTCTGATGCCACTGTTAGGTTTGTAATATTCATGAGCACAATCAAATTGCATAAAAGTGCGGAAACGTGTAAAATCAGAGTTTAAAAAAATTTACAAACATATACCCGAATCACCCTTTATGCATAATTATTAATTAAACGAAAAGATAAAGAATAAAATCATACCCTTGAAGATCGAGCTTCCTCAGGTACAAGTTCACCTCCAAATCCTTTCTCCTTCAACTTGAATTCACCGATGTGGTTCCTTCCTTTGATCAACATTAGCCACCCATGTGTTTGGCCTCTGAGGTGATCCACCAAGGAAAAAGAATTTTCAAGAAGAAGGGGTATTGGCTCAAACCCTAGTTTTTCCTATCTGTATAGAAAAAGGGCGTACTCTCCAACAAATTGGAATTATTACGTATATCTCAATATCTGATATAAAACTCCTCTTATAAAGATATCAAGTAACCTTATTTAATAAAATAAGGTATTATTTAATTAAACTCTTTTTAATTAAATGGGCTCTCTAATCTTATTAGGGATAATTAATTAAACTCCTTTAACTAATTTTCCTCCTAATCCTATTAGGAATAAATGAGAGTACTTATATTAAATTAATTCCTAAACTCTTTTAGAAATTAAAATAATAATAATAATTGTAATAATATTAATAAGACTCCTCTTATTAATTTATATTTAATATTTCTAAAATATTAAATAATAAATATTAAGCTATTTAATTTATTATATCACCATAGATTAAATTAAATATACATAACATATTATTACGATTATGCCATTAACTTCTTAAATAATTATTCTTCCTTTTATGGTGTGACCTTTTATAGGTTCTCTCTGGCGCCCCCAAAATTAGGTATACATCACCCATCTTGAGTCGCCACTACGTACATGGCATGTAATTTAAATACAACTTATTAACATAATCTGCATGTAATAATACGACATAAATCATGAGTTTAAATACAAATATCGCTCTACTAGATATTATACAAACTCAAACAAAAAGTCCTCATTATGATTATTATCACACTATTTTACGAATAGTGAGGACTACTAATGCTATCTTCGGACCATCACTCGCTTCCCAGACTCGTCCCAAATTATATTATCATTTCAAAGAGAACAAAGAAAAAGAAAGGGTGAGCTCAACTAGCCCAAGAAGAAATATTATGACTAAGATAATGCGAATAAATTATCAATAGTCTTGAATAATGTTAAAGCTGATAAAATACAATAGACAACCAGCTTTAATGCAAAGTGAATATCTGAATCCATTAAAAGAGTCAAGTAAAAAATAAAATCTACTATCTTTTAGGTTTTAAAAGGTTTTTCATCATCGTTATAAATTTGAGACTCGACTTTTAATAAATATTCCACATCATCAAATCACCCCGCACTACTTGCCGAGGATATTCTTTAGTATCACGACCACAATTATTCATACACTTCTACGCCAAGAATATTTGTGTATTCATTAATGGTCATGATCATGCCAACAATCGTCCATCAATGCACTACGGCCAATCGAGGATTTTTATCACATCATTTGTAACATTACTACCATGATTACAATCAATAGTCTCACGGTCATAATCATACCAAGTCCATCTATGCACTACAGAGCCACGTATGACTTTCAAAAAATATAAACATGAGGATGATGACAATGATATAAAGAATTCAATAAAACAAGTTCAAGAATTATTTTATCCAGAATTATTAACGTCCAAATTGTCAACATGATCTTTGTTTTGTAGAGTAAAATTCCGAGAATGATCGAAGAATATTTCCATGAAAAGATATCGGATGAAACGCAAATATCAAGGATATTCTACTAATTTCATGGAGTATAGAAGTCAAAGTTTTAACCAACCGGGTATAATAAAGAATGGAATAACAAAAGAAATCACCATGCATGCGATAGACCCGCATGACAAAGTTATTCCAGCATGAATTATAAATAACGGAACCGTGTCGTGAAATTCACACCGCGGGATGTTCCAACAGAATAATAAAGATGGAACCGCATCCGGTGTAAAACACACAGATAGGATATTCCAACGAGAATAATAAAGACGGAACCAGTCCTGTAAAACACATGACATGTGATGTTCCAATGTAATAATAAAGACGAAACCGAGTTAGTCTTGTAAAACACATGAGCGTGATGTTCCAACAGAATGATAAAGATTTTAACCGGTCCCATGTAAAACACACGATGTGGATGTTCCAAATGCAGAATAATAGAAGAATGTCACCAAGTATAGGGTAAACCACTTATACAAAGTTATTCCAATGTAATAATAAGCAATGGAATAACAACAGCTTCTCTTCATGAATAAGAAAGAATAACACCCCTTACATTTGGTAGGAGATTGAATATTTGCAGCGATTAGTAGTAACAAAATACTCTTCTTCTTTTCTCTTATTCTCTATACTTTCTCTCTATAGCTTGAATGAATTTGTGAAAAATAATGAAGCCCTAGGCCTCTATTTATAGAAGATTTCTAGCTTAGCACTTTCTTAGTGTGAAAAAGGCAAGTGGCTTGACGGTTGGTTTGACCTTTTGTAATGTGAAGCGACAAGTGGTTCGGCGCTTTGTAATGTGAAACGACAAGTGGTTCGACGTCTGGTAAAGGTAATTACTATTAACGAAGGTAAATACTATCGACGAAGGTAAATACTATTCTCACAAGGGTAATTACTATCGACGAAGGTAAATACTATCATGAAGAGACTCTTAGATGATGACATATATGAGCCCCCCATAAAATAATCAAACTTACCACAAATCATAACACATATTTAATCTTTCAATAATTATTAATCATTTATAACTTGTCATCTCAATTATTGATTTAATACTATAACATATTATACGATGATGATCTTTGTGACAATAATTGAATCAATAATATAAGAGATATGATCAAAGAATTCATCGTAGTAATAATTGAGTATAGCCGTGAGTGACTTCTCACGTAAGCATCAATAATCAATCTGGCAGTGCTACTTATGCAACCACGCCAGACATCGTACTTTTTACCACCGGGTAGTTCAACAGCTTTTAATCTGTAACACCTCCGTAGTTATTTTTATAAAAATATTTTTGTCGTTTTCTCGATCCGACAATAATGTTGTGGGGTCCACCAATGATTGAGCCATTGTCACGAATATTCCCTAACAAAAAAATATTCCCTCACCAAACGAATATTTTATAACAACTTGCATACTTTGCAAAATTTATAAATATTACCCACAACTATAACATTATATCAAATTTATTCCATAATATTCAAAATAATATTTATAGAAAAATTCATCTTTATTTATAAAAGTTGGGGTCTTACAACCTCCCTTCTTATGAAATTTAAGCCCTCGAAATTAGGGTACGTACTGGTATGTCAAGAGGTAAGGATACCTTGATTTCATTTGATTCTAACTCCCAAGTCATTTCCTCAACATCGTGGTTCCTCCATAAAACTTTGACTTGAGGTATAACCTTGGAGCGTAGAATATGTTCTTTCTTATCCAAAATTTGAACAGGAACCTCTTCATACGTCAAATCTTCCGCTATTTCGTCCGGTTCTAACTCAATAATATGGTTCGGGTCTTTCACATATTTACGTAACATAGATATGTGAAAAACGCGTTATGAACACGAGACATATTTGGCGGTAAAAGCGAGTCTATAGGCCACGCCCTACTCGATCGAGGATTAAAAATGGACCGATGAATCGAGGATTAAGTTTTCCTCTCCTTCCAAATCTTGTAACTCCTTTCCATGGAGCAACTCTTAACAACACATGATCTCCTATATCGAATTCCACGTCCTTTCGATGAAGATCAGCATAACTCTTTTGTCGATTTTGTGAGGTTTTTATACGTTGTTTGGATCATTTGAATCTTTTCCGTAGTCATACGTATTTACTCCGGTCCAAACAACGTTGCTTCACCCACCTCATCCCAAAGATACTTGAGAAGCGACACTTTCTTCCATACAATGCTTGAATGGAGCCATGCCAATACTTGCTTGATAACTCTGTTGTTGTAGGAAAACTCCACCAATGGTAAGAACTTGTCCCAACTCCCTTGAAATCAAGGACACGAGTCTTAATAGATCTTCAAGAGTTTGAATAGTCCTCCCATTGTCCGTCCGTCTGTCGAGGATGATATCGCCGAGCTAAATCGTAAGTCTGCGCCCATAGCTTTTTGCAAACTAACCCAAAATCGTGAAGTGAATCTTGGGTCTCGATCGAAACTATGGATACCAAAGATACCATGCGATCTTCAATCTCGTTTATGTACATACGAGCAAGACGTTCAAGTGTATAAGTTTCTCGATCGGTAAGAAATGAGCGGACTTGGTCAATCTATCAACAATGACCCAAATCGCATCAATGCCTTGAGAAACCTTAGGAAGACCCAGAATTAAATCCATGGTAATGTGCTCCCACTTCCATTCGGAATTTCAAGTGGTTGCAATGGACCTTTTGGTACTTGATGCTCCGCTTTAACTCGTTGACAAGTTAGACACCTTGAGATAAACAAATGCTATCTCTCTCTTCATATTGCTCCACCAAAATGTATGACGAATATCATGATACATTTTGTACTCCCGAGATGGATTGCAAATGGTGTGTTGTGGCGCCTCCATCATGATATTATACTTTAAATCGTGGTCGTTAGAACACAAAGTCCGGAGTTGACTCAAGTATTCCTTCTTCATCGATTCTTGCTTCCTGATATAGCACCTTCTTGCACTTTCTTCCTCATACGCATCGCCTCTAGGTCCGTAGCTTGAAAGCGACTTTAACTTTATCAATTAAAGTCGGTTCTACTCAGATACTCATTTGTCATCACACGCGTCCCCTCGAGTCTTTAATTCTATCTCCATCCTTTGCAAGTCACACAAAATGGGCCTTTCATATTGACAATATCGCACTTGTACTTGCATATGATTTCCTACTCAATGCGCCGCCTACCACGTTTGCTTTTCCAGGATGGTATTGGATGGTATGATCATAATCTTTCAATGGAGTTCAAGCCAACGTCGTTGTCGCATGTTGAGTTCCTTTTGAGTGAAGAAATATTTGAGGCTTTTATGATCCGTAAAGATCTCCACTTTCTCCCCATACAAGTAATGCCTCCACATTTTAAGTGCAAAGATAACATACCGCTAACTCTGGATCATGAGTAGGATAATTCCTCTCATATTCTTTGAGTTGTCATGAGGCATAGGCTATAACTTTTCCATGTTGCATAAGAACACATCCCAACCCTTTGCCCGAAGCATCACCAGTAGATGACAAATCCTCCGAGCCGGATGGTATTGTCGTAACAAAATTGAAATAAGTCTCCTCTTGAGTTCTTGAAAACTCTTCTCACATTCTTCGCTCCAACCGAACTTTGTATCTTTCCGAGTCACCGAAGTCAATGGAATAGCGATTCGAGAAAATCCTTCCACGAATCTCCGATAATAACCAACTAAAAACCGAGAAAGCTACGTGCTTTCGCCATTTGATTTAGGTTGTTCCCAAATTGAATAGCTTCAATCTTTCTTTGGGTCAACAGATATTCCATGACTTGATACCACGTGCCCAAGGAATGCTACTTCTTCAAGCCGAAACTCGCATTTCTTCAACTTGGCATAAAGCTTATATTCACGAAGCTTTTGGAGTGTCGCCTCAAGTGTTGCTCATGATCTTCACGGCTTTTGGAATAAATAAGGATGTCATCAATAAAGACGACCACAAAGTGATCTAAATATTCCTTGAATACTTTTGGTTCATCATATCCATGAAGGCGCTAGGAGGGCATTAGTCAATCCAAAGGACATGACTAGGAATTCATAATGCCCGTCTGCGGAGTTCGAAAGCCGTTTTGGAATGTCACGGGTTCTAATCTTCAATTGGTGATATCCTAACGAAGATCAATCTTTGAAAAGAATTTGGCTCCTTACAATTGGGTCAAACAGTCATCAATACGTGGCAATGGATACCTATTTTTGATGGTGACGTGATTCAACTCCCGATAATCAATACAAAGTCGCATACTCCCATCTTTCTTCTTCACGAATAGAAACAGTGTAAGACCAAAATTTTTTAAATAAAAGGAATTTCCTTTATTTATTATTTTGAAATAGTAAGGGTTGATTTGATTAATGTGGATAGTTAAGGGTTAAATACGCAAATATTTCAAAATAAGCAAGTGGTTATAAAATATTCATTTTTGTTTGGGGAATATTCGTTTGGTCGTGGAATATTCGTATCGTCGGGGAATATTCGTTTGGTCGTGGAATATTCGCATCGCTTCGGGGAATATTAAATTTACGGCCAAGCCAAACCATGTGGGGGCCCATAACGGAAAGCGATTGGATGAGGAAAACGACAAAGTTTGGGTGGTTATAAATAACGGCGTAGTTATTACCAAGAAGACAATTGGAATACCCGGTGGTTAAAATACGATGCTGGCGTGGTCGTGGTTGCAGATGGCACCAGGTATTACGCAGATTGTTGAATTATTGATCCTTACGTAAAGGCCTTTTACTCAATAATTTTCACGATGAGTTCTTGCTCAATATTTTATTTTATTGATTCAATAATTGTTGCGTTGATATTTTATATTATTATTGTTTCAATAATTGTCACCACTGCATGATTTCCCATTATCGGATCAATAATTCATATTATTTGAATAATATTATTAGATAACATTATTGGCAATGTCTAGAAAGTTCATGTCAAGGAGAGGTTTGGTCACCTAATTGCGCCAAGAAGGAGAGAGATCCTTATCGGAAAGCCCCTCTTCCTCAGGAAATGACTGGTTGTCATAAATGTGATTACGTAATATTATTTGTGAATAATTAATTATTGATTCATATGATAAGGAAATATTTATTTTATATGAATATAAATGATGGATGTGGTTATTAATGAAGGAATTAATGTTGAGGTGTTTTATCGATTATTTTATCGGATTGGAGGTGTTAAAAATCAAATCGGGGGTTTTGAGATATATTATGGGGGTTATAATTTTTAATCCACCGCTGGATTGTGGTAATTTTTGGGTATGTTATACATACATAAGTTGAGTATATGTCCACAAATTTTGAACCGTTAAAAATGCACGAATGATTTGTTGTGAATTTTAAGAGGTGCTCGGATTCGAAATTAGGTTTATAATTGATTTTGGTGGAAAATTCTAGAATTGAGTGGACCCCACTTGTGGTTGGTGAAAAAATGTGCTGAATTTTATTTCAAATGTGGTGGGTGGCAATAGTAGGTAAAGTAAAGCCATCGGTGTGTCAAGTCTCAAGTTCGGTAGGGGCTAACATTTTCCTATAAATAGAGGGCTAAGTTAGAATTGAAAATCACACCGAAAAAGTTTTTTCTCTTTCTCTCTATATTATTGAGCGTATTTTGTGAGTATTTAGATACTTTGAGAGTTCTTTGTTAAAGATAAGTTTCATTCAAAGATCACTTCCGACCTTTCCTTCCGGCAATCTTGATTCTTTGAGGTAAGGGATGTTATTTTCTTCTCAAATGATATTAATTCTTCAATATCATTATGCTGAAATATTGGTTGGTACTTTTTATCAAATTTGGAACTTTTTTATGTCGGGGTTACTATTCATGAGTTACTATTCACGAGTTACTATTCATGAGTTACTATTCACGAGTTACTATTCACGAGTACTATTCATGAAGCGTGAAGATGTTTTTGTGGAATTTCTATCTTTGGGTGTCTGAGTTACTATTCACGATACTGGCCTATTCACGATATCTGACACTATTCACGAATACTTGTCTTATTCAATTAAAAATGAAATTTTTTCTTTTCGTCTAAAATATCTATTCGGATACTAGCTTTGATTGTATCCATGTTTTGATCATTCTTGAATTTTACACCACTTTGATTATTTTGAGGTATTTTTTGGATGTGGATAAAATAAAGTACGAATCCTTAATCCTTGTCATTTTGTTTCACCGGATTCGTTTCTTTAAAAATATTTTCATCATCCTCGGTCTTAAATGATGATATTATTGAATATCTTTGGCACCATAGTCAAGAGATGAATGATTTCTGAAGAATATCTTTGGCCCGTAGTGCAAAAGATGAATGATTTCAAGAATATCTTTGGCTCAGTAGTCTGAAAGATGAATGTGTTTTAAATGAACATGACCGATCGATGAATATCTTTGGCTTCAGTGGTCTGAAAGATGAGCAGTGTTTAAATGAACATGACCGATCGATGAATATCTTTGGCCTTTAGTGCATAGATGAGCAGTGTTGAGATGAACACGACTGGATTGATGAATATCTTTGGCACAGGTGCAAAGATGAATATTTGATTTGAGATGAATATTGATTGATGTTACGGGGATAAAATATTGATGATGGATTTGTTAAATTCATAGATTATAGTAGATTTCATTCTCTACGTAACTCTTCTATGAATTATTATTTCAATTCTATGAATATTGATCTCGAAACTTGTTGTCTATTGTATTCTATCGATTTTTCCTCGTTGGAGACTAACGATAATTTGTTGTATATTATCTTAGTCATAACATTCTTTTCGGGCTAGTTGAGCTCACCCTTTTCCTTGTTGTTCCATTTTTCTTCTCGGGAGGCGAGAATGTAATGAGTACTAGTGGGGTATGGAATGAAGGTTCTAGAGAGAGTTGTTTAGTAGTCCTCACCATTATTGTAAAATAATGTATCAATAAATGTGATGAGGATTTATTTGAGTATAAATATTGTCTAGAAGATAATATTTGTATTTAAACTCACGCTTTATTGTTGTGATAATAAAGTTGTAGTTGTTTCGCATCATGTATTTGGCGACTCGAATGGGTTGGATGGAATGGACCTATTTTGGGGCGTCACAACATGGTATCGAGCTTAGGGATATGATCTCTGGCGGAGATCGGGGAATAAAACTAGGAGGGAGAGACGAGTAAATCCTTCAAGAGTGTGTCCTACCTAAGCTTATTTGTTGGTTGGTCATATTATAGGGGTATTATGTGATTTGTTAATTTATTTAATTAACCCTTGTTTTATGATAGTTTTTTTTTAGAATGGGCATTGAGAACGTTAACAATGGAGTGAATGAGATCGTGGAGACACCTCTAATCGCCAACCGTGATAATGTGATGTCGCGAAGAAGGAATTAGAGATATCCATGTGGTGAGTGAAGAATTGATAGTTGCACCTTTGAGATAATCGCAGAGGTAACAAATGAGAGTGAGGAAGAAGAGGAAGAAGAGGTACACAAGAGAGTTTATTAGAGGTATTTTATGATCGAAATATAGAATTGCAAAATCGTATTCATGAGTTAGAAGAAGCGAAGCTAAAGAATTGCAGGCGATGTGGAGCAAAGGATGCAACGATTCAAGCTTGTGTTACCCGATACGTGATGCTTGAATGTAAGCACTCTTTGGCGAGTATAAGATGATAAAAAGTGGAATCGAAATGAAAAGAAGAAATAATCGAACGAGTGAGAATGAGTGATGCATGGGTAAAAGTCGCATGACGCGTTGATATTATGGAAAGAGATGTCCAATCTAAAAGAGAAGATTTAACGATGACGGAAGACGTCGGCAACAACATCATCAGCACCATCAACAAATTCTAGGGAAGAGAACGATCGCCGCTTAGATGCTACTGGATGTGGAGAGGAGGGACATATATAAGGTCAAACTGCTCAAAGCCTTCCAAGGTATGCTATAATTGTGGAAAAGAAGGACATATCGCCGAGATTGTACGATATCGAAACCCGATCCAAATGTGAATGGTGACTCAAAAGGATGTCCCGTAAAAGTCAAAGTCAACGGTTCTTGGAAGAGCGTTTGTCGCGACTTCGGTCAAAATACGAGGAACCCGAACGAAGTTAGCACGTTAGTTAATTATAAATTCTTGCAAAGTTTATACCTTACTAGATAATTTGCCTACCCATTCTTTTATCTCTCTTGCTTTATACCAACGTTTGAACTTGACTACGGAGAAATTAGACTTTGACCTATTTATGGAGAATCCGTTAGAGAAACTTTCATTACATCTGTTGTTTAGAAATCTTGTTTGATTCAGTTGGCACTATCACATTACCCGTTAACCTTATTTCTATAGAGATATTTGCTTTTGATGTGATTTTAAGGTTAACTACTCATCATGCCGAAATTGATTACTTTCGTAAGGTTGTTAGTTTTCATATTCCTAAGCAACTCATTATTCAATTCAAGCAATCAAACCATTGAAGTCAAACATTTTCATATCAAACCATGAAGTCATTCGTTTATTACGGATGTCAAGTTTTCTTAGTCCATGTTATGGATTTGAATAAAGACACGTCGATTTGAATAATATTCCCATTGTTATTGATTTTTCCCGACGTATTTCTGAAGAATTTCTTGGTTTACTCCCAAAGCGATATTAAATTTTGTATCGAATTTGAACCCAGTGACAAAACTCATTTCTAAAATCTCATATCAAATGGCTCTATTGAACTTCGAGAGTTAAAATTCAACTATAAAATTTGGTACCGAGCCTTTATCTTGTGACTTCCTTTGTGGAATTCACTAAGCCGAACTCTCTATAGGAGACGCTATATTCGTGCGATAGTAAAACTCGATAGGTGTCATTGTGGACGTCTTATCCAAGATTGGGATATGAGTCACGCTTGAGAGCAACCTAAGTCGATGAATCGAATACGTAGCTTTCAGGCTTAGTTGGTTATTATCGGAGATTCGTTGAAGGATATTCTCGAATCGCTATTTCATTATCGCAATTGACTTCGTAGAGATACAAAATTCGAATGGAGCAAAGAATGTGGGAAGAGCTTGAAGAACTCAAGAGGAGACTCATTTCAACACACGCTCGACCATGCCATCCCGGAAAAGCGACGTGGTACTTGGACGTGTTGAGTGAAGATCGATATCTGAGTCGAAAGTACGATATTGTCAAAGACTAATTTCGTATAATTTACAAATAATAGAGATGGAGATGAAAACTCTAGGTACCCACGTGATGATATACGAGTATAATCGACTTTAATCGATAAAGTTAAAGTTGTTCAAGCTACACACCGGAGCTGATGAATTTGAAGAAGGAGGTGCAAGAAGTTGTTATTTAAAAAGTGAGAATCGGTGAGGTGAGGAAAGCTCAAACCTTCGATTTATTAATCCAGTTGAAATTCTCGATCGAATAGGAATTGTGGCCTATAGACTCGTTTCACCGCCAAGTATGACGCGTGTTCATAACGTTTTTCACGTATCGATGTTACGTAAATATGTGGACGACCCGAACCATGTCATTGAGTTAGAACCGGACGAGATAGCCGAAGACCTAACGTATGAGGAGGTACCTGTCAAGATTTTGGATAGGAAGGAGCATGTCCTACGCCAAGCAAAGGTCATACCACAAGTTAAAGTTTTGTGGAGGAATTATGATATAGAGGAAATGACCTGGGAGTTGGAAACGAAAATGAAGGGAGGTATCTTTACCTTTTCGAAACACCAGGTACGTACGTCAATTTCGAGGGATGAAATTTCATAAGGAGGGAGGTTGTAAGACCAAAAATTTTTTAAATAAAAGGAATTTCCTTTATTTATTATTTTGAAATAGTAAGGGTTGATTTGATTAATGTGGATAGTTAAGGGTTAAATACGCAAATATTTCAAAATAAGCAAGTGGTTATAAAATATTCATTTTGTCGGGGAATATTCGTTTGGTCGTGGAATATTCGTGCTTCGTCGGGAATATTCGTTTGGTCGTGGAATATTCGCATCGTGCTTCGGGAATATTCGTATGACAGCCAAGTAGACCATGTGTGGCCCCATAACCCGAAAAGCGATTGATCTCAAAACTTGTTGTCTATTGTATTCTATCGATTTTTCCTCGTTAGAGACTAACGATAATTTGTTGTATATTATCTTAGTCATAACATTCTTTACTGGGATAGTTGAGCTCACCCTTTTCCTTGTTGTTCCATTTTTCTTCTCAGGAGGCGAGAATGTAGCGAGTACTAGTCGGGGTATGGAATGAAGGTTCTAGAGAGAGTTGTTTAGTAGTCCTCACCATTATTGTAAAATAATGTATCAATAAATGTGATGAGGATTTATTTGAGTATAAATATTGCCTAGAAGATAATATTTGTATTTAAACTCACAGCTTTATTGTTGTGATAATAAAGTTGTAGTTGTTTACGCATTCATGTATTTGGCGACTCGAATGGGTTGGATGGAATGGACCTATTTTGGGGCGTCCACAACAGAGCACACCAAGGAGAAGTACTAGGACGAATAAAGCCAATGTCTAACAATTCCTGCAGTTGGGTCTTTAACTCCTCGAAGTTCAATAGAGCCATTCGATATGGGGCTTTGGAAATAGGTTTTGTCTGGGTTCAAGGTCGATACAAAATTCAATTTCACGCCTGGGGTAGGCGGGAAGTTCTTGAGAATACGTCAGAAATTTATTAACAATAGGAATATCGTTTAAAACCGATTTATTTTTATTTAAATCATGACATGAGCTAAGAAAGCTTGACATCCGCTTTTCAATAAACGAATAGCTTTATGGCTTGAGATGACCGTGATTGATTTTAATGGTTTGTCGTTTGAATTCGCATAATAGGTTGATTAGGAATATGAAAGCTAACAACCTTACGAAAACAATCAATTTTTGCATGATAAGTAGTTAACCAATCAATCCCTAGAATCACGTCAAATGCAAGTATTTTTAATGAAATAAGATCGACAGGTAATGTGAGGGTACCGATTTGAACCAAACAAGACTTATAAACAGTGGATGTAATGAAGGTTTCTCCCAACGGAGTTTCCACAGATAAGTCAAAGTCTAATTTCTCCAGAGTCAAATTTAATCGATGAGCGCAAGTAGGAGAAATAAAAGAATGGGTAGAACCGGTATCAAATAAAGTATAGACTTCATTAGAGTTTATGATAAGCTTACCCGTGATGACCTCATTCGGATTCCTTGCTCTTTGGGAGGTCACAACAAATGCTCTCCCTTGCACTACCGGTTTTGAATTTTCTGGGATGGCCTTTGGTGCCTCCATCCTAGCTGAATTTGTCTTGATGAAACGACAAAATCGAGCTAAGTGACCTTCTCTTCCACAATTATAACATGCTTTGACTGGCATGACGCAGCTTGGGTCGATGTGTCCTCTCCTCCGCATTTGAAGCATATGATAGTGGTCTTTCTCCTTCCTTAACAATGGGTCTTTGGTCTTTGACGCCTTTCCATCATTGTTGAATCTCCTTTTCTTGAAATGTCCATTCTTATTGTTTTGCCCCGATTACCACCGGCGTGGTTACCATATCCGCCCATTGATTCCTCCACGCTTGTTGTCACCGCCTCGATGACTATTCTCGCCGGTATTATAATTTTGCTTACCGCTTCTTTTAGTTATATTGACTCATTATCGCGCTCCACTAATCGAGCCCTATTTACAACATCTCGAATACAAACACGCTTTATGAGAAATAAGATGTTGACGTATCTCCCGCTTCAAACCTCTTAAAACATTCGCGCCATTCTCTCTTCATTATCCACCAGTGGGGACGAAAACCGTGATAACTCATGAAATTTTGCCTCGTATTGCGACACGGTCATATTGTTTTGTTCCAACTTGATAAACTCCACCTCCTTCATGTGGCGAATACTTTCGTGAAAGTATTTGTCGTTGAATGCGACTCTGAACTTCTCCCAAGATATCTTCATCACAAATTTGGTTGAGTACGTTTCTACCGATTCCCACCAAGAATCCGCCTCGCATGACATAAAGGCGTGAAGGGAACCTTTGCTCCTGAGACATCTCAAGACATCAAATATCTTGGTAATCATTTATCCATGCTTCCGCCAAGTGGTTTTGGCTTCCCTTAAACTCCGGTGGTCCCAGCTCCTTAAATTGTTTAATGCGGTGACCGCCTCGAGAGTTTTCCGTGTTTCCACCTACGTTTTGGACGAGAGTCGCTCTCACTTCTTCTATCGCATAAATTGCATAAAGCCTCCGAACATTTGATCATTTGTCATTTGGTCGTTGTTGTTGTTTGCATGAGGATTATCATTTCCGATGCACATTATCTTGATTATTGATATGTGGTGAATCAACGATCGCTGCTGCGCCCATTCTTATTCTCAACATTCTCGGATGTCATTTTCAGATCTCGCCATAAAACAAAAGGTTAATTGACATGTAACAAATTATCCTTATCTTCCGACCAACCAATAAAATAAAGACATAAACTTAGGTAGGTCATACTAGCGAAGGTATTCTGCCTCTCCCTCCTAGTACTATTCTCACATCTTAGCCAGGATCACATCCTAAGCTCGATACCAACCGTGACGCCCCAAAATTAGGTATACATCACCCATCTTGAGTCGCCACTTCATAGTACGTAATTTAAATACAACTTATTAACATAACTGTAGCAGTACAATACGACATAAACTGTGAGTTTAAATACAAATATCGCTTACTAGATATTATACAAACTCAAACAAAAAGTCCTCATTACGCTTATTATCACACTATTTTACGTAATAGTGAGGACTACTAATGCTATCTTCAGACCATCACTGCTTCCCCGACTCGTCCCAAATTATATTATCATTTCACGAAGAGAACAAAGGAAAGAAAGGGTGAGCTCAACTAGCCCAAGAAGAAATATTATGACTAAGATAATGCGTAATAAATTATCAATAGTCTTCAATAATGTTAAACCGATAAAATACAATAGACAACCGGTTTAATCTGCAGCGGAATATGCAATCCATTAAAAGAGTCAAGTAGAAAATAAAATCTACTATCTTTTAGGTTTTAAAAGGTTTTCATCATTATATTATAAATTGAGACTCACTTTTAATAAATATTCCACATCATCGAATCACCCCTCACTACGGCCAAGGATATTCTTTAGTATCACGACCACAATTATTCATGCACTACGCCAAGAATATTTGTGTATTCATTAATGGTCATGATCATGCCAACAACATCCATCAATGCACTACTACTAATCGAGGATTTTTTATCACATCATTTATAACATTACGGTCATGATTACAAGAATAGTCTCTCGTCATAATCATACCAAGTCCATCTATGCACTACAAAGCCACAGTATGACTTTCAAAAAATATAAACATGAGGATGATGACAATGATATAAGAATTCAATAAAACAAGTTCAAGAATTATTTTATCCAGAAATTATTAACGTCCAAATTGTCAACATGATCTTGCTTTTGTAGAGTAAAATTCCGTAATGATCGTAAGAATATTTCCATGAAAAGATATTTGGATGAAACGCAAATATCGAGGATATTCTACTAATTTCATGGAGTATAGAAGTCAAAGTTTTAACCAACCGGGTATAATAAAGAATGGAATAACAAAAGAAATCACCATGCGCATGCGATAGAATCGCATGATGACATGTTATTCCAATGAATAATAAATAACGGAACCGTGTCGTGTGAAATTCACACCGGCGTGATGTTCTAACGTAATAATAAAGATGGAACCGCATCCGGTGTAAAACACACGAATAGGATATTCCAATGAATAATAAAGATTTTAACCGGTCCTGTAAAACACACGATGTGATGTTCCAACGAGAATAATAAAGATTTTAACCGTGTCCTGTAAAACACACGCATGTGATGTTCCAATGAATGATAAAGACGGAACTGTGTCCCAATTGTAAAACACATGAGCATGGATGTTCCAATGTAATAATAGAAGAATGTCACCAAGTATAGGGTAAACCACTTATACAAAAGTTATTCCAATGTAATAATAAGCAATGGAATAACAACAGCTTCTTTTCGTGAATAAGAAAGAATAACACCCCTTACATTTGGTAGGAGATTGAATACTCGCAGACGGTGTAGTAACAAAATACTCTTCTTCTTTCTCTCTTATTCTCTCTATACTTTCTCTCTATAAACAATGAATTCGTGAAAATAATGAAGCCCTAGGCCTCTATTTATAGAAGATTTCTAGCTTAGCACCGCTTAGTGTGTGAAAAGGCAAGTGGCTTGACGATTGGTTTTGACGCCTTTGTAATGTGAAACGACAAGTGGTTCGGCGCTTTTGAATGTGAAACGACAAGTGGTTCGACGTCTGGTAAAGGTAATTACTATTAACGAAGGTAAATACTATCGACGAAGGTAAATACTATTCACAAGGGTAATTACTATCGACGAAGGTAAATACTATTGATGAAGAGACTCTTAGATGATGACATATACGAGCCCCCATAAAATAATCAAACTTACCACAAATCATAACACATATTTAATCTTTCAATAATTATTAATCATTTATAACTTGTCGTCCTCAATTATTGATTTAATACTATAACATATTATATGAGATGATACTTTGTGACAATAATTGAATCAATAATATAAGAGATATGATCACGTGAATTCTCGTAGCAATAATTGAGCATAAATGAGTGACTTCTCACGTAAGCATCAATAATCAATACCGTGTCTTACTTATGCAACCACGCCAGACATCTTTATACTTTTTACCAACGGGTAGTTCAACAGCTTTAACGGTAACACCTCCGTAGTTATTTTTATAAAAATATTTTTATCGTTTTCTCAATCCGACAATAATGTTGTGGGGTCCACCAATGATTGAGCCATTGTACGAATATTCCCTAACAAAAGAATATTCCCCACCAAACGAATATTTTATAACAACTTGCATACTTTGCAAAATTTATAAATATTACCCACAACTATAACATTATATCAAATTTATTCCATAATATTCAAAAATAATATTTATAGAAAAATTCATCTTTATTTATAAAAGTCGGGGTCTTACATTCTCCATATTAAACCTATTGTGAATAAATCAATTAGAACAATTCTAATCTTATTTAAATAAATAAATTAAACAATTAATTTATTTAAATAAATAATATTTATTCTACAATAGGGATAAGCCTCCTAGCGATCAATGACTTTCCGGATAATATAGATTTCAACATTAATCATAAAAGAACCTTTGAGTAAATAGTTACTGTACAATTCAATCCTTCCACCATACAATGTCCCAATTAAATATAAGACATGGAATTACCACAAGTCTTATTTTATTTAATTATATGTATTTCGATTCTTAAATGCACAACTCAAATAATACAAATTAGAAACTCCTTTCTAATTTCATTCTCGCCTGGCCAAGGACTACCGGGTTGTCATTTATCGAATCACATAGGACATTTTTCTTCTTTTATTAGAAGTGGTAGATTCTTTATTGATCATACATTATCTCCATGTACAACTTATTATACCCAAGCATACCCTTTGATATACCCTAAGGGTCTTAAGGAATAAGTCAAAGTATAACTCATCATACACAAGATACTATGATGATCTCAAGTCCAAGGATCACTTGTCTTACTATCACTACTGAAATTCCTATTGACAGCAAGTAAAACTCCATTAGGTATTCCTTAGCGAGCCACGCTCAAATGAACTTATTCTCTAATAAGCACCTACATACTTGCTTTAGTGTCTCCACACAAATGATCATGAGATCAATCATCCTCATCCAACGAAAAAGAACGATGTGTACTAATCTATCCTGGATTCACTAATCCCCAATTTAGTAATCCAATGATTGGGAACTATTTTAGTTTTAAGCTTTCTAAGAATTTAGATCTCATTAGAATGATCATCATCATTATTCTAAAAGCATTGCTTAAAACTATGGGTTTATCACATATTATAAAACAAAGATCATGTAGATAATTAAAAGCCTTTAATAAATTAATACTTTTTATTAATAAATGAATAAGATTGTTACAAAGTATATGCTTTATCATCAAACATGATTGGCTTGTGTGTATATTACTTTCGGATAAAAGTTAAAGTTAAGGGTGATATATATAATTTTTTCAAAATAAGCAAGTGGTTATAAAATACTCATTATTGTTTGGGAATATTCGTTTGGTCGTGGAATATTCTTTTCCGTTTGGGAATATTCGTATGCGACGGTATAGCGACCATTTAGGGCCCCATAATGTAATAACCGTCGGATGAAGAAAACGACAAAAAGGAGTTTTTATAAATAACAACAGAATTGTTCACAGCTAACATATCATGGAATACCCGGTGGGTAAAGTAAAGTAAAACACGTTGTTGCACAAGAGAACACTTCCAGTATTGCACATGATTTTTGAATTATTGATTCTTACGTAAGAAAGCACTACTCAATCGATAATTATTACGAATTAATTCTCAATATTATATTTTATTGATTCAATAATTGTTGTGTTGATATTTTATATTACTTTATTGTTTCAAGAATTGTCATTACACAAGATTTTCCATTATCGAGCAATAATTCATATTATCCTAATAATATTATTGGATAACATTATTGGCAATGTCTAGAAAGTTCTACATCTAAGGAGAGGTTTGGTCACCTAATTGCGCCAAGAAGAGAGATCCTTATTGGAAAGCCCTCTTTCCCAGGAACTGCTGGTTGTCAATATTATGATTATGTAATATTATTTGTGAATAATTAATTATTGATTTTTATGATGAGGAAAATATTTATTTTATGTGGACATAGATGGAGAAAATTTTAATGTGACAATTGTTGAAAATTAATATTTTGTCTTTTTTTCGATAAAATAATTTATTTAAATATATTATTTTAATAATATATTAACTATGATATTTTTATAATGAATGTGGGATATAAGAGTATATGAGGAGGAAGAGTATTTTTGTGGTAATAAATGTTTAACACATATTTTGTGTGTTGGTGGACACAATTATTGACCAAATTTGATTATAAATTGTAAAATCACCCGTTTGTGGATTCTCGTCAATTTTGTTTGAAATTTGGAAAAACTTTCTTACAGTAAAGTTGTAGAGAATTGAATTTCCTATAAAAATCGCGAGATTCAAATTTTTCGATAAAAGGGCTATTTATTATGAATTATTGAAGTTACAAATAATTGATTTTTGAAAGTTTTAATTATTTTATTTACAAAACGTATTTTTCATTTTGTTTTCCTCATTTAACATATGATAGGGCTGAGTTCAGATGGTAAAACATGTGTATGAAGTTTTGGAAAAATATAATAATATTTAATAAATTTTACGCTTTGGTGTTCTAAGCATTTTCCTATAAATAGGGTGCTTAGGTTAGAATTGAAAATCACACCGTAAACCTGAAGTTTCTCTCTCTATATTATCGAGCGTATTCTTGTGAGTAGTTTGAGTATACTTTGAGTGTTGCTATACTATAAAGTTCGCTTAGAAATAAGTATTCTAATTAAAGTCTTCGCTTTTTTTGAGGTAAGGGATAGTAAGGGATTTTAAGGGTTATTATGTTTTTAGTTTTGAAATTTTTCTGAACCTTCAAAAATTTTGGAAAAATTTGGAATGATATTTTGATGAGTTTTGTAGAGTGTGTCCAAAAATGGCAATTTTTGGATGTATAGATTAAGAGTTATGGATTTTATGAGAAAAGACTATTTTAAAAGTAACTATTTATAACTCATTGTGATTAACTCCAAAATTGATGAAATTTTTATTGGGAGTACATCTATATAATATCAGTATACCGTGAAAATTTCAGAATTTGTGGATAAAAGTATAATTTATGATAAATGTTTAAATATTCGGTGGTTTTGGCCATATGAAAAATAGTAAATGAATTTTAAAAATTTTGAGAAAAATATATGTTCAATATGGAACCATGTTATGCTAAATCTCAGAAAAAAAATATTTTTGGAACCGATTTGGTATTTTTCATGAAAATATTCTAGTTATGAGTAAATGAATTAAATATGTTATATGAAGTAAGAAAATTGGAAAATATGATTTTATGGCTTGAGAATCATATATGAGGTATATGAAGATTTTTGATGAGGGTTTTGGTTATTGGTGATGAAATCTTATGAGTTTGGCATTTTATGATGATTAAATGCATTAATTAGTAAAGTGTAAACAATTTAATTAAATTGTTTATAAGTTTTATAAATGATTAAAATATTATTGTAATATTAATAATATTAGATTATGAGATTTCTAAGTGATTTATAACATTTGGATTAAGGTGTTATAAATATGGATATGAATTTTATTATGAAACTTTATCTTTTCGTGTCGAGAATATATTATGCACGATACCGGTACTATGTACGAATTAATATTTGGTACTATTCACGACAAATTGGTTTCTTCTCCTACGACCAAATTATCGTTGATTTATGAATCTTACTCTTGAAATTAAAACCATGTTTTGATTATATTGTTTTTATATAACATTCTTATAACCCTAATGATAATATTTCTCTTTGACTTGAGTGTAAAGATGGGTAGATTATTGGTATGATCGTGACTATAGGTTCTCTTTGGCCAGTATTGAAAAAGTTGAATTGTTGACTGGTATGATCATGACCATTGAATTTACAATTGAATATTTTTAGCTTAAGTGCAAAGGTGAATTGATCAACATGGTTATAATTATTGTTATATAACTTCTGAAATGATTATGTATTTCTTTGATATATGAATATCTTTGGCTCGTTGTGCAAAGATGACTTGTTGATGAATATCTTAGCCTGTAGTGCAAAGATGAATTATTGATGAATATCCTTTGCTCGTAATGCAAAGATGACCTGTTGTTGAATATCTTTAGCCTGTAGTGCAAAGATGAATTATTGATGAATATCTTTGGCTCGTAATGCAAAGATGACCTGTTGTTGAATATCTTTAGCCTGTAGTATAAAGATGAACTGTTGATGAATATCTTTGGCCTGTGGTGCAAATATGAATTTATTAGGGACTTGATCGTAGTGTCTTTTTGAGTGTTGCTCATTGACTGGTAGGGTTAACACTACGATCTTGAAGAGTGTTGATTGGATCTTCAATGTAGAACACCTCTTCCTTGTATTGTGCAGTGCTTCAATACTTCTATTTGCTTCCGATTGCTCTCGATCATCGATGGCCTAATTCCTTGCTTCCGGTCCCCTTCTGAATATCAAGACACTTCAAATTTGTGGCGCGTCCAGCTTGCTTTTTTCTTGTGATCTTCTGCTCACTTATCATCAATGAACTGACCCTGCACTTAATCACTTTAGCCTTGCTCTTCAGAAGCTGACCAGTATCTCGATTCACCTTCCATTAGTTCCATCTATGTTTGGCAAACACTACGATCTTGGTTGCTTCCAAGATCGTTGTCTTCTGTTCACTTGATAGCAACTGCATAAGCTGACTTTCCTTAGTCAGCTTCTGAAGTCTTCTTTGGATCTCCTTGTGGAAGACTTCATCACGAATGGCCTTACACCTCAATCTTGATGTTGATTGGGTTGGTCTTTGAGATCTTCATTAGCCGCGTGCCCATTCATTGAGTGCTCTCTGGTTTCCTTGGATGTAGTTAGCAGATTGAACCAGAGGCTTCGTTCCTTTGGATATTCTGGGAGTGCTCATTTGTTGAGAACTGTATATGCTCTACAATTCATCCGTGACAATGTGAGCACTTCTTCTTAGATCGTAGTTCTGCACTCTACGGTTCAATCTGAAGATTAATATTCGAACATAGCTTATTGAGAGCATCGATGCAAAAGGACAACCTATGATGTTCTAATCAAGAAATCAGAAGGAGGAAATAAATTTGACTACCTGCCCGAGACATCAAAGTGACATTTCTGACGGGGTAGGTGGAACAATAAACTGTAGTGTCTGAAAGTCATAAAGGAGTTGTCATCACATCTGCAGTCTACATCAAATAACTCAAAATCTGCGAAGCAATTCAAATAGATCCCAATGGCTACATTCCAACGGGAAGGTTGTGAAGGAGTATAAATCAACAAGAGCTTCAAAGATCAAGTGTTGCAAAAGTTGCAAAATCGTTGAGTTGTTGGAATGCTATTGTTGACTCTACGAGTTCCACCAGAGCTAAACAGAACAAGTCTCGATGACAGTGAGACTACAAAGGTGGAAGTGAATCATCTTTGAAGAAGGATTTGAATAGACTAAAGCTTCACTCAACAAAGATGAGAATGCCACTGAAGTTGGTAGCTAAGTTGAGAGCTGAAAAGGACAAGATGATAGCATTCAGAAAAGTGGCAGAGCACAAAGAAGATCCAGAGAGCCACTCTACAAATCACTATAAACCAAAAGCTAAAACAGAACAAGTGCAGAACCATGTCTGCAAACTAGTGAAGAAGAGTTCAGGGAATGCTATGTGCTCGACGAAGTTTACCAAAAGCTCAAAAACTTAGAAAACCCAAATGGTGATGGTGCACAGCTGACATCGGATGAAGATGAGCAGAACATAATGAAGATCAACTGCACCAGAAGAGATGTGGTCCAGACTCGAAGTAGAAAATAAAGAGGAACACACCAAGCTGATAAGTACAAATGATGTTCAAGCTAAAAGACATCTCAACAAACAACGACAACAACAACAAGTAGCCAGGGCCTGAGGGGTCCTTGTCTTGAGGGATTAAATGAAGTTCCAAGCCTGTTGGGCTTAAAGAGTTCCTAGGGAACTAGAGGAGTTCCAAGCTGCTCGGCTTGAAGAGTTCTTAGTGAAGTGAAGTTCCAAGGATACTGGCCTTGAAGGATTCTTAGTGATTCAGGATGTTGCCCTTCCATAGTGGAAATCCTGCGAGTTAAAATAGAAGAGTGGATTAGGAGCGTGAGTCTCTGAACCACTTAAAATCCCATGTGTCATTTACTTTATGTCATTTACATTATGTACCTAACTGCTATAACTGCTATGTATGTATTAACTGCTTACAACTTAACTAACTCTAAGAACAATGTATGTATGATTATGAATATATCAATGAAGGGGATCTTTTACTTATTCCGATGTGCTTGAAAAGATTCTTATGTTTGTCATATGCTAAATCATTTGCAATACAAAATAAACGAAAAAAGTATTTGAAAACAAAAAAGGATCTATTCAACCCCCCCCTTCTAGATCTATTGTGTGCCTATTGGGAACTAAAACCCTCCTTCGAGATGTTATCATCTGTTATGATGGAATAGTGAGGAATGTCTCTCATATTTCCCAATAAGTCTAATTTTGCAAGAAATCAATAAGTTATTTGTTGATAACTTAGTTAATCAATGATACCTAGGGTACAATATCTAGTGCACATTTAGTACGTGCAGACCTCGAGTCAAATGAAGATATGAGTAAAAAATATCTTCAATTGGCAACCCTTCACTCTATGGCAGTTGATTTTGCAAAAATAAGAATAACAACTAGAAGGCCTAGGGCCTTAAAACCAAGGATGTTTACCAATTTCATGGAGAGGTGGGTCACAACTAGCTTACACTTCTCAAGGAGTATTGAGGACAAACTTTATCGCGACGACGACCGATCGACTATCAAGATCGTATAATCTTATTCTTGCAATTGGCGGACATTTGCAGTCTTCGAGTTCTGAGGAGTTAGCTTATGCAGTGGTGTGACCAGCACAACAACATGATGATGATGTCGAGATAATCTTGTCATTATTTAGCTTTATGTTTAGTTTTGCATTTTATTTTAGCATACTTTAGACAAGACACTTCAGAAAATATGATGAAGAAACTAAGTGATAACATCCTGACTAGGCTCGCATCAAACAACAATGACTAAACTTGGGTTCAAGAGGTTCTACAGTTGATCTTAAGAGATGGGACTCAAATATGCTTAAATTGGAGCTCAATTCAAGTGAACAACGAGGAGATGATCATTCATATGTTTTGAGATTGCTAGATACCATCTATTTAGCAAGTCAAAAGTAACAGAAGTCAAGTCATTATGTAATGCACGGAACAAAAGAGAAGGACCGAGGATGCATGACAAAGCTTTTATTATGGGATATGTTTCTAAGTTCATTAACTTGGTCTAAACAAAACTTTAAGTTTGTTGGAGGAAGCAAAATGGACAAGGATTCAAGTCTAGGACTTAAAAACACAGAAGATGACATTCGACCAACCAAATACCAGCGTCGGGACAATAGAGTTTCAAATTGAGTCACGCTTGGTATTAGCGTCTGCTAGATGATGGTGCCCTCAGCGCCAAAGTGTGATGATTTTGGCACATTTTTCGAGGCAACATGGCTTTGACTATTTGACCAGATTTCTTTTCATATTTTTAGGAGATCTTTCATATCTTTCCATAATTCTAATGTATCTAGGATATTTATTAGATAAGATGTGATTTCCATTTTAATTTGTTAGCTAGAATTTCTATTTCCATTCAAATTCTTATTCCTTATAGGAATTAGGGTTTTGATGTCTTATTCTTTATAGAATTAGGATTTCTTATTACTAGTATAAATAAGGTTACATCTATTGTAATAGATAGACAACTTTGATAAATAAAACTTGTGAGATTATTCTCCTTTTGGTTCTTTGAGAACTCTTGAATTGTTCATATTTTTTTATGAGATTCAAACTCAACTTATTATACAACAATACATAGTTATGTGTGGCGTCTTCTACCATACATCAATCATTGATTGTACCAAGGTTACAACTTACATATAAGCGAGGGGTCAATGTGTCATTGATGTTCCATTCAACGCAACTTCCTTGCGCGATCAATTGTACCAAGGTTCTCGTCTCTTTATATATAGGCGTTGGGTTACGGTGTCGTGAGCGTTCCACCTTACGACTTTGTTAGAAACGATCCGGGCGACGACCACCTCACGCAAGCATGTTGTGGAGTCCATCACTAAGTCAATTTTTAGTCGTACGGTATTTGTTTATGTTTATACGTGCGTGGATGTTTATATATATTGTGTTGGTTTTTATAAATTATAATATATATATATATATAATATGGGTGGATCTCGATGAATTTATAGGGATGTTGGTTAATATATAGATACTGTTGTGTGTTAGGATATAAATCAGGTACAAACATGTACAGTTTTTTTTTGGGAAATCCACCGAACATCCATTTTTTTTTTAAATTAGAAATCAGCGACCGCATACAGTCGCTAATTTTTATGAACCCAGGATGTTAGCGACCGCAGTGGTCGCTACTAGTGGTCGCAGACATATACATAGAGCACGTCACCAATGCGATTTGTCTCACGACGACTCAGCTTAGCGATAGATTCGGTCTCTATATAGCGGTCGCGAACATCTCGGTCGCTAAAAGTGGTCGTTGTTGTGCAGACAACGACCATATTACATGCGACTATTATCAACGACCGAAGTCGGTCACTAATAGATATCTGCGACCTTAATTATGTGGTCGCTGATAATCGATCGCTGATAAACCTTTAAGTCTTTTTCTTGTAGTAGTAGTGGTAATACTTGTTATTTAGTTTGCAAAGGTGAGGTGGGGTGGGGTGGGGTGGGGTGGTTCGAATCCTATAAATATCATTTGATATAGTTAATATAATGAGATTCACGTTTTTATCTTTAATCCCTAATTAAAGTCATGTGATTTTTTGTGATAACTTTGACAATCACAATAAATTACGTATTAATGTAAGTGTATTAATTATCACAAAAGCATTAAGCATTTGCATAATTGTTAAAACCATCGCAAAAAGACTTCCTAAAGTCATCACAAAAAGCTTTTATGATGATTTTATGAATTTATATAATGAATTTTAGTCATCACAAAAAGCCATTTTTTTTTATAGTTTATTTCTTAAAATCACAATTAATTTATTATTAATAATAATAATATACTCCATCCGTCCCAAATTAATTGCTCAGTTTTGACTTTTTTAAGTCAAATTGACTATTTTTAGAATTAATAATTAAGTATATATAAATATATTTCTAAAATTATAAAAATTAGGATTAGTAATAAATTGTATATACTTTCTTTTGGTTATAATCTCTTCACCTATATTTTAGCAAAAATAGTAAAAAGATTAGTTTTAAAAATGGTCAATTTAATTTTAAAAAGTCAAAACTGAACAATTAATTTGGAACGGATGGAGTAATAAATTATTATTTATGCAGCCCGTGTTTCGCACAAAATTGGTGAGCTTGTACAAGTAAAACAACAAATAAAATTGTAAGTAAGTTATATATTATAGGTTTCTTCTTGAAATTGGGACTTTTTTTTTATTATCATTTTTGAGGATGCCATTACAAATTAATACCGTGAATGTGATGATAAAAAAATCTCATACAAATGCACAATATAATTAAGAAACTCATGATATTGACCCCAAAGTTATACTATCAATTACTCTCTCCGTCCCAAATTAATTGTTTAGTTTTGACTTTTTAAAATTAAATTGACTATTTTTAGAGTTAATAATTAAGCATATATAAATATATTTTTAAAATTATAAAAATTAGGATTAGTAATAAATTGTATATACTTTCTTTTGGTTATAATCCCTTCACCTATATTTTAGCAAAAATAATAAAAAGATTAGTTTTAAAAATGGTCAATTTAACTTTAAAAAATTAAAATTGAACAATTAATTTGGGACGGAGGGAGTAATAGCTAACGAGAAAATAAAGTTACACATTTAAGATAAATACAAACGCACACTATAACAATTAAAATTGAAACCAGTACATAAAGTTCATATAACCACACTTTTAATTATTGGTCCTAAAACTCATCCACTATTTAATTTATTACTGTTTTTAACCATCTTAAGTACACAAATTATATATACTTCAACCGTTCTTTTTATTTGTCATTTTAGTGAGAGATTTTATTTTTTTTATTTGTCGTTTATAGATTTCAAAAATATATTAAATATTTAATTTAAAGGTTAATTTTTCTCATCATTTCAATAAATTTTAAAGGTTAATATTAGAATTTATACTTAATTTAGTCAATCACACACATCATTCATTATATTTCTTAATTTATATATAATATTACTTTGATTTGTGTGTTCATTATAAAACGTATAATCTTAAAATGTATACAAATTATTAATTATATTTCTTAATTTATGTATATAATCTTAAAACGTGAATAAAAAAAAAAAGGGATACTTTGACTTGTGTGTTCATTATAAAATTCAAAGGCCACAAACAACAAATCTTCCGACATAATTTTCAACATCCAGCCACACGCATTATGGGGCATATATTTATTTGATTTGGAAATTAAAACTGTGCCACGTATCTCAGTCCCATTAAATATCTCTCTTTTTCTGAGCCTATAAAAAGAGATCGAAACACACTAGTTTTTTCATCATTCTCCACAATATCATTCATTCTGATAGAGTAAAAAGTTGAGAGAAATATGGGTTCCAATAAGATATTTTTTTTACTTGGTCTTTCTCTAGTTATTGTTCTTCTGATTATTTCAGAAGTCGCAGCTAGAGAGTTGGTCGAGACTCAGACTACCACTGCAAACAAAACCAGTAAGTTTTAGCTCATATCTTTTTTTCTGTATAAATATATAGTTCTCTTTAATTCAACTGTTATTTGTTGCGTCGTCCATAAAATTCAAAAAGAATAATATTAGATATATAGGTACGTAATTAGACAAAAAATGTCTAATTTATCTAGATAAAATTTTCATTAATTGTACAATATAATTCATCAGTTTTTTGTGTTAAGTTATTACTCTTTCAAAATTCATGAGTGATTTAATTCAAATTTTGTATGCAATTGGTGCATAGTATTAACAAAGAAATAAATAATTGTGGCATAGTAAAGTTGGCAGCTATATATATTAATCATTAATTGGCTAACATGATTCAATACTATACATGCAGCTGAGGCAGCTACTGTTGATGGGAGGGGAGGCTATAATGGCGACGGAGATTACCACAACGGCGGCGGAGGCTACCACAACGGCGGCGGAGGCTACCACAACGGTGGCGGAGGCTACCATAACGGCGGTGGAGGCTACCACAACGGCGGCGGAGGCTACCATAACGGCGGTGGAGGCTACCACAACGGCGGCGGAGGCTACCACAACGGTGGCGGAGGCTACCATAACGGCGGCGGAGGCTACCATAACGGCGGTGGTGGGTGTAAAAATAAATAATTGTTGCATAGTAAAGTTGGCAGCTGTATATATGGAGTATTAGCTTTAATTGGCTAACATGATTCTATACTATACATGCAGCTGAGGCAGCTACTGCTGATGGGAGGAGCGGATATAATGCAGCTGAGGCAGCTACTGCTGATGGGAGGGGCGGATATAATGCAGCTGAGGCAGCTACTGCTGATGGGAGGGGCGGATATAATGGCGGCGGAGATTACTACAACGGTGGTGGAGGCTACTACAATGGCGGCGGAGGCTACCACAACGGCGGTGGCTATGGTGGTGGAGGCTACCATAACGGTGGTGGCTATGGTGGTGGAGGCTACCATAACGGTGGTGGCTATGGTGGTGGAGGCTACCATAACGGTGGTGGTGGTGGTGGTTGGTGCCACCACGGATACTGCAGTTATAGGTGTTGCAACTATGCAGGTGAGGTGGTGGACGCAGAGACTACCGAAGTCAAGCCTCACAACTAGAAGAGTGTTTTGATCTGACGATGCATGCATGCATGTACTCTATTATATAGTCGTGAATAATATTGTATGGATATACTACTTCACAGAGTGTAGTATATATATATAAAAAAATAAAAGCAGCATGATCAGTCAATATATGTAAGGATAATCATATGAATGTAAGGAGTGCTATTTGTGTTTCATTACCATTATGTCGACCGACTAGGCGACTATTATGTCTTACAATGCCGACTTGACACGGTTGCGTTTGCAGTCGGTTAAAATGTGATGTTTTCTGGAATAAAAACAAA